>QANY01010868.1:0-349182 GCA_003255025.1 Datisca glomerata
ACTATTTATTTGTATTTAATTATTTCTTAGACATTTGTATTACTGGATTTTTTATGAATAAATTGAAAGTTTTATTTTAAATTAAAGCGTGTTCGCTGACATTATAAGAAACTCTCAAACAAAAGTAATAAGTGAAGGTTTTTCATTTTTCTCTTCTAATTATGCTGTAATAATATTTGTAAGTTCCTTAAACTGTGTAATGATGAATTTTCAAGAATGGAAGTGCATGAAAGTGCTGGTTATGTAAGTATTTTCTTAGTCATTTCCCCTTAGCTTCCTCCTTGGTTCTATTATGTTATTAATTTATGTAGTTATAGTTCCAATATTGAGAGGATGGACCTACAAATATCTAGTTTCAAAGAAGGGTTGGAAAGGGAGCATCAGAGATGGCGTGATGCTCAAGCCATCTTCAAAATGTTATTAAATGTCTGATTTGATATACTTCCATGTTCAAAATGTTATTAGATTTTTAACCATCCCTTCAAATGATTTTTAACAATTGCATACCTTTTGATATCCATGAATGCAGGTTGGAGTCTCCTAGAGGACGAAGACAGCAAGGAATTGGCTAGCTCATGGCAATTGGGGCCCCATATTTTTCTTTAATCTGTCAAGGTCTAGTAGCTATCCTATTTTGGCTCATGTACTGGTTTGTTCTGGCTGTAAGTTACTTCTTATAGTCATATTCTAATTGTGGCTTGTTTCTAAAGGCCCCCTCCCCCCATCTTGGAGCCTTTTTTATTCTCTGTTGTTATCTATTCTGTTTACTGTGTGTTCTGGGACATTAATTTAGCTTGTTATCTTCTAAGCTTGAGCTTATTATAAGGGCTCCCTAGTTATGTTTATTCTCTATCCGTGCTATTAGTGCATTTTGATTTTATTCTGCTTCTCTGTAAGAGTACAGGGCCTGCACCATAAAGGCCATGCTCTTTCTTTTGCTTCATGCTTCTCCCTGAAGTGTATTGTTGTTGGTCTATTAGTGGCTGTGTGTTTTGTTTGACATGGTGGTTAACTAGTTTTTTTACTGATTTTGTGGTGTAAGCATGGCGTCTGATTTATAAAGGCTTCCATTGTTCTTTTGGACTCTTGTATGCCTTTGGTTCTGCTGCTCCATATGGATATCCTTGGCTGGTTCCCCTTTGGTTTGGGGTTTGTTGACCTTAGTTTTGAGCTTAAATTTGATTTGTTTACTTGTAAATTAGCTATAGGTTTGTATGTTTGTTTTTTGTAATCCTAGGGTATGCTTGAATTAGCGTATGCTTGAATTAAAATGTTTATGATTTATGGTTAGGTTTGCATGAATTTAGGAATTAAGTGCAAGTTGATTGGCATTCAGATATTTTGATTCTAGGAAATCTTATTAAGCTTTTCATTGTTCGGTTCTTTGTATCATATTTTTGGATAGTAAAGGTGTTATGTAGTAACTCAAGCTTTCTTAATTTCATTTGACTAATCTTTTCCAAAATTTATTTCCGAGCTTTCTCTAGGATTTTGTACATTAATATTAGAACTAACACATATGTCGCATACTGACATCGGTTATATTACTTTTCTGATCGCAAATGTGGTATAAGAAATCTCAAAGCACTTGGGAATTAGTATTTTATATTTTCTTAATTTTACATTCATATGACGTTGGATTCAATTCATTATATTCCTTTTGTAATTTGTGAAAAGAAAAGTTCATTAGTGAATTTATGATTCTTTTAAATTTAACTAATCTGTTCATTTTGTATTAGATTTTTGCTACATATCAATATGTTTAACTTGTAGTTGTAGTGTATATTAATTGTGAGAAATTTAAACAGGTACAATGACTATTCTCTTTAAAATGCAAGACCTACAATCACTCGAGACTTTTCAACATGGCATCAAAGTTTGAGGAGTTGAGATATGAAACTGTCAGTGAAAATTTGAAGTTATTTTGTAGTGTTTGTGAAACTTTTAGATGCTTTTTGTTTTTTGAAATGAATGATGATACTATTGTATTAGTAGATTAACTAAGTACTAATATTTTTTATGATATTATAGATAATACTATTGAATGATATTTTGTGAAAATGAAAGAATGTATGAATGCATTTTAGTCTAGTAATGTATTAATTTTGAATGCTTAAATAAGTATGTAAATAGGTGCATATAAATTGATTGTAAAAAAATAGCATTTATAAAATGCCAGGAAAAATATTTATAAGAGGTCTAATTTATAACAAAAATCTATTTCAATGAAGTTTAAAAAAGCTTATGGTATCTAATTTAATAGGATATAAAAATACCTGTAAAAATTAATTCATGAGAATTAAAAACACCTATTGAATAAAAGTAACATGAGTAAAAAACATCATTAAATAACATTCTACAGGAGTTGAAAAATCCTGTAAAAAGTGAGACACCATAGGGGTCTTCACACGAGGCGTTGCGTCTCGCAAAAAACACATACTTTTAATATGAGGGGCTGTCACAGACGCCGCCTGAACCCTGTGAAAAGTAATTCACAGGGATATCAATCTCTTGTAGAATGCCATATTTCTTGTATTGCTAAGACTTGAAGTTTGAGCCATTTAATACTTCATTTAATTGATATTTGATTAGCTTAAGCAATAACTTAATAGAGAATAATTAACCAACCTACAAGTTCACATAAATCTCAAACAATAATAATAAATTCAAACAAAAGTGAATCCCATCTCAAGACACCGAACACTACATTAATATTTTGACTTTGGCCAAAATTCTAAACTGATAAGTGATATCTTGGTTTAGTAATCAAACACCTAGGATAAAAAATATATCGAACAAGAAACCTTCATTTGAGCCGATTAATTGTTCACATGTGAAACTGAATAATTATCACGTATTTATTACCACAGAAGCATATATAATTCTATCAAATATTTTCCTTCTTTTGGACCGGTAAATATTCACATAAGTTATACACATATATAATATTTTATATTTTAAGACAAAATTAATTTCTAGCAGAGAGCTCACTTTGACGACATGTTACTTCAACTAATTCATCTTAAAATATATAAGATAGTAATGTTTGAATTTAAAATTGTACCGAATTTAAACCTTCAATTAATTGATAAATAATTAATTTTATGATCTAGAAAATATATTTTGAATTTATTTTAACCCTAAATATAAATAATTCATTTGATAATCCTTAAAAAATTATTTTAAAATTATTTTAATCAAAACCTTGAAAATAAACAAAACAATTTATTTAAAAATTCTTAAATTAAAATTAATATTAAGATCCCTAAAATTAATTTAATAAATTTTAATTAATTTATAAAATAATTAAAACAATTTTTTTATTTGAAAAATGGGGGTTGGGGAAACCTCAGCCCCTCCTTCGCTCACAACCTTTCCTTTGTGACTGTTTTTTTAAACCTCCAGTTGTGTGCCGAGCCCACAGCTTGAACCACATGTTCACGGGTCAAACCATGACCCGTGAAGATGTAAACCCTAGGGTTTCTACTCCTAAAGGATTGGTGGCCATGGTCGCGGCTCTAACAGACGGTCGCGGTCGAGGCTGCGGCTTTGACAGACGACTGCGGTTAGGCCGCGACTCTCCTGAGACATCCTTGGCTTTCCTAAAGTCGCGGCTAGGCTGGGGCTTTCTCTGAGTCACCGCGCCCAGGCCCCGACTTTCTTCTTGATGTCGTAGCTTTGCTTTAACACTGCGGCTAGGTTGCGGCTTAATCCCTATGTCGCGTCTAGGCCGCTACTTTGCTGGCCGCACCAGTCACCTTATCACCGGTGACGACGAAAGTGCCGGCCGATGGTTCCAAAATGAAATAAATTCCTAATTATTTAGCCAAAAAGTGTTCTAAAATCTTAATCTAAGAACACAATAAAAATGCATCTAAATGAAAAACTGTTCTCAAATCTAATCATTCAAGTATATAATTATTAAATTAAAAAATTTTGAAAAATAGACATACAAACATGTATAATCATGGGAATAAACTTATAGATCAATTCTCAATGATTCAACATGAATATCTCTGATACCTCTCGCAAGATAAAATCATTATTGGTATAAACCGTATCATATAAAACCCTAAGATCTCATGTTTAACACACCCAAAATCAAATCAATAATAGAGCGGAAGCATACCTGAATCCATGACGATAGATCATTGTTTAGAGTCGAGCAGTTGGCCTTTCAAATCTACACTATTCTCAATCAGAGAGTCCCCTTTGATTAATAAGCCTCTCTGTTTTTTCTCTAACGATGAGATATTAGGAAGAATAGAATGATTTCTTTTAATCGTGTGATATGAGGACCATAACCGCTCACATTGAGATAATGTATCTATTATCTTTTAGTATTTTCTTTTAACTCATCATAAAAATAGAAATTAATCTAAAGTTTTCATACATCGAAATGTCTACAACCTATCAAATACTTTAAAAACCCAAAATATCAAAACTTTAGTTGATCATTTTTAATTAAGTTTAACTTTATTTGACAGTCTGCAACACATAATTATTTACATATAAGTCCAACTCTGGATTAAAGATCCAACACATGAGTCTGAACCGCAAATAATTCTCTATCCCGGTGCGCCTCTCATCTCTCACGATTTCAGGTATTCTTCCTCTTTGACGATTCATTAGCGCTGCCTCTCATCTCAATATTCTAATGACAAGTTCATTTGGCAGTACCAAATTGAGTTTATTCTCCTCAAATACATCAAACGCAAATTACTTAGCCTGCTTAAATCTGATAATTTTCCATTCAAGATGTTGTTCCTCAAACTTCGAACTAGAGATTTATGTAGATGCTCAAAATCTATCGTTGAATCGAACTATCACGTGTCTCATGATGAACTCAATAATCCTGAAAAATGATGAAAGAGGATAGAGAGAGAAAGAGAAAGAATGAGAGAGAGAAAGAGAGAGGGGGGTGAGAGAGCGATAGAGAGAAGAGGGAGAGAGAAAGAGAGAGAGAGAGTGAGGGGGAGAGAAAAAGAGAGGGAGAGAGGGGGAAGAGAGAGAGAGAGAGAGAGAGAGAGAATGAGAGAGGGGGAGAGAGGGGGGGAGACCATGACCATCAAATGGTTGTTAATTCGGCACATGTCTAATTTATTTTCTTTAATTTTACCCATTTCTTCAATCTTATAAGCTACCAATTTCCATGTTTTTTAATCCAAAATCAAGCAAATATCTTTTTTGAAGTAAGATTCTGTTCATCTTTTTTTAAATATTTGTTTGGCTGCAGAACATTCAACTCTGAACAAAAATGCTGGTTAATGGATGATGAGAAAATTAAAACATCATCAATGTGAGAGATAATGAATTCAATATGTGGATTAAATATATCATTTATGATATGCTGAAATTCTGATGGTCCATTCTTAACACCGAATGGTAAAACATTGCACTCAAAATGATTAAAGGATACTATAAATGCAGTCTTATACCTAACATGCTCAGCAATTTGAACCTGCCAAAATCTTAATTTTAAATTAAATTAAAAAAAAATTACTGAATCATGCAAGCGATTTAAAAGATCATTTTTATTCAGAATTGGATACCTAATCCACTACAAGGCATCATTCAGAGGTTTATAATTAATCATCAATCTTTGTGACCCCCATTCTGTTTCTGCATATTTGTTCACATAGAAAGTAGTACAACTCCAAGGAGATTTACGAGATCTAATTAATTTTTCTTGTAAAAGAAATTCAATTTCTATTTCACAAGTTTCTAAATTTTACTTCTTCATTTGGATAGGCCTAGATCTAGTAGGAATATCTTTTTCATCAAAATCCTGGCTGTAAGGAAGCGCGATAATATGTTTCTTCCTGTTCCAGAAAGCATTTGGAAAATCAATGCAAACTTTTGAGTGAAATTCTTTTAAAGTAATTTTGATTTTATTCTGAACAGAAGGCTATTGGATTTTCTGTTCTAGGGTCAGATACTGAACTTCTTTCTAAATAAAATTAATTTGGTTTTCCTTATTCTGGATAAGATCTTTATATAGGATCTAACTTTTTAGTATACGACTTAGTAATGAATTCAAAAATAATTTGTCTGTTATTAATGGTAGTATAAATACCATTAGTATCAATTTTATCTATAGGCATAAGTAAGCAACTAATAGGATTGTCTAAGATAATATTCTGGGTCATGTATTTTAATAAAACAAATGTTGTAGGTAAACAAATACCTTTGCTGCAGATTAAAACTTCAGGCAGTTTTAATTTTATTTTCGTTCTGTTTCCACTCGCACTACTGAGTGACTGTGTAGCCTTTTGAAAATATTTAGTAGGGATTAACCCTCTTGAATGTAGTTCATATCAGCCCGTGTATCAATAAGGGTGATATAATCTTTAATTATAAAATCAAGTTGTATAATAAAAGTAATTCTGGTATACTATTTTTGAAAGGTAACTCTATTCATAAGCATAAGGTACTTATTACTATTCTGGTTATCTTTTTTAGGAGAACTAGAAGATTCTGGATCAATGGGATTTTTCCCTTTGGAGGAAAATTGTTGTTTTATATAAGAGAGTTCCTCAAAGATAATTTCGTTAACAGCTTGTAACTGTTTGACTTCACTTTTGAGTATATTAACTTTTATCTTCACATCTTGAATGGTTATGGGTTTTTTATGTTGGAATTATTCGTTATTCGATGCATAACGCCGCGCATACTGTAATTCTCAATAGGGAGGATATTCTCAATAGTATGATCCTTATATAAAGTTTCTAAAAACTTTAATTTTATTTCTGGATCTATATCTAGTCTGCAAAGTTGAGAATAGATTTCTGAGTTTCTGTTAAGACGTTGATACTGGGTTTATTTATATCAAGGCCATTCATCTCAACGATGACTTTCCAATACATGGCTTCTGTAAGCAGGTTGTAATTCTCGCTATTACAACATGGTTTAGTTTTATCAGAAGATGAATCTGAATCAGATGAATATATTTTGGCTAATTCATTCTCTAAACTAGATTCTCAAGAACTATCTTTATCGGAGATGCAAATTAGAATCTGCTGTTGGGTTCCCTCCTCTAAGGATATCTCATTGAGTTTCTGTTTGCGCTTAAATTTGTGAGCATAATGCCCCTTTGTACCTCATTTGTAGCACTTGACTTCAGATTTATCCTTCTTGGTAGTAGGCTTTGTTTTACTGAATTTTCTTGTGTGAATTTCTTGGAAGTTTTGCCTAGGGGCTTTTCTAGAAGGTACTTCTTATAAGGTTTGAATTTCTTATGAGGCATAGGATTTTTGGAAGTTGAGGGATACTATATTTTAGTGTCATAGATGAACTGATCACAAAATTCACCTAACTCTTTAGAGTTGGATAAGTTCTGATTTTTCATCATTTGCTGGAGTTTCATATCCTTGCAGAGAGATAAACCTTATTCCATTACTAGTGCAATGAGAGAGCCATAAGTATGCTGTTGGTAGGGAATATCTATCTGGTTATGTTATCCCTGAGTTTCTTACGAACTTTTTTTGCAAAAAGATTGGGGAGACCATCTATAAATTTGGCCTTCCAGTTGTCAATGTTGGTGTCAGCACATTGCAGCCTTCATTAAGAATACATCTTTATACCATCTGAAATGGGTTAAAGATGGACATCTAAGGTTTTGAAGGAGTTCTCGGTGATGATCAATATTAATGATTCCTGGTCCTATGAAATGGTGTCTGATGGCTTGTGCTAAGGTATAGAAAGTGCCTTGGTTTTGATTTTGGTATGAATAAAATGATTAATTGTGATCTTAAAAGCATTTAAGATTTTATCTCGTTGAACTTGAGTGAGACAAATATGCCACCATCATTTTAGAAAAATGGTAAAGCCATTGACAAGGAATCGACAGATCTGGTAATTGATGTTTTCATTTTAGTTTACAGACAGATGCATACATAATCATGTGGTGTATGTTTTGAAAATCTAATATTCGATTTTACCATCTATATTCCATTCATAGATGGTTTTTTCATGGTAAGATTTTTGAGTATGAAGGAAATCTTCTTCATACAAAATATCTTTTGGAATAGGTCTAGGATAGTAATACCTACTAGGTCCGGTTAAGGCCAGCTTATTGATGGTATCATTAAAGTTTTTCTATATGTCAAGGATCTGGGGAATGGAATAATCTTTCTTATCATCATTAGTTGCAGGTAGAGATGATTCATCTTGGTTCATCATATTAATCTGTCTTGGGGACTTTTGTCTTGATGATTCTGGCTCACTAATCTTTAAATCTCTTATTTTCTCAATAAGAGTTGCCAAAAAGTCTTCCTCTTTCTCACTGGATTTTATTTTAAAATTTTGGGACATCTAGAGGAGGTTTGATGTCGACAGGTTGAAGGTCAATAGGTTTATATTTGTCTTGAACTTTGTTCTGTGATCTTCAATTTTATCATGTAGCTTGTCAACTTGATCCTCAATACGGGTAAGTTGTTTTCTACAGTCAAAAGGAAAAGGTTAGTATAATTATTCTGTTTGGTCAAAGGTACAATGTCTTTAACCTTTACAGATTTTTGGTGGCTAGGTTTCTCAGATATCTCAACATAAGTTGCGATAACTAATGGTTTAATACTAGTGCTCTCATTACCCGGAGCAAGCTCTAGGGATAACGGAGGAGGATGAACAAATTGAAAAATCCTAACAGTTGTCGTCATCAATTTTTTTTATTCCTGTTAAAAACTTTAACTGATCTTCATCAAGAATAGGTAATTTGAAAGAAAAATCACAATACCATTCTAGGAAAGATCAAAGAGTCTGGTTTTACCATAGGTGGTAATAGTACTGATCTTTAAGGGTTTTTAGATGGTCAGGAGTATGGGATTTAAGTCTAAATTCTTGATATTTGTCTTGCATAAAGTCTTTGTTAAGATGCTTTCGCAATTCAATTGGGTTTAAAATCCATCAAATATCGAATTGTATATCACTGACAGTTGGGCTATTTGGGCCTTCTGATGTTGGATTCATTTGTTTCATAGACTCTATGAGGTATCTGGTTTTCTGATATATGTATACTTCTAATATAAGTTTCATGAAGCTGGTCAGAATTTATAGACTCAGCTGTAAAGGTATTGCATGCTCAAATGTTTTAATTATTTTTCTACTGGTGAAATCAAAGTTTCTAATTTTATAAATTGTTTTTAGTTTAACTTTAGGTATAGTCCATTTATCTAAGGCTTCTTTAACATCCTAATATGCTATAAGTTCTGTTACTACTGAAGTATTGACTATGGTTGTTACTGATGAAGCAAGTTCAGACATGTTTTCTTTTGACCATGTATGTATAATTTAATAAAATATAATTATAATATAACCAAGAATATTCATGGCTCTGATACCAACCGGGGAGGGGGGGGGGTGCCAACACCCCAACAAACATTTGAACCACTGAACTCATGTTGCAATATCAATACATAGTTTAGGCAAACATGTAAAATGATTTATAGGGGTAAACAATCAAAATGCACTCCCTACTTGACGGACCTAGCCCAAACACGACTTGAATGACATCCCACTAACTATATATTTAGTGTTCATACTAATTATGTATCAATTTTATCTATAGGCATAGGAAAGCACATAAAATGATCGCCTAAGATAATATTCTGGGTCATGTTTTTTAATAAAATAAATGTTGTAGGCAAACGAATACCTTTCTTGTAGATTAAAACTTCAGGAAGTTTAAATTTGATTTTCATTTTGTTTTCACTCGCACTAGTGAGTGATTGTGTAGTCTTTCAGAAATATTTAGTAGGGATTAAACCCTCTTGAATGCAATTAATATCAGCCCGTATATCAATAAGGGCAATATGATCTTTAATTATAAAATCAGGTTTTATAATAAAAGTAATTCTCTTATTCCATTTTTGAAAGGTAACTCTTTTCATAAGCATAAGGTACTTATTACTATTCTACTTATCTTTCTGAGGAGAACTAGAAGATTTGGATCAACGAGATTTTTCCCTTTGGAGGAAAATTGTTGTTTTATATGAGAGAGTCCCTCAAAGTTAATTTCGTTAACACCTTGTAACTGTTTGACTTTAGTTTTGAGTATACTAACTTCCATCTTCAGATCTTGAATGGTTATAGGTTTTTCGATGATGGATTTATTCTGTATCTGATGCATAGCTTCCCGCATACGGTGATTTTCAATAGTGAAAATATTCTCAGCAGTATGATCCTTATATAAAGTTTCTAAAAACTTTAATTTTATTTCTGGATCCAGTATCTGGTCTACAAAGTTGGGCATAGATTTTTGAGTTTCTGTTAAGACATTGATATTGGGTTGATTTATATCAAGGCCATTCATCTCAACAATGACTTTCCAACAACTATCTTATGTACACAGGTTGCAATTCTTGCTATTATAACATGGTTCAGTTTTATCAAAAGATGAATCTGAATCATATGAATATATTTCGGCTAACTCATTCTCTGAACTAGATTATAAAGAACTATCTTTATCAGAGATGCAATTTAGAATCTGGTGTTTGGTTTCCTCATCTAAGGATATCTGATTATGTTTTTGTTTGAGCTTACATTTGTTAGCGTAATGCCCTTTTGGACCACATTTGTAGCACTTGACTTGAGATTTATCCTTCTTGGGAGGAGACTTTCTTTTATTAGATTTTCTTCTGTGAATTTATTGGACGTTTTGCCTAGGGGATTTTCTAAGAGGGTACATCTTATAAGGTTTAGATTTTTTATACTTCTTATAAGTATGCTGGTGATAGGAAATATCTATCTGGTTATGTTTATCCCTGAATTTGGCCTTCCAATGATCACTTTTGGTGTCAGCACGTTGCATAACCTTCATTAAGAATACATCTTTATACCATTTGAAATACGTTAAAGATGAGCATCTAAGGTTTTGAAGGAGTTCTCGGTGACGATCAGTATTAATGATTCAAGGTCCTATGAAATGATGTGTGGTGGCTTGTGCTAAGGTATAGCAAGGATCTTCCATTTTGGTTTTGGTATGAGTAAAAGGATTAATTGTGATCTTAAAAGCATTTAAGATTTCATCTTCTTGAACTTGAGTGAGACAATTATCCCACCATCCTTTTAGAATACTGGTAAAGCCATTGACAAGGAACCGACAGATCTGTTGATTAGTGTTTTCATTCTGTTTACATATAGATGAATACATAATCATGTGTTGTATGCTTTCAAAAATCTAACATCCTATTTACCATCTATATTCAATCGTAGATGATTTTTTCATGGTAATATTTTCGAGTATGAAGGAAATATTTTTCATACAAAATATCCTATGGAGTACATCTAGGATAGTAATACCTACTAGGTCCGGTTAATGCCATACGGTAGGTCAATTTCGAATAAACCACCTTATTGATGGTATCATCAAAGTTTTCCTGTATGTCAAAGATCTGGGAAAGGGAATAATCTTCCTTATCATCATCAGTTGCAGGTAGAGATGATTCATCTTGGTTCATCACATTAATCTGTATTGGAGATTTTTGTCCTGATGATTCTGGCTCACTAATATTTAAATCTCTTATTTTCTCAGTAAGAGTTGCCATCAAGTCTTCCTCTTTTTTGCTGGATTTTAATTTGAAAGTATGGACATCAAGATGAGGTTTGATATTTACAGGTTGAAGGTCAAGGGGTTTATGTTTATCATAACCTTTGTCCTGTTGATTTTCAATTATATCATGTAGCTTGTCGACTTGATCCACAATACAGCAAAGTTGTTTTCCTACAGTTTGAAGGAAAAGGTTAGTATGATTATTCTATTTGGTTAAAGGTACAATGTGTTTGACCTTTATCGATTCTTGGTGGCTACGTTGCTCAGATATCTCAACATAAGGAGAGATAAGTAACGGTTTAAACTAGTGCTCTAATTTCCTGGAGCAAGCTCTAGGGATAATAACAGAGGAGGATGAACAGATTGAAATTTTTTACCAGTTGTCTTTATCCATTTTTTTTATTCCTGTTAAAACATTTAAGTGATCTTTTTCAAGAATATGTACTTTGTAAGACAAATTTTATACCATTCGAGGAAAGATCTAAGAGTCTGGGTTTTCCATAGGTGGTAATAGTATTGATCTTTAGTAGTTTTTAGCTGGTCAGGCTTATGGGATTTAAAATACCATAGTCTGAATTATTGATACTTGTCTTGCATAAAGTCCTAGTTAAGATGCATATGCAATTCACTATTGGTTGTAAAATCCATCAAATATCGAATTGCATGTCACTGGCAGTTAGACTATTGGGACTTCTGATGTTGGTTCATCCATGAGGTATCTAGTTTTCTGATATATGTATACCTCTCATATGAGTTTTAGGAAGCTAATCGGAATTGATAGACTCAACTGTAGAGGTATATCATGCTCAAATGTTTTAATTATTTTTCTATTAGTGAAATCAAAAGTTCTAATTTTATAAATTGTTTTTGGTTTAACCTTAGGTATAGTACATTTATCTAAGGCTTCTTTAACATCCTGATATGCTATAAGTTTTGTTACTTTTGAAGTTAAAGCTACTGTATTGGCTATGGTTGTTACTGATGAAGCAAGTTCAAACATGTTTTCTTGTGACCATGTATGTATAATTTATAAGAAATGTAATCATAATATAAACAAGAATATCCATGGCTCTGATACCAATTAGGGGGTGCTAACACTCGAACACACAGTTGAACCACCGAACACATGCTGACATATCAATACATAGTTTAGGCAAACACGTAAACACATTTTAAAGTAGATTTGTCTGCTTGTGTCGACTTTTGTTGTTGATTGTCATCTTATGCTGATTGCTTTACTTTTGTGAGTGGGAGATAAGGATAAGTCTTTCCCTTTTCCCTTGTTGTCATCTTCTAATTTTCTGATATCATTCCTGTAAGAGAATCCTAAAACCTGCAATAGTGGGATTTGATTCTTCTGGTTCCCGACTTTGCCAGCCAAAATATTGAATTCATTTTCATCTAAGTCAGATGTTGTTTTACTGCTTACTGATTTCATGGAAGTATATTCCTGGCCAATGTACTATAGAAATTTTTGTTTCATGTAGTCCATAATTTTGATATTAATTATGTTTCAGAGATCTTAGGAAATTTCTTTTTAGATCTATTTGAGCAGTAATAAATGGGTTTTCTATTGAGGAAAGAAGAGCTTTTGGGACTGCATCAAAACATGCTTGTGAGTGTGTCTTGATGGCCTTGATCAATTCTGGTTGATTCAGATTTATACCTTTGTCCCACCATTTAGTATAAAATACTCTTTTTAATTGGGGGATTTTATTCTGGTAATCACATTGTAAGTCTCATTTCCATATCTGTGGGATACTAAAATGGATAACAAAGTGAACTACTGATTTAGCCGTTGATATATATTTATGTACTGGTAGCAGGGAATAGGCTGCCTACCAATCCTTGAATGCTATTAGTACTGATTCTAGTAAGGTTACCAGAGTGATACCAAATTTATCCCACCAAACGAGAAACCAATTTGGGAGCTTGTTTCTAAGAACCTCTGGGCAGATACGGATGAACCAAGTATGGTTGTGTCCTAATGATTCTGGCTCACTAATATTTAAATCTCTTATTTTCTCAATAAGAGTTGCTATCAAGTCTTCCTCTTCCTTGCTGGATTTTAATTTGAAATTTTGGACATCTGGAGGAGGTTTGATATTGAGAGGTTGAAGGTCAAGAGGTTTAGGTTTGTCTTGGCCTTTGTCCTGTTGATCTTCAATTTTATCCTGTAGCTTGTCAACTTGATTCTCAATATGGATAAGTTATTTTCCTATAGTTTGATGAAAAATGTTAGTATAATTATTGTGTTTGGTTAAATGTACAATGTTTTTTTTACCTTGGTGGCTAGTTTGCTCAAATATCTCAATATAAGGAAAGATAACTAACAATTTAAGACTAGTGCTCCCATGACTTGGAGTAAGCTCTAGGGATAACGGAGAAGGTTGAATAGATTGAAAAATCTTACCAATTATCATTATCCAATTTTTTTGAATTCTTTTTAAAATATTTAACTGATCTTTGTCAAGAATAGGTGCTTTGTAAGAAAAATCACAATACCATTCTGGGAAAGATCTAAGATTCTTGTTTTTCCATAGGTGGTAATAATACTAATCTTTATGGGTTTTAGCTGGTTAGGAGTATGGGATTTCAAATACCATTTTATGAATTCCTGATTCTTTTCTTGCATTAAGTCTTGGTTAACATGCTTACGGAATTCATTATTGGCTGTAAAATCCATCAAATATCTTCTTTTCCTCATAGACTGCATGAGGTATCTAGTTTTCTGATATATGTATACCCCTAATATGAGTTTTAGGAAGCTGATCATAATTGATTGACTCAACTGTAGATGGTCTAGAGGATTCTAGAAAATCAATATTGTGAGTGGGAGTGCTTCTGTAATTGGTACTAGAAAGGCTTCTTGTTAAAGGTGTCTGGAATGAAGGTATACATTACCTCATTGAGTTTGAACAACATCTTTAATGGACTGTCTGATGACAGATCTAGTAGGTTCGCCATTAAGGATTTACCATTTTTTTAGAAATGTAATTGCTTCCCAAGTTATCATCCTAGGGATGGCAGCTTAACTGCTGAAGAGCTTGGTGTCGATAAGGACTATGTCCTTGTTCACTCTGTTTTCTGGTGTAAGAGTTCAAGGTAGAGAGAACCTTTAGGTGAATTCTGAAAAGTTTCACAAAGGGAGGAGATCCTAGAAGGTACTCGTAACCATGCAAGATAAATCTAAGTTCTAAAACTTTAAATAAATTGTTGTCAAAAAGTGAAACACTCATAATCAGATAAATATTAAAATAAACTAGTCCATGGAATAAGCTTGTTTCAATAGCTCCCATGAAAGATGCTTTCCAGTTAAGGCACCATCCATCATGGAGGGTACACTAGATGCTGGTTTTTCGACCATCAAAGGCTTAAGAGCTATCTGTGCAAGTCCTATATGCACATACTTGTATTTCTTCATGAAAGGATAAAAATCATGAACATGTAACAGATAAACAATATAATCATTATTCTGTAGAGGTATAACATGCTCAAATATTTTAATTATTTTTCTATTAGTGAAATCAAAAGTTCTAATTTGATAAATTTTTTCTGGTTTAAACTTAGGTATAGTCCATTTATCTAAGACTTCGTTAACATCCTAATATGCTATAAATTATGTTACTTCTGAAGTTGAAGCTACTGTATTGGCTACGGTTGTTACAGATGAAGCATGTTCAGACATGTTTTCTTGTGGCCATGTATGTACAATTTAAAAGAAATATGATCATAATATAACCATGAATATTCATAGCTCTGATACCAACTGAAGGGGTTCCAACATCCGAACACACAGTTGAACCACCGAACGCATGCTGACATATCAGTACATAGTTTAAACAAACACGTGAACATATAGTTAGCACATTTGTCGATGATTTATAGGGGTAAACGGTCCTAACCCACTCTCTACTTGACAGACCTAGACCAAACGTGACTTGAATAACGTCCCACTAACTATATATTTAGTGTTCATACTAATTATGTAATAATTGTCAACAATGCATCAAAGTGTTCCATCAATTAGCACGAGATCGATGATTATAGAAGGTTATATTATCATTATATTAAACTTAAATCATGTCATATATGGTCTCATGAACTACTATATATGTGGTGGTGGTCTTACGGCCTGCAAGCAATTGAAGAATTATGAATAATGTTAAAGAAAACTTATATTATGAAGATTACTGGAGTGGATAGCTTCCAGTTCTTTAAATCTTCAAAATATTATTAGTTAGAGAGAGAGAATACATTTAGATAGAGGAGAGAGTATGCTAACATTCGAGTGGAACTCGATTTGCCATCAACAAGGATGAGGCTTCCCTTTTATACACAAGAGGGGAGAAAAGATAAGGTAGCGTGTCCTTGAAAGGTGGAGTCGGTCGTCATTATCTTATATTCTTTTCATGGGGGGAATCTATTTTATGAAAGTAGATGTATTTTTATCTTGTTACTAGTGGGAATCTATTTTATACTTTATTAAAGTAGATTTGTCTGCTCGTGCTGACTTCTGCTGTTGATTGTCATCTTATGATGATTGCTTTACTTTTGGTGAGTGGGAGACAAGGATAAGTCTCTCCCTTTTCCCTTTTTGTCATCCTCTAATTTTTCTGAAATCATTCCTGTTAGAGAATCCCAAAATTATGCAATAGTGGGATTTGATTCTTCTGGTTCTTGACTTTCACCGGCCAAAATATTGAATTCTTTTTTCATCTAAGTCAGATATTGTTTCACTGCTTACTGATTGCATGGAAGTATCTTCCTAGCCAATCGATTGTAGAAATTGTTCGTCCATGTAGTCCATAGTTTTGATAATTAATTCTGTTTTGGAGATTCCAGGAAATTTCGTTTTAGATATGTTTGACTAGTAATAAATGGATTTTTTATTGAGGAGGGAAGAGCTTTTGGGAGTGCATCAAAAGATGCTTGTAAGTGTGTTAATGGACTTGATCAATTCTGGTAGATTGGGATTCATACCTTTGTCCCGCCATTTAATATAAAATAATCTTTTTAATCGGAAGGATTTGTTCAGGTAATCACATTGTAAAGGGAATAGGCTGCCTACTAATCCTTGAATGCTGTTAGTGTTGATTCTAGTAAGGTGTCTAGAGAGAGATACAAAATTTATCCCGCCAAACGAGAAACCAATTTGGGAGCTCATTTTTTAGAACCTCCAGGGAGATACAGATGAACTAACTATGATTGTGAACCTGATTCTAGTACTAGAAAACATAGGTAAATGAATCAATATAATCCTAATAGCTATATTTACTTTCATTGTTACGGATATCCTGTGTTCTGGTAGTATGCGGGTGGATGCCCCATTGATTAATAAGCATAATATTACGGATGGTAGCTTGCTGTAAGTGAGAGGGCTATTATTTCTATTAGGATCATGGAGGGTATGTTTAATCTCCATGGCTGCAGTTTTGAGCATAATGGCTTCATAGATATACTATACTGATCAAAGTTCATGGGAAATTGCTTCGTAAAAAGGTATATCTTCTTAATTTCCCAAAGATCTGACATCCATTTCTCGTCTGCTGTTTTGATGAAGAGAATTATCTCTTTTGTGATACTATTAAGATTATACTGTTCTGAAAGCAAGAGAATATCTTAAGTCATTTGGCTAGAAGAATCTTCCAATTTACTGTTAAGGCTGGGGAATTCGGTTGAATAAAAATTATCCCTGCCTCGGCCTCTGGGACCTTGGTCGTGGCCTCTACTGATCATGAACCCTGCAAATATTCACGGTTAGAAAATCCAGAGTAAAATTCTGTTCACCTTTGATATGTTCAATATCAAAATCAAATACTGATAATAAACTCTGCCAAGAAGCAAATATCTGCTTTGAAGCAAGATTCTGTACATCTTTTTAAATATCTGTTTAGTTGCAGAACATTCTACTCTGAAGAAAAAATGCTGGTTAAGTAAATCATCCCAAAACTTTAGCACACATTTAACAATAGCTAAACATTCTTGTTTAATAGTTGGATAGTTTAAAGCAGGTCCATTTCAAACTCCTGATGTAAACCTAAGGAGTTCTTCTTTCTGATTATTGGGATTAACTTGTTTAAGGATCCCACCATATCCCTGGTTAGAAGCATCTTTTTAAACTATCTTTTTCCATGTTGGATTAGGTAAAGACAATGTAGTGATGTATTTTCTTCTTAATTTTTTGTACTGCCAAAGTATGGTCAACTTTCCAAAGAGAAGGATTTTTCTTAAGTCTATTATAAAGGATAGAGCTATCCTGGGCACACTGCAGGTAGAAGTACTTAATATAATTTAGGGATCCTAAAAATCTCTATAATTGATTTTTATCTTTTATTTCATCTAGAAATTTAAAGCAAATTCTACACTTCTATTGATAGGAATAATAGTGCCATTATAAATATTATGACCTAAGAATCGAACTTCAGTTTAAAAAAGTTTCATCTTAGATGCAGATAAAACTAAACCATTTCTGATAATAACATTTTTAAATATGTTAAAATGTTTAAAATACTGATTAATGGATGATGAAAAAATTAAAACATCATCAATATAATAGATAATGAATTCAGTATATGGATTAAATATATCATTTATGATATGTTAAAATTCTGATGGTCCATTCTTAACAGTGAATGGTAAAACATTACATTCAAAATGACCAAAGGGTACTGTAAATGCAGTCTTATACCTATCTTGTTCAACAATTTGAATATGCCAAAATCATGATTTTAAATCAAATTTAGAAAAAATTACAGAATCATGCGAGGGATCTAAAAGATCCATTTTATTCAGAATTGGATACCTAATCCACTGATCCATTTTATTACGAATTTGTTCACATAGAAAGTAGTACAACTCCAAAGAGATTTACTGGGTCTAATTAACTTTTTCTGTGAAAGGGATTCAATTTCAGTTTTGCAAAATTTTAAATATTCCTTCTTCATCTAGCTAGGCCTAGATTTAGTAGGAATATATTTTTCATCAAAATCTTGGTTGTATGGAAGAGTGATAATATGTTTCTTCATGTTCCAAAAAGCATTTGGAAAATCGCCGCAAACTTCTGTTTGAAATTCTTTCAAAATTTTTTTGATTTTATTCCGAACAGAATGCTGTTGGATTTTCTGTTCAGGGTGAGATATTGAACTTCTTTTTGAATAAAATTAATTTGGTTTTCCTTATTCTGGATAAGATATTTGATAAGAATTAACTCTTTAGTATACGACTTAGTAATGAATTCAAAAATATTTTGTCCGTTATTAATGGTAGTATAAATACCATTAGTAACCGTTTTATCTATATGAGGCATAAGTAAACTCATAAAAGGATTGCCTAAGATAATATTCTGGGTCATGTTTTGTAATAAAACAAATGCTGTAGGCAAAAAAACTACCTTTGTTGCAGATTAAAACTTCAGGCAAAAAAACTCACTCGTACTAGTGAGTGACTGTGTAGTTTTTTGAAAATATTTAGTAGGGATTAAACCCTCATGAATGCAATTCATATAAGCCCATGTGTCAATAAGGGTGATAGCATCTTTAATTATAAAATCAAGTTTTATAATAAAAATAGTTCTGGTATACCATTTTTGAAAGGTAACTCTATCCATAAACATAAGGTACATATTACTATCATGGTTATCTTCCTCAGGAACTAGAAGATTCTGGATCAATGGGGTTTTTCCCTTTGGAGGAAAATTGCTTTTTAATGTGAGAGGGTCCTGAAAGATAATTTGGTTAACTGTTTGTAACTGTTTGACTTCAGTTTTGAGTATATTAACTTCCATCTTAGAATCTAGAATGGCTATGGGTTTTTCGATGATGGAATTATTCTGTATTTGATGCATAAGTTCACGCGTACTGTAATTCTCAGTAGGGAGGATATTCCCAGTAGTATGATCCTTATATAAAGTTTCTAAAAACTTTAATTTTGTTTCTGGATCATGTATCTGGTCTGCAAAGTTGAGCATATATTTTTGAGTTTCTGTTAAGACGCTGATACTTGGTTGTTTTATATCAAGACGATTCATCTCAACGATGGCTTTCCAATAGCTAGCTTCTATAAGCACGTTGCAATTCTTATTATTACAACATGATTCAGTTTTATTAGAGGATCAATATGAATCATATGAAAATATTTGGGCTAATTCATTCTCTAAACTAGATTCTGGAGAACTATCTTTATCATAGATGTAATTTAGAATCTGCTGTTGGGTTTTCTCATCTAAGGATATCCCATTGAGTTTCTTTTGAGCTTACATTTTTTACTATAATGCCATTTTTACCACATTTGTAGCACTTGAATTCATATTTATCCTTCTTAGGATGAGGCTTTCTTTTACTAGATTTTCTTCTGTGAATTTCTTGGAAGTTTTGCCTAAGGGCTTTTCTGAAAGGGTACTTCTTATAAGGTTTAGATTTCTTATAAGGCTTAGGATTTTTTGAAGTTGCTGGAGTTTCATATCATTGTAGAGAGATAAACCTTCTTTAACTACTAGTGCAATGAGAGCCAAAAGTATACTGGTGGTAGGGAATATCAATCTGGTTATGTTTATCCCTGAGTTTCTTACAGACTATTTTGGAAAAAAGATTGGGGAGATCATGTATAAATTTGGCCTTCCAATGATCATTGTTTTCGTCAGCACGTTGCATAACCTTCATTAATAATACATCTTTATATCATCTGAAATGGGTTAACGATGGGAATCTAATGTTTTGAAGGAGTTCTCGGTGACGTTCACTATTAATGATTCATTGTCCTATGAAATGGTGTATGATGGCTTGTGCTAAGGTATATCAAGCGTCTTCGGTTTTGGTTCCGGTATGAGTAAAAGGATTAATTGTGATCTTAAAAGCATTTAAGATTTCATCTCGTTGAACTTGAGTGAGACAATTATCCCACCATCCTTTTAGAATACCAGTAAAGCCATTGACAAGGAATCGATAGATCTGGTGATCGGTGTTTTCATCTTGTTTACAGACAGATGCATATATAATCATGTGGTGTATGCTTTTGAAAATCCGATATTCAGTTTTACTATCTATATTCCATTCATAGATGATTTTTCCATGGTAAGATTTTTGTGTATGTAGGAAATCTTCTCCATACAAAATATCCTGTGGAGTAGGTCTAGGATAGTAATACCTACTAAGTCCGGTTAAGGCCATACAACGGGTAATTGGCTCACTAATATTTAAATATCTTATTTTTTCAATAAGAGTTGTCATAAAGTCTTCCTCTTTCTTACTGGATTTTAATTTGAAATTATAGACATCAAGATGAGGTTTGATATTGACTGGTTGAAGGTCAAGAGGTTTAGGTTTTTCTTGGCCTTTGTCCTCTTGATCTTCAATTTTATCTTGTAGCTTTTCGGCTTGATCCTGAATATGGGTAAGTTGTTTTCTTACAGTTTGAAGGAAAATGTTAGTATAACTATTCTGTTTGGTTAAAAAGGTACAATGTCTTTGACCTTTACAGATTCTTGGTGGCTAGGTTGGTTAGATACCTCAACAAAAGGTGAAATAACTAACAATTTAAGACTAGTGCTCTCATTACCTGGAGCAAGCAGTAGGGTTAACGTAGGAAGTTGAATAGATTGAAATTTTTTACCTGTTGTCGTTATCCAATTTTTTGAATTCCTGTTAAAACATTTAACTGATCTTTGTCAAGAATTGGTACTTTGTAAGAAAAATCACAATACCATTCTGGGAAATATGTAAGAGTCTAGTTTTTCCATAGGTGGTAATAGTATTGATCTTTAATGGTTTTTAGCTGATTAGGAGTATGAGATTTAAAATATCATAGTTTGAATTCCTGATACTTGTCTTGCATAAAGTCCTGCTTAAGATGCTTACGCAATTCACTATTGGGTGTAAAATCCATCAGATATCGAATTGCATGTCACTGACAGTTGGGCTATAGGGCATTCTGATTTTGGATTGGTCTGTTTCATAGACTCCATGAGGTATCTGATTTTGTTATATATGCATACCCCTATTATGAGTTTCAGGAAGTTGGCCGGAATTGATTGACTTGATGTAGAGGTGTAAATGCTCAAATGTTTTAATTATTTTTCTACTGGTGAAATCAAAAGTTCCAATTTGATAAATTATTTTTGGTTTAACGTTAGGTATAGTCCATTTATCTAAGGCTTCTTTAACATCCTTTTATGCTATAAGTTCTATTAATTCTGAAGTTGAAGCTACTGTATTGGCTATGGTTGTTACAGATGAAGCAAGTTCATACATGTTTTCTTGTCACCATATATGTATAATTTTAAAGAAATATAATCATAATATAACCAAGAATATCCATGGCGCTGATAACAACTGGGGGTGCCTCTCACTCAAGTTCAACGAGATGAAATCTTAAATGCTTTTAAGATCACAGTTAATCCTTTTACTCATACCGATACCGAAACTGAAGACGCTTGCTATACCTTAGCACAAGCCATCATACACCATTTTCATAGGACTGGAATCATTAATACTGATTGCCACTTCAAAACGTTATATGCCCGTCTTTAACCCAATTCTGATGGTATAAAGATGTATTCTTAATGAAAGTTATGCAACGTGCTGACGCCAACAATGATCATTGAAAGGCCAAATGTATAGATGATCTCCCTAATCTTTTTGCCAAAAAAGTTTGTAAGAAACTCAGGGATAAACATAATCAGATAGATATTCCCTACCACATAATACTTATGGCTCTCTCATTTCATTAGTAACTGAAGAATGTTTGTCTCTCGGCAATGATATGAAACTCCATCAAATGATGAAAAATCAAAACTTATCCTACCGTAAAGAGTTATTTGAATTTTGTGATCTGTTCGTCCATGACACTAAAACCCAGTATCCCTCAACTTCCAAAAATCCTAAGCCTTATAAGAAATCCAAACCTTATAAGAAGTACCTTTCTAGAAAAGCCCCTAGGCAAAACTTGTAAGAAATTCACAGAAGAAAATCTTGTAAAAGAAAAACCCCTCCCTAGTAGGATAAATCTGAAGGTAAGTTCTATCAATGTGGTACAAAAGAGCATTAGCCTAACAAATGTAAGCTCAAACGAAACTCAATGAGATATCCTTAGATGAGGAAACCCAACAACAGATTCTAAATTGCATCTCTGATAAAAGATAGTTCTTCTGAAACTAGTTCAGAGAATGAATTAGTCAAAATATATTCAACTGATTCAGATTCATCTTCTGATAAAACTGGACCATGTTGTAATAGGAAGAATTGCAACCTGCTTATAGAAGCCAACTATTGGAAAGCCATCATTGAAATGAATGGCCTTGATATAAATCAGCCCAGTATCAACGTCTTAACAGAAGCTCAAAAATCTATGCTCAACTTTGCATACCAGATACAGGATCCATAAACAAAATTAAAGTTTTTAGTAAATTTATATAAAGATCATACTCTGAGAGTATCCTTCCTAATTAGAATTACGTTATTCGTGAAGTTATGTATCAGATACAGAATAATTCCATCATCGAAAAACCTATAACCATTCATGATTTGAAGATGGAAATTAATATACTCAAAACTGAAGCAAAAAAAGTTACAAACTATTAACCAAATTGTCTTTCAGGAACTCTCTCATATAAAACAACAATTTTCCTCTAAAGGGAAAAATCCCATTGATTCAGAATCTTCTAGTTCTCCTCAGGAAGATAGCCAAGATAGTAATCAGTACCTTATGCTTATGAATAGAGCTACCTTTCGAAAATGGTATACCTGAATTACTTTTATTATAGAACCTGATTTTATAATTAAAGATGTTATCGCCCTTATTGATACATGGGCTGATATGAACTGCATTTAAAAGGGTTTAATCCCTACTAAATATTTTCAAAAAACTACACAGTCCCGCACTAATGAGAATGGAAACATAATGAAAATCAAATTTAAACTACCTGAAGTTTTAATCTACAACAAAGGTATTTTTTTACTTACAACATTTGTTTTATTAAAAAACATGAGCCAGAATATTATCTTAGGCAATCCTATTATGTGCCTACTTATGTCTATAGATAAAATTGATACTAATAGTATTTATACTACCATTAATAACAGATAAATTATTTTTGAATTCATTACTAAGCTGTATACTAAAGAGTTTGATCTTATAAAAGATCTTATCCAGATTAAGGAAAACCAAATTAATTTTTTCTGATTAGAAGCATCTGTTTCAACAATCTTTATCCCACCACACCTCTTTAAATCGTTGGCAAACGTGCTAGCTATGTGTTTACGTGTTAGTACTACCTATGTGTTCGGGTGTAGCCTCAAGTTGATATCAGAGCCATGTCTATTTTTGGTCAAATTATAATTATATTTCGTTTTAATTATACATGCATGGTCACTATACAACATGACTGACACTACTTCTTCTTTTTTCACTACTATAGAAAAAACAGTAGCTTCTACTTTAGAAGCCCCAGAACTTATTGCTTATCAGGATGTTAAAAAAGACTTAGATAAATGGACTATACCTAAGGTTATCCCAGAAATGATTTATAAAATTTGACCTTTTAATTTTACTAGAAGGAAAATAATTAAAACTTTTGAACATGTTATTCCATTACAGAATAATGATGATATTATATATCTATTACATATTCATGATTTATATCCTTTTATGCAAAAACGCAAATATGTGCATATAGGACTTATCCATATAGCTTTTAAGCCTTTGACCTTACTTGGTCAAAATTATAGTATCCATTGTACACTCCGAGATGGATGGTGCCTTAACTGGAAATCCTCTCTTATAGAAGCTATTGAAACTAGCTTATCCCATGGATCAATATATTTTAATATTTGCCCAAATTTGAGTGTTTCTCTCTTTGACAGTAATTTATCTGAAGTCCTAGAATTTAGAGTAATATCTCATGGTTATGAGTATCTTCCAGGATCTCCTCCCTTTGTGATATTATTTAGAATTTACCTTAAGGTTCTTTCTACCTTAAATCCTTATACCAGGAAATAGAGTGAACAAGGACACACAGTCCTTATTGACACCAACCTTTTCAGTAGCCAACTATCCATTCCTTGGATGATACCTTGGGAAGAAATTACTTTTCCAGAAAAATGGAAAATCCCTAATATTGTACCTACTAGACCCATCATTAGGCAATCCATAGAGGATGTCATACAAACCCAAAGAGGTAACACACATCTCCAATTCTAGAAACCTTTAACTAGAACCCTTTCTAATACCAATTATAAGAACATTCCAGCTTATAATGTTGATTATCTTGAGTCTTCTAGACAATCAACATCATCTGAATATATAGGGATGACCTCCAACAATAATACTCCTAAAGATCATATTTGGAGTATACATATATCTGAAAGCCAAATACCTCATGGAGTTTATGAAACAGACAGATCTAACATCAGAAGGCCTAATAGCCCAACCGCTAGTGATATGCAATTGATATCTGATGGATTTTACAGCTAATAGTGATTTGAGAAAACAGCTCAACCAAGATTTTGTACAAGACAAGTATCAAGAATTTAGAATATGGTACTTTAGGTCCCATACTCCTAAACAGTTAGAAACCTTAAAAAATCAATATTATTATCATTTATGGAAAAACTTGTACCTTAGATCTTTCACTGAAAGGTATTGTAGTTTTGCACCCAAATTGCAATTACACGATGAACACCAGTTAATGTTTTAACATGAATCCAAAAGAATTGGATAACTACTAGTGGAAGGACGTTTCAATCTATTCATCCTCCACCTCTATCCTTAGAGTTTGCTCCAGGAAATGAGAGTACTAATCTCAAACCATTAGTTATAAATCCGTATGTAGAAATTCCTGAACAACCTAATCAGCAAGAATCTTAAAAGGTCAAGGATATTGTACCTTTAAATAAACAGAATAATTAGACCAACATTTTCCTTTAAATAAACAGAATAATTAGACCTAACCCTAACTGGAAAAAGATTGTTGCAACAGATGCTTCAAATCAAGGATATGGTGGGATACTTAAACAGTTAAATCCCCATAATCAGAAGGAAAAACTCGTCGATTTACATCAAGAGTATGGAAAGGACCAGCATTAAAATATCCTATTATTAAACAAGAATGTTTATCCATTGTTAAATGTGTATTAAAATTCTAGGATGATCTTTTAAACTAGTATTTTTTAATCAGAGTTGATTGCTCTGCTGCAAAACAGATATTCAAGAAAAATGTTCAGAATCTTGCATCTAAACATATATTTGCTTCATGGCAAAGCCTTTTATTAGTATTTGACTTTGATATTGAATATATGAAAGGTGAACATAATTCTTTACCGGACTTTCTAACTCGTGAATACTTGCAGGGTTCATGAACAGTAACAGAAGGCGTGGCCGAGGCCGACAAGGCAGAGGAAAGGGAAATCACTATTCAACAGAATTCCCCAGTTTGAACAGTAATCTTAATAGTATACAAGAGGCTTCTTCTAGCAAAACTGCTAAAGATGTCCTTTTAATACTAGAACAATATATTTTCAACGGTACTACTAAAGAGACTATTCTCTTTATTGAAACAGTAGATGAAACATGGATGTCAGATTTATGGGAAACTAAGAAGAGATATCTACCTACTCAACAATTTCCCCCTCATTTTGACCAGTATCGCTATATCTATTAAGCCATAGTTATAGAAACAACAACCATGGAGATCAAGCATACGCTCCATGATCCCAATAGAAACACTAGCCCTATTACTTACAGCAAGGCTACTATCCGCAATCTTATGCCCATCAGTCAATGGGGCATCCATCTGCATACTACCCACAATTTAGAAATCAGTATTAAAGAGACAAAATACAGTTATTGGGATTATATTGATTCCTTTAGCTATGTTTTTTACTACCAGAATCCAGTTCACAACCATACTTGGTTTATCAGGATTTGTCCAGAAGTCCTAAAAAATGAGCTACCCAATTGGTTACTTATTTGGTGGAATAAATTTAGTATTACTTTGGACACCATACCGAAATTAGTACAAATAGTATTCAAAGATTGGCAAGATGCCTATTTTCTCTTACCAGTAAATAAAGGCATTTCAATGTCCACATCAGTAGTTCTTTTTATTATCATAATCTGTATCTTGTGGATATGGAAATGGGTTTACAGTGTGATTAGCAGAACAAGATCCCTCGCCTCAAAATGATGTTCTACACCAAATGGTGGGATAAAGGGACGAATCCCAATTTATAGGAACTTATTAAAGCCATCAAGACCCACATCTAGGATTGTCTTGATGCCATCCCAAAGGCTCTTCCAGCACTGATAGGAAATCCATATGTTCTGGCCCAAACAGAATTGAAGAAGAAATTTCCTAACTTGACAAAAAATGAGTTAATCATAAAAACCATGGATATTATGAAGGAGCAGTTTCTACAGTCCTTAGTTCCAGAAGACATTTCAATGAAATCGACCAGCAGCCATACAAAATCTGAGTCAAGGTGATAATGAATTCAGCATCTTAGCTGTCGAAAGCCAAGAACGTGATTCTTCTAACCCAACTATTGCAGATTTTTAGGATTCGCTTACCAGTGTGATCTTGAAGAAAATGGATAAGGACAAGAAGGGAAAAGGAAAAACCTAATCATTGTCCCCACTAGAAAAAGAATAGCACTAAAGTCAGATACCATTATCTTCAATAGGGAAATTTGACATACGACAAATCTACTTTTCATAAAGTAGGTTCCCCTACTTGTAAAGAATGAATCAGAAGAATAAATTTTTGTTAAATTATCAGAACTAGATTCTAAAGTACTATCATCATTATGGAGACAGTTTAAAATGCTTACTTTGCATTTGCTAGCGTAATGTCCTATAGTACAACATTTATAACATTTTATGTCAGTTTTATCCTTAGTAGGATAAGACTTTCTTCTACTGGTTCTCCTTCTGGGTTTTTCTTGATAATTCTTCTTAGGGGATTTTCTGGAGAAGTATTTTGTATAAGATTTTGATTTCTAATAAGGCTTATTGTTTCTCGAAGTTGAAGGATACTGAATTTTTGTGTCATAGGCAAACTGATTACAAAATTCTCCTAATTCTTTTCTTTTGGATAAATTCTAGTGTTTCATAACCTGCTTTAACTTCATATCATTGCAAAAGATAAACCGTCTTTGATAACAACTACATTGAGATGACCATAAGAATACTGGTTGTAGGGGATGTCCATTTGGTTATGTCTATCCCTCAGTTTCTTTTGAACTTTCTGAGAAAAAAGGCTGGGGAGGCGATCTATAAACTTGGCCTTCCAATGCTCACTGTTAGCATCTGATCTCTGTATTACTTTCATTAGGAAAACATCTTTATACCATCTAAAATGGGTTAGAGATGGGAACTTAAGATTCTATAAGAGTTCTATATGTCTATCTATATTGATGATTCCTTGTCCTACAAAATGATGTAGGATAGCCTGTGCTAAGGTGTAGCAAGCATCTTCGATCTTAGTTTTAGTTCTAGTAAGAGGATGAACTTCTATCTTAAAGGCAATTAAAATTTCAGTTCTTTGAAGTTTAGTGAGACAGTTATTCCACCATCCTTTAAAAATTTTGATAAATCCATTTACTAAAAATATACAGATTTGATGATCAATATTATCATTTTGTTTACAAACTGAAGCATACATTATCATATGGTGTATGGTTTCGAAATTTGATATTATGTTTTCCCATCTATGTTCCATTCATAAATGGTTTTTCCTTGGTAAGATTTTTTAGTATGAAGGAAATCTTCTTCATACAAAATATCGAGTGGGCTAGGTCTAGGATAATAATATCTACCTAGCCTGGTTAAAGCCATATGGTTGATAGGTTTCTTGGAATAAGAAAGCTTATTGATAGTATCATCAATGTTCTTCTAGATATCCAAAATTTGAGAAAGGGAATAATCATCATTTTCGTCTTCAGTTGGGGGTGCGGGTGATTCTTGTGTATTTATCATATTTATTTGTCCTGATGATTCTAGTTCACTAATTTTTAAATCTCTTATTTTTTTAATAAGAGTTGCCATGAAATTATAATCTTTTTACTGGATTTCAACTTGAAATCGTGGACTTCGAGAGGAGGTTTAATATTAACAGGTTAAAGATTAACTATTTTAGGCTTAATCTGGTTCTTATCCCGCTGCTCTTAAATTTTATCTTGTATATTCTCTATTTGGTCTTATATTTTTGTTAACTAGTTTCAGGTATGGAGGAAAAGGTTGGTATAATTATTTTGTTTAGTTTAAGGTACAATATCTTTGAGCTTTAAGGATTCTTGCTGATTAGGTTGTTCAGGAATTTCTACATGTAGATTTATAACTAACGGTTTGAGATTAGTACTCTCATTTCCTGGAGCAAACTCTATGGATAGAGGTGGAGGATGAACAGATTGAAAAGTCCTTCCACTAAACAGAATAATTATTCGATTCTTTTGGAATCCTGTAAAAACATTTAACTGGTGTTCATCATGTAATTGTAATTTCGGTGCAAAACTACAATACCATTCAAGGAAAGATCTAAGGTACTGGTTTTCCCATAAATGATAATAATATTGGTTTTTTAAGGTTTCTAACTGTTGAGGAGTATGGGACCTAAAGTACCATAATCTAAATTCCTGATACTTGTCTTGCATAAAATCCTGGTTGAGTTGTTTTCTCAAACCACTATTAGGTGTAAAATCCATCAGATATCAAATTGTATATCACTAATGGTTAGGCTTTAGGCCTTCTAATGTTAGATCTGACTTTTTCATAAACTCCTTGAGGTATTTGGTTTTCAGATATATGTATACCCTGAATATGTTCTTTAGGAATATTATTGTTGGAGGTCATCCCTATAGGTTCAGATGATGTTGATTGTCTAGAAGACTTAGGAAAATCAACATTATAGGCTGGAATGTTCCTATAAATGGTACTAGAAAGGGTTCCAGTTAAAGGTTTCTTGAATGAGAGATTTACGTTACCTCAATGGGTTTGTATGACATCCTCTATGGATTGCCTAATGATGGGTCTGGTAGGGCAGCATTAGGGATTTGTCATTTTTCTAGAAAAGTAATTTCTTCCCAAGGTATCATCCTAGGAATGGCTACTTGGCTGCTAAAACGGTTGGTGTCAATTAGGATTGTTTGTCCTTGTTCACTTTGTTTTCTGGTATAAAGATTTAAGGTAGAAAGAACCTTAAGGTGAATTCTGAATAATATCACAAAGGGAGAAGATCCTGGAAGATACTCATAACCATGAGATATGACACTAAGTTCTAAGACTTTAGATAAATTACTGTTAGGGAGAGCAACACTCAGATTCGAGTAAATATTAAAATATATTGGTCCATGAGATAAGCTAGTTTCAATAGCTCCCAAGACAGAGGCTTTCCAGTTAAGGCACCATCCATCTCGGAGGGTACACTGGATACTAGTATTTTACCCAAGTAAGGTCAAAGGCTTAAAAGCTATCTGTAATATAATTTCATCATTATTCTGAAATGGAATAACATGTTCAAAAGTTTTAATTGTTTTCCTATTGGTAAAATCAAAAGTTCCAATTTTATAAATCATTTTTGGTTTAACCTTAGGTATAGTCCATTTATCTCAGGCTTCTTTAGCATCTTGATATGCAATAAGTTCAATGGATTCTGATCTGAAGTAGGGGCTACTGTTTTTGCTACAGTAGTGACAACGGAAGAAGTAGTGCTAGTTATGTTTTATAATGACCATGCATGTATAACTCAAAAGAAATATAATTATAATGTGTCCAAAAATAATCATGGATTGAATACCAACTGAGGGCTAACATCCTAACACATAGGTAGTATTAACACGTAAACACATAGCTAGCACATCTGTCAATGATTTAAAGGGTAAATTGTTCTAATGCAATCCCTGCAACACGGACCTAGCCCAGACACGACTTGAGTGACGTCCCACTTTCTATATATTAAGTGTTCTTAGTGATTATATATTCAGTGTTTCTTCAGTTAGCATGGATCATTAATACTAAAGGTCATATTATTATTATATTAAACTTAAATTATGACATACATGGTCTCATGAAACTACTAGTTTGGTGGTCATGGTGGCCTTCCAGCCGCTATCAGGTTAAAGATTTTTATATAATAAATTATTCAAAACATCATACAAGAGATGATATGCAAAAGATAAAATTAAAGAAGAAAACTTGCAAGAATAGGAGAGTTGTATGCTAAAACTTGAGAGCTTTTATTATATCTTCAGACTTTACAGAGAGGGAGTAGTGAGAGTGAGTGCCAACACATGGCTAATATTTTTTGATGCCTTCAACAAAAGGTGATGCTTCCCTTTTATAATTTAAAAAGTAAGAAAGATAAGGTGGTGTGTCCTAGATAAATGGAGTCGTTTATCCTTATCTTCTTAGTTGTACTGGTAGTGGGAATCTACTTTATGAAAAGTAGATTTGTCTTCGTATGCCGATCATTCTTTACAAGTAGGGGAATCTACTTTATGAAAAGTAGATTTGTCGTCTTATGCCGAGCTTCCCTGTTGAAGATAATGGTATTTGACTTTACTACTATTCTTTTTTCTCTGGTGGGTACAAGGATTAGGTTTTTCCTTTTCCCTTCTTGTCCTTATCCATTTTCTTCGAGATCATACAGGTAAGCGTATCCCAAAAATTTGCATTAGTTGGGTCACAAGAATCTGGTTCTTGGCTTTCGCCAGCTAAGATGCTGAATTCATTATCAACTTGATCAGATTTTGTATGGCTGCTGGTCGATTTCATTGAAGCATCTTCTGAAACTAAGGATTATAGAAACTTTTCAATCATAAAGTCCATGGTTTTTATGGTTACCTCATTTTCTGTCAAGTCAGGAAATTTCTTCTTCAATACTGTTTGGACCAGAACAAATGGATTTCCTGTCGGTGCTGGAAGAGCCTTTGAGATGGCATCAAGACATCCTGGGTGTGGGTCTTGATGGCTTTAATAAGTTCCTGTAAATTGGGATTCATCCCTTTATCCCACCATTTGGTTTAGAACACCCTTTTGAGATGAGGAATTTTGTTCTGGTAATCACATTGTAGATCCCATTTCCATATCCAAAGGATACTAAAATGAATAATAAAATGAACTATGCATTTAGACATTGAAATGTTTTTATTTACTGGTAAGAGAGAGTAGGAAGCTTGCCACTCCTTGAATATTGTTTGCACTGATTCTGGTAGGGCGTCTAGAGTAATACCAAATTTATCCGACCAAATGAGAAATCGATTCGGTAGATCATTTTTAGGACTTCTGGATAGATTGAGATGAACCAAGTATGGTTGTGAACTAGATTATGATAATAGAAAACACAGGTAAAGGAATCAATATAATCCCAATAACTATATTTTGTTTCTTTATTATTGATGTCCAAACTGCGGGTAGTGTGCGGACGGATGCCACATTGACTAATGGGCATAAGGTTGTTGATAGTAGCCTTGTTGTAAGTAATAGAGCTAGTATTTATTTTAGGATCATGGAGAGTATACTTGATCTCTAGGGCTACTTTTTCAATAACTATGGCTTCATAGATATAGAGATACTGGTCAAAGTGAGAGGGAAATTGTTGAGTAGATAGATATCTCTTCTTAATTTTCCATGGATCTGACATCCATTTTTCATCTGCTGCTTCAATAAAGAGAATAGTCTCTTCAATAGTACTATTGAAAATTTATTATTCTATTATTAAAAGAACATCTTTAGCAGTTTTGCTAGAAGAAGCCTCTTGTATATTGTTAATATTACTGTTTAAACTGGGGAATTCTGTTGAATAGGGATTTCCCCTGCATCAGCCTCGGCCACAACTTCTATTACTGTTCATGAACCCTGCAAGTATTCAGGGTAAGAAATTCCAGTAAAGAATTCTGTTCACATTTGATATATTTAATATCAAAGTCAAATACTAATAAAATGCTTTGCCATGAAGCAAATATCTATTTGGAAGCAAGATTTTGAACATCTTTCTTGAATATCTATTTAGCTATAGAGTAGTCAACTCTGATTAAAAATGCTGGTTTAAAAGTTCATCCTGAAATTTTAAAACACATTTAACAATGGATAAACATTCATGTTTAATAGTAGGATATTTTAATGCTGGTCCTTTCCAAACTGCCGATGTAAATCTAAGGAGTTCTTATTTCTGATTACTGGGATTAAATTCCTTGTGTATCCCACCATATCCCTAATTAGAAGCACTTGTTTCAACAATGTTTTCCCAGTTGGGGTTAGGTAAAGATAAAAAATATAACTTATTTTTGCCTTTATCTTTGGTACAGTAAGAGTATGTTCGGTTGACCAGGGGGATGGATTCTTCTTAAGTCTAGTGTAAAGAATTGAAGCATCATGGGATAACTGCAGGTAATAGTCTCTAATATAATTCAGACTATCTAAAAAACTCTATAATTTTTTTTATCCTTAATTTCGTTTGGAAATTTAGAAGCAAATTCAATACTTCTGTTAATAGGAATAATAGTTACGTTAGAAATATTATGTCCTAAAAATCTAACTTTGTTTAGAAGAGTTTCATTTTAGATGCTGATAGAACAAAGCCAATTCTGATGATGACATTCTTGAATATATTCAAATGTTTAATATGTTGGTCAATAGAGGATGAGAATATCAAAACATCATCAATGTAACAGATAATAAATTATGTATAGGGATTAAAAATATCATTCATAATATGCTGGAATTCAGAGGGGCCATTTTTTACACCAAATGGTAAAACGTTCCATTCATAATGACCAAATGGTATTGTAAAAGTAGTTTAAATCTATCTTGTTCAGTAATTTCTATCTGCCAAAATCCTGATTTCATATCAAATTTAGAAAATATTACAGAATCATGTAATCTATCTAAAATATCATTTTGTGCAGTATAGGATACCTAATCCATCTTAAGGAATCATTGAGGGGTTTATAGTTGATCACTAATCTAGGTGATCCTCTTTCTATCTTTGTGGATTTATTAACATAAAAGTAGTACAAATCCATGGGGTGTGACTGGGCCTAATTAATTTTTTCTGTAGAAGAGATGCTATTTCTGTTTTGCAAATATCTAAGTATTCCTTCTTCATCTGACTATATATGTATATTTATATATTTTAAATATATATACATGGTCATCATACAACATGTCAAACATAAGTTCTGCCTCTATTACTACGATAGCAAACACAGTAGCTTCTACCTTAGGAGTAACAGAACTCATTGCCTCTCAGATGTAAAAGAAGCTTTGGATAAATGGACTATACCCAAAGTTCAACAAGGAATAATCTATAAAATTGGTACTTTGATTTTACCAGTAGAAAATAATCACAACTTTTGAACATGTTATTTCTTTACAGAACAATGATGATATTATTTATTTATTGCATATTCAAGACATGTATCCTTTTGTGCAAAAATACAAATATTTGCATATAGGACTTGTTCATATAGCTTTTAAGACCTTGACCTTGGTGAAAATACCAGTATTCAATGTACCCTCAGAGATAGCCGATGCCTTAACTGGAAAGCCTATCTCATGAGAGCTATTGAAACTAGCTTATCCCATGAACCAGTCTATTTTAATATCTATCCAAACCTAAGTATTGCACTCTCTGACAACAATTTATCTAAAGTCTTAAAACTTAGAGTCATATCTCATGGATATGAGTATCTTCAAGGATCTCCTCCATTTGCTATATTATTCAGAATTCAACTTAAGGTTCATTCAACCTTAAATCCTTTTACCAGAAAACAAAGTGAACAAGGACACACGGTCCTTATCGACACTAACATTTTCAGTAGTCAAGTAGCTATTCCCATTGTGATACCTTGGCAAGAAATTACTTTTCCAAAAAATAGAAAATTCCTAATGTTGTACCCACCAGGCCCATCATTAGACAATCCATAGAGGATGTCATTTAGACCTAAGGAGGTAACATACATCTCTGATTCCAAAGATCCTTAACTAGAAGCATTTCTAGTACCAGCTATAGAAGCATTCCCCTTTATAATGTTGATTTTCTAGAATCTACTAGACAATCAACATCTAAACCTATAGAATCCGTTTATCAAGAAGTGTCCTCCAATGAATCTGTTAACCCCTCCAAGAATAATAACCCTAAAGATCATATTAAAGGAATACATATATCTAAAAATTAGATACCTCATGGTGTTTATGAAACAAATACATCTAATATCAGAAGGCCTCACAGCCCAACAACCAGTGATATGCAGTTTAAAATTTAATGGATTTTTCACAAAATAGTGAATTAAGAAAGCATTTAAACCAGGATTTCATGCAAGACAAATATCGAGAATTCAGAAAATGGTATTTTAAATCCCATAATAAAAAACATCTAGAACACTTAAAAACCTAATATTATTATCATTTATATAAAAATCAGTATATTAAACCTTCTCCTGAATGGTGTTGCTACTTGCACCCCAATTAAAGTTGAACGATGAAAATCAGTTAAACGTGTTAATATGAATCCGAAAAGATTGGATAAACTACTAATGGTAGGACTATTCAATCTATACATCCTCCACCTTTATCCCTAGAACTAGCTCCAGGAAATGATGATAGTGATCTAAAACCATTAGTAATAAATCTTTATGAAGAAATTCTTGAAAGATCCAATAAGTAAGAACCATTAAAGGTCAATGAAATCTTACCTTTAACAAAACTAAATAATTATACAAATCTTTTCCTCCAAATAGTAGGAATACAGTTAACCAAAATTGAAGGCCAAATAGAAAATATACATGGCAAATGTCAAATTAAACCTAAAACAGTTGAACTCCAACCTGTAAATATAAAACCAGCTCTTAAAGTCAGTAATTTCAAGATGAGATCCTGTAAAAAGGATAATGAATTCATGACAACTCTGATAGAGACAATAATAGATTTGAAAATTGATCATCCAGAGTCGTGAGGACAAATAAATATGATGAATCAACATGGATCATCACCCACTACTAAGGATGAAAAAGATGAATACTCTTTTTCTCAAATATTAGATATTCAGAATAACTTTGAGGATAATATTAATAAAATCTCTTATTCTCAGAAACCTTCAAGTCATATGGCCTTAAACAGACCAAGTAGATATTGTTATCCCAAACCTACTCCCCATGATATTCTTTATTAAGAATATTTTCCTCATACTAAAAAAATCTTATGATGGAAAAACTATCTATGAATGGAATATATATGAAAAAATAGAATACCAAATATTCAAAACCATATATTACATGATAATGCATGCTTTAGTATGTAAACAGAATGATATTACCGATCATCAAATCTGTAGATTTTTAGTTAATGGATTTACTTGCATTCTTAAATGCTGGTGGGATAAATGTCTCGCTGAATCTCAAATAACTGATCGTAAATTCCTTTAAGATTGAAATAAATCCTATTACTGGAACTGCAACCAAAACAGAAGATGATTGTCTTAATACAAGCAATTTTACACCATTTTGTAGGACCATGTGTAATAAATACAGATCGACATAAGGAACTTTTAAAGAATCTTAGGTATCCATATTTAACTCATTTTAGATGGTACAAAGATGATTTTAATGAAATGCTTTGGAAGAGGTGATGCTAACAGTAAACACTGGAAAGCTAAGTTTGTTGATGGACTTCCAAGCCTTTTTACAGAAATGGTAAGGAAAAAGCTTAGGGATAAACATAACCAAATGGATATCCCTTATAACCACTATTCATATTGTTACCTCATTGCAGTTGTCATAGAAGAAGGACTATCCTTATGCAATGACATGAATTTACAACAGTTAATGAAACACCATAATTTAACTAAGAGAAAAGAGTTTAGGGGAATTTTGTGATCAATTCGCTTATGACACAAAAATCCATTATCCTTCTAAATCTCAAAATAAAAAACCTTATAAAAAATACTCCTCTATAAAATTACCTAACAAAAAATATCATAAAAAAGGATAAATCTCAAATAAAATGTGGAAAATGTGGAACAACATGTCATTATGCAAACAAATGCAAATGAAAACTTAAACAAAAATTAAATGAAATGTCCCTTTATGAAGAAACTCAACAACAGATACTAAACTGTCTTTCTAATGATGATAGTATATCAGAATCTAGTTTTAAAAATGAATTAGCCGAGATTTATTCTTCTAAATCTGAATCATATTCTAATAATCCAGAACCATGTTGTACAACCAAAACCTATAACATGATAATTATTGGAAAGCCATTGTTGAAATGAATGGTCTTAATCTTGGTCAGCCAAGTATTAATGTTTTAACTGATACAAAAAATCTATGCTTGAAGCAACAGACCAGATAAATGATCCATAAGTGAAATCAAAATTTTTAGAAATCTGCTATAAGAATCACACTACAGAAGAAATACTTCCTGCAGAAAATTATAGTATGAGAGAAATAATGAAACACATACAAAATACTTCTACTATTGAAAAACTAGTAACCATTCAAGATTTAAAAATGGAAATCAATATTTTAAAAAATGAAATAAAGTAATTACAAACAGCTAATCAACTTATATTTTAGGATCTTAATAATATGATAAAACAATTATCTTCTAGAGATAAGAATCTCAAAGAAAAACCCGAATCATCTTCTACACAACAAGAAGATAATCACTACTTACTATTAATGAATAAAGTAACTTTTTAGAAATGGTATATCAGAAATACTTTTATTATAAAACCAAATTTTATAATTAAAGATGACATCGCCCTTGTTGACAATGGTGCTGACATGAACTGCATTCAAGAAGGACTAATTCTTTTTAAATATTTTCAAAAAACTACTCAATCTTTAACTAATGCTAGTGGAAACTCTATAAGTATCAATTTAAACTAGTTGAAGTTCTTATCTGCAAACAAGGTCTTTGCATACCAACAACACTTATTTTAATTAAAAACATGACTCAAAGTATAATTTTAGGAACACATTTTTATGCTTATTAATGCCTATTACTAAAATTGATACTTTGGGTATCCATACAATTATTAATAACAGACAAATAATATTTGAATTCATAACAGAACCTTATACTAAAGAATTAGATCAAATTAAAGATCTAGTCTAGTATAAAGAAAAATAATTAAATTTTATTCAACAGGAAATTTATTTTCATACAAAAGAACAAAGAATTCCATAACCTTCTATATAAAATAAAATTAAGATAATTTTAAAAGAATTTCAAACATAAATATGTTGTGATATTCCAAATGCTTTTTGGAATAGAAAGAAGCATATTATATCCCTTCCCTATAATTCAGACTTTGATGAAAGAATTATTCCTACTAAGTCAAGGCCCAATCAAATGAAAAAGGAATATTTAGAAATTTGTAAAACAGAAATTGAATCTCTTTTATAGAAAAAATTAAGCAGACCTAGTCACTCCCCATGGAGCTGTATAGCTTTTTATGTAAATAAATCTGCATAAATTGAAAGAGGAGCACCTAGATTGGTGATTAATTATAAACCTCTTAATGATGCCTTAAGATGGATAAGGTATCCTATCCTGAATAAAAAAGATCTTTTAGATAGACTACATGTGGTATTTTCTAAATTTGATCTTAAATAAGTATTTTCGCAAATTCATATTACTGAACAGAATAGATACAAAACAACATTTATAGTAGCCTTTGGTCATTATGAATTGAATGTTTTACCATTCAGAGTTAGAAATGGCCCATCAGAATTTCAACATATCATGAATGATATTTTCAATCCTTATACTGAATTTATTATCTGCTATATTGATGATGTTTTAATCTTCTCATCCTCAATTGATCAACATATAAAACACTTGAATATATTTAAAAATGTAATCATCAGAAATGGATTAGTTCTTTCGGCATCAAAGATGAAACTTTTCCAAACAACAACTAGATTTCTTGGACATAATATTTCTAATGGAACCATTATGCCAATTAACAAAAGTATAGAATTTGCTTCAAAATTTCCAAATGAAATTAAAGATAAAACTTTATTATAGAGATTTTTAGATAGTCTTAATTACATTAGAGACTATTATCCTCAATTATCCCAGGATGCATCTATCCTTTATACCAGGCTTAAAAAGAATCATTTATCTTGGTCAACAGAACACACTCTTGTAGTAAGAAAGATAAAAGCAAAAATAAAACAATTATTCTGCTTATCTTTACCAAATCCCAACTGGAAAAAGATAGTTGAAACTAATGCTTCAAATCAGGGATATTGTGGGATACTTAAACAGTTTAATCCCAACAATCAGAATGAAGAACTCCTCAGATTCACATCCGGAGCATGGAAAGGACCAGCTTTAAATTATCCAACTATTAATCAGGAATGTTTATCAATTGTTAAATGTATTTTAAAATTTCAAGATGATCTTTTACACCAGCATTTTTTAATTAGAGTTGACTGCTCTACTACTAAATAGATATTCAAAAAAGATGTTCAGAACCTTGCTTCTAAACAGATATTTGCTTCATGGCAAAGTATTTTATCAGTATTTGACTTTGATATTGAATATATCAAAGGTGAACAGAATTCTTTATCAGATTCTCTAACCCGTGAATACTTGCAGGGTTTATGAGCAGCAGAGGTCATGGTCGAGGCCAAAGAGACCAAGGTAGAGGCAATTCTTGTTCAAAAGAATTTCCAAGCCTTAATGGTAAACAAGAGGCTTCTTCTAGCCAAAATTCTAAAGATGTCCTTATGTTACCAAAACAGAATATCTTTAACAGTACGATAGAAGAGACTATTCTCTTTATAGAAACAGGAGATGAGAAATGGATGACAGATCCATGGGAAATTAAGAAAAGATATCTCTCTACTAAAAAAATTCCTACTTATTTTGACCAGTATTGATATATTTATGAAGCAATAATAATTGAAACAGTCACTATCGAGATCAAGCACACTCTCCATGATCCATCCAGAAATACTAGCCCTCTTACCTACAGTAAGGCTACTATATGTACCATTATGCCCATTAATCAATGGGGTATCCATCCCCATTCTGGAAATCCGTAATACAAAAATGAAATATAGTTATTGGGATTATATTGATTTCTTTACCTATATCTTTTACTATCCGAATCCAATCTGTAACCATACTTGGTTTATCTGTAATTTTCTAGAAGTTCTAAAAAATGAGCTACCAAATTAGTTCATCGTTTGGTGGGATAAATTTGGAATAACATTAGAAACCCTACCAGAATCCGTCCAAACAACATTTAAAGATTGGTTGGTCGCTTACTCTCTTTTACCTGTTAATAAAGACATCTCTATGTCTAAATCAGTGGTCCACTTTATCATCCGATTCAATATTCCTTAAATCTGGAAACGGGACTTGTAATGTGATTACCATAATAAAATCCCTCATTTAAAAGGAGTATTTTATACCAAATGGTGGGATAAAGGGATGAATCCCAATTTACCGTAACTCGTTAAAGCCATTAATACTCATGCCCAAGCCTACTTTGATGCCATTCTAAAGGCTTTTCCCCTCCTATAGGAAATCCATTTATTAATGCCCAAACAGAATTAAAGAAGAAATTTCTTGAGATAACTGAAAGTGAACTAATTATAAAACCTATGCACTTTATGAAAGAACAATTTCTACAGTCCCTAGTCTAGGAAGATGTTTCAATGAAATCAATAAGCCGTCATACAGAATCTGATCCAGATGAAAATGAATCCAACATCTTAGTTAGAGAAAGTCAAGAACCAGAATCTTCTGACTCCACTCACCAGCATGATTTCAGAGAAGATGGATCAAGACAAGAAGGGAAAAGGAAGAATCTAATCCTTGTCTCCCACCAGCCAAAAGTAAATCAGAAAAGCAGTGTTGACATGTATCGACAAACAACTTTAAAAAAATTTTTCCCATTATCTTCAACAAAACACGTCGGCATATGCGGACAACTCTACTTTAATAAAGTAGATTCCCACTATCAGTAAACCAGCTATAAAGATAAGATAAGGATGAACGACTCCACCTGTGAAGGACACGCCACCTTATATTTTCTACTTTTTGTTTTATAAAAGGGAAGCCTCACCCTTTGTTGAAGGCAGAATAAAAAATTGAAGAAATTCCTTAGTATTCTTTCTCCTTCTCTGTGTAAGAATTCCTGTTGATAAAATAAAGCTCTCAAGTTCATGTAAGTAACCACTTTCATCTTTTAATTTTTATGTTAGCTGATTATTATGTTATTTTGAATGATTATTATGTTATTTGAATGATATATTAGAATATTAAACAGAAAGAATAATTCAAGTTGAAATCTTTCACTCTATAACAGCTGGAAGGCCACCACCACCACCAATATAGTAGGTTCATGAGACCATGTGTGTCATAGTTTAAATTAGATATAATGTTAATATGTCCTTTGATATTCATAAATCCATGCTAACTTAAGGAACACTTAATATATAACTAGTGGGATGTCACCCAAGTTGTGTATAGGTTAGGTCCATGTTGCCGTGATTGTGTTAGGACCGTTTACCCTTTGAAATCATTGAAAGGCGTGCTAGCTATGTGTTTATGTGTTAGCCCTGACTTGGTATCAAAGTCATGATTATTTTTTTATCATATCAAAGCTCTGATATGTAACAAGGGCGATGTCAACTTTAATTATAAAATCTGGTTTTATAATAAAAGTAATTCTAATATACCATTTCTGAAAAGTTACTTTATTCATTAATAGTAAGTATTGATTATCTTCTTGTTGTGTAGAAGATGATTCAGGTTTTTCTTCGAGATTCTTATCTCTAAAAGATAATTTTTTTTAGTATTATTAAGATCCTGAAATATAAGTTGATTAGGTGTTTGTAATTGTTTTTTAAAATATTGATTTCCATTTTTAAATCTTGAAAGGTTACTAGTTTTTCAAAAGTAGAAGTATTCTGTATGCGTTCATAATTTCTCTCATACTGTAATTTTCTATTGGAAGTACTTCTTCTATAATGTGGTTTTTATAGCAGAGTTCTAAAAAATTTAATTTAACTTCTGGATCTTTTATCTTGTTTGTTGCTTCAAGAATAAATTTTTGAGTATCAGTTAAAACATTAATACTAGGCTGACCAAATATTAGCTTCTGGTCTGCTGCGGCAAGACCATTCTTTTCAATAATGGCTTTCCAATAATTAGCTTCTGTTATCATGTTGCAGGTTTTGGTTGTACAACATGTTTTGGACTATCAGAATATGATTCAGGTTCAGAAGAATAAATCTCAGCTAATTCATTCTCTAAACTAGAATCTGATATACTATCATCATTAGAAAGACAGTTTAGTATCTGTAGTTGAGTTTCTTCATCAAGGGATATCTCATTTAATTTCTATTTAAGTTTTGATCTGCATTTGTTTGCATAAGGAACTATTGTTCCACATTTATAACATTTTATTTGATATTTATCCTTTTTATGATAAGATTTTCTTTTACTGGTTTTCTTTTTGGGTTTTTCATGATAATTTTGTTTAGGTATTTTTGTGGAGGAGTTTTTTTTATAATGTTTTTTATTTCTAGATATAGAAGGATAACGAATTTTAGTGTCATAGGAGAATTGTTCACAAAATTCCCCTAACTCATTTTTCTTAGTTAGATTCTAGTGTTTCATTAACTGTTGTAATTTTACATCATTGTATAAGGATAATCCTTCTTCTATGACAACTACAATGAGGTGACCATATGAATACTTGTTGTAAGGGATATCCATTTGGTTATGTTTATCCCTAAGCCTTTTCCTTACTTTTTTTGCAAAAAGGCTTGGAAGTCCATCAATGAACTTAGCCTTCCGGTGTTCACTGTTCGCATCACCTCTTTGCATGCCTTTCATTACGATTTCAGTATTTGAGATTCAGAGAGACATTTATCCCACTAGCATTTAAGAATGCAAGTAAAACCATTAACTAAAAATCTACAGATTTGATGATCGGTGATATCATTCTGTTCACATACTAAAGCATGCATTATCATGTGATATATGGTTTTGAATATTTGGTATTCTATTTTTTCATCTATATTCCATTCATAGATAGTTTTCCATCATAAGATTTTTTTAGTATGAGGAAAATATTCTTAATAAAGAATATCCTGGGGAGTAGGTTTGGGATAACAATATCTACTTGGTTTGTTTAAGGCCATACGATTTGAAGGTTTCTGAGAATAAGAGATTTTATTAATATTATCCTCAAAGTTATTCTGAATATCTAATATTTGAGAAAAAGAGTATTCATCTTTTTCATCCTTAGTAGTGGGTGATGATCCATGTTGATTCATCATATTTATTTGTCTTGATGACTCTGGATGATCAATTTTCAAATCTATTATTCTCTCAATCAGAGTTTTCATGAATTCAATATCTTTTTACTGGACCTCATGTTGAAATTACTGACTTCAAGAGGTGGTTTTATATTTACAGGTTGGTGATCAACTGTCATAGGTTTAATTTGACATTTGTCATGTATATTTTCTATTTGGTCTTCAATTATGGTTAACTGTTTTCCTACTATTTGGAGGAAAACATTTGTATACTTATTTTTTTTTGTTAAAGGTAAAATGTCTTTGACCTTTAATGATTCTTGCTGATTGGATTTTTTTTCAGGAATTTCTACATAAGGATTTATTACTAATGGCTTTAGATTAGTATTATCATTTCCTAGAGCTAGCTCTAAGGATAAATGAGGAGGATGTATAGATTGAATAGTGCTACCATTTGTAGTTATCCAATCTTTTTTTATTCCTGTTAACACATTTAACTGATTTTCATCGTGCAATTTTAATTGCGTCGCAAAGGTGTAATACTATTTAGGGAATGGTTTAATATACTGATTTTTATATAAATGATAATAATATTGGGTTTTAAGCCTTCTAGTTATTTTGGATTATGGGAATTAAAATACCATTTTCTGAATTCCTGATATTTGTCTTAAATACATGAAATCCTGGTTTAATTGCCTTCTTAATTCACTGTTTGGTGAAAAATCCATTAAATTTCAAATTGCATATCACTGGCGGTTGGGCTGCTAGGCCTTCTAATATTATATGTATTTATTTCATAGACAGCATGGGGTATCTGATTTTCAGATATGTCTATTTATTTAATATGATCTTCAGGATTACTATTTTTGGAAGGGTTGACTGAATCATTGGAGGACATCTCTTGATAAACGATTCTATAGGTTCAGATGTTGATTGCCTAGAGTATTCTAGAAAATAGACATTTCAAGGGGGAATGCTTCTAAAGATGGTACTAGAAATGCTTCTAGTTAAGGGTCTTTTAAATGAGCTCATTGGGTTTGAATGACATCCTCTATTGATTGCCTAATGATGGCTCTGGTGGGTACAACATTAGGGATTTGCCATTTTTTTGGAAAAGTAATTTCTTCCCAAGGTATCATTCTGGGAATAACTACTTGACTACTAAAAAGGTTAGTGTCGATAAGGACTGTGTGTCATTGTTCACTTTGATTTATGATATGAGGATTTAAGGTTGAAAGAACCGTATGATGAATTATAAATAATATAGCAAATGGTAGAGATCCTGGGAGATACTCTTATCCATGAGATATAACTCTAAGTTCTAAGACTTTAGATAAATTATTGTCTGAGACAACAACACTTAGGTTTGTATATATATTAAAATAAACTGGTCCATGGGATAAGCTAGTTTCAATAGCTCCCATGAGAGAGGCTTTCCAGTTAAGACATCGGCCATCTCTAAGGGTATACTAAAATATGGTATTTTGACCAAGTAAGGTCAAGGGCTTAAATGTTATCTGAGCAAGTCTTACATGCATGTATTTGTATTTTTGCATTATACATGTCTTGAATATGCAATAAATAAACAGTATCATCATTGTTCAGTAAAGGAATAGCATGTTCAAAAGTTTTAATTATTTTTCTACTAGTAAAATCAAATGTTCTACTTTTATAAATTATTTCTGATTTAACTTTGGGTATAGTCCATTTATCCAAAGCTTCTTTTACATCCTGATAGGCAATAAGTTCGGTTGCTTCCGAGGTAGAAGCTGATGTGTTTGTTATGGTAGTAAGAGAGGTAGAACTTATGTTTGACATGTTGCAAGGTGACCATTTATATATAATTTAAAAAACATTTTATTATTAATATGATAAAAATAATCATGGCTCTGATAGCAAGTGAGGGCTAACACATAAACACATAGCTAGCATGCCTATCAACAATTTAGAAGGGTAAATGGCCCCAACGCAATCACTACAACATGGACCTAACCTATACGCGACTTGGGTGACGTCCCACTACTAACATATTAAGTGTTCCTTCAGTTAGGACGAATCTATGAATATTAAAGGATATATTAACATACATATATATAATTTAGTTATTTTTTAGTTATTTTTAGCAATGAGTAAATTATTTAGAGGTAATTCTTCTTGTAGCAATATGTCTACAATAAATAAAATACCAGACATAATTATTGAAGAACAATTTGAATACTTAGAAGATGATCAAGTAGATCATAGGGTATGAAATATACCCAAAATCTCTGGCAAAGAAATGTATAAATAAACATGGTCTGTTGCTTCCTTCAAGCTTCAGCATCATGTAAAAATAATTGAAAGAAATATATGCTCTTGGTAAAAAGCATGAAACTTTCCAATTACTTTCCTCTAATGCAATTAAACATCACATTGAAGAAGGATATAGTTTCCATCACTTTTGTTTAGTCGAGATTGAAGTTAAACCACTCACAAGGAGAGGTCTAAATACCTTTGTCTTGTTAGCCTTGCGAGATATAAGATTTATAAATTTTAATGATAGTATTTTAGGATTAATTGAATCCTCACTTTGTAATGGTCCAATCCATTTTGATTATTTTCCATATATATCAGTTAGTCTAACAGACCCTCATATTCTCAAATCTTCAACATTGGATATTAAAACTAGTGGTTATCATATCCTTGAAGGTGCCTAACCCCTAGCTTTGATTTTTAGAATACATTACAAAGTAACCAAAACCAACATGAATTTTCAAGCTATCAATAGGAGTCCAAAAACCAAACCATGTTGATTCAATCTAGCCAAAGTAATGCTAATATTAGAGTCTCTAAAACCATTGAATAGTCTAATATTACTTTGCCTACAAATTGGCTTTTAACCGATGAAAGCCAACCTAATCCAATTCAACACCCAATTGAAAATATTTACTATATGCAGTATTACATGGATGATACTATTAAAATAAATTCCAATCTTTCAGTTCTAGTCTTCAAATTAGGGAGTTTAGCAAGTCTAGCACTCCTAGAAGTTCCTTTTCTGAATCCACTGTCAACAACAGTGAAGATCTTAGAATCCATCAATTGGAACAAAAATTAAAAAATTTAAAAACAAAAAAATTAAGACTTAAAGGCATAGCCACAAATTATCAAGTCAGTATGTCAATCATTGATAATAAGACTGAACAATTTGATAAAATTGAATGACCAACAGAATCTGATTTTCAAGGAACCTTACCTCTTATAAATCCCAAACTTTTAGTTTTGAATTTAGGCACCTTAAGCTAAGAATACAAACCTGATTGTGAGGGTTTAACCCAAAACATGAATGACCCAGTCAATCTCAATAGACGTAATAGGTTCAGAAAGACATACAACATGGATCAAATAAAAATCATCCTTTTTGAATGGAAGACATTCATGAAAGAATTTAGAGTTGATATGTTTTACTTTGATTATATCGAGAATATTTACAAAAAGAATATTAAAGTAATTTCTAAAACCAAATGGGTCAAGAAAGACTCCAGCTGGGTGACTGCTAGTCATCCCCCACCTAAACAAATTATAATTAATCACAAAAATTCTATAATCACTGCTTCTCCTTTAAAGATTTCAAAAGAAAAATAACCCAATAAAAAAGTTGTTGAACAACTTAATTACACTAATCAAAGTTTAATAACAGTAGAAAAATAATTAGATAAAATTCAAAATAAGGTTGATGATCTTCACGAGCCTAAATCTAATGAATCTCTAAAAAAACTCCTTTAATAAATCTTTCAGATAAAACTATCTTAAATATTGTTCCCCTCAATAAAAATTTGATAAAATGCTTCAAGAATTGAAGAATAAATCTGTTGAGTTATCCTCTTCTGTTGAGGTAATTAACCAAGATAGTAGTTCTGAATCAGAAAGCCATAGGTCAGATTTCACCTATGAATCATCCACAATTCATGAATCATCAACCATTCATAAGATTGAAGAAAAATTTAAAAATTTAGAAATTAATAAATTGGAAAGGAAGTGGCATAAAAAGCCAATTCCTCTAGATATTCAAATTCCTAAATCATCTTTAGTTAATCAATTTTCTATCTCTGCAGAAAAATTATATGAACATAATATTGATGGACTTTCAGAACAAGAAGTACTCAACAAATTATAGCGCATGGCTATGGTAGCCAACAGTTACATCACCACACACAATATGCCTCACAATGAGGTAATAAAGCTTTTAGTCACAAGATTCACAAAAATACTTCATTCGTGATGGGAAATGCATCTAACTGAAGAATCTAAAAATTCCATCCTCACATCAATAAGGATTGATGCTGAAGGAACCCCAATCCTTAGAGAGGATCAGGAAACAATGTCTGATGCCATTAATACACTATTCTACACAATAATTGAACATTTCATTAGAACGCCAAGTAATGTTACTTCGTGATCCATGATAAATTAATCAATCTTAGATATCCTACCCTAAGTGATTTTGACTGGTATAAAAATATATTCTTGTCTAGAGCCATGTCTAGGGATGATAGTAATGAGCCCTTTTGGAAAGAAAAATTTATCAATGGCTTACCAAATTTGTTTGCCCATAAAATTAGAACAGTCCTTAATGATGAGCTAGGAAATATTGACTATAATAGTCTCACCTACGGTACGATTATCACCATAATACAAAAAGAAGGTCTAAGAATGTGTATAGACATGAAAATTAATAAATAAATTAAAAAGGAAAATAAAACTGCCAAATATGAATTAGGTAATTTATGTGAGCAATATGGATTACCCGCTATTGCATCTTCCCAAAATATTAGAAAAAAAACTCCATTTAAATCCTAGAAGAGTTTACAAACCTTATAGGAAAAAATACCACAAACAGAAAAATAAAAGTTTTGACAAATATTTTTCTAAGAATAAAAATTATTGAAGAAGAAAATTCAATAAAAAATTTTGTTGATAAAAATAAAATTACTTGTTTTAAATGTGCTCAGAATGGTCATTTTCCAACATTTGCGAAGTAAAAAATAAAATTAATTGATTAAAAATCTCTGATGAAGAAAAACAAAAAATGTTTAGAACTATAGAATCAATAGATTACTACGAAAGCAGTAATGAAGATTTAGGAGAATTTGAATCCACTGAATCTAATGAATCAAACTCTTTAAGTTCTGACAGTGATTCTCCTAACATCTCTATGAGGTGTAGGGATAGTTGTTGTCAGAAAATTGTTAATGTTTTAAATAAAAATGAAGAACAAGAAAATCTTTTATTAGATTTAATTTGTAAAATTAAAAATCCTGATTTAAAATAAAAATACCTTGAAAGACATATGAATGTAATTCAAAAGAAAGATAATACTAAGTCTAATAAAAATACCGCAAGCCTTTAATAAACTCTTGAAAAATCCAACAAAGTTAAATGAGAGGAAAAAGAAGTTACTTTACAGGAACTTCAAAAAGAAATAAAAAATATTAAAAATGTAATAAAAGAATTAGATGATTCAAACACTGAAATAACAAAAGAATTAAATCTTTTAAAAATAGAAAATTTAATTAAAAATCATGAATCTAGTGAATTAAGAGAACCTAGTAAATCCCTAATTTCTGGTGATGAGGTTGAAGAGCATGTTGTCAACATTCATGATAATGATAACTTTATTCAAATCCTTATTCATATCAAAATTAAAAAAATGGCACATAATGGTCAGAATAATAATTCAAGATTTTGATTTCATTTCAATGGCTCTTATTAATCTAGGAGCTGAATTTAATTTTATGCAGAAATGACTCATTCCTACCTAGTACTTCAAGAAGACAAAAGAATCTTTGTCCTCTACAAATGGTAATAGAATGCATATCAATTATGAAATCCCTAAAGTTCATATTTGCCAAGATAATTTATGTTTTAAAACATCATTTGTCTCAGTGAAAAATATGACAGACAAAATTATTTTGGATTTACCATTCATTTCTATGCTATATCCTTTTGCAACAGAGCATGATGAGATAATATCTTATCACATGGATAAACCTCTCTAATTCTTTTTTTTTCTTTTTCTCACAATGAGAAATTGAAAACTTTAAAAAATATTTATTTTGAAAACTATAAATTTAATTTCTTGTGAAGAAAAACAATTATGTTTTCTGCAAGACGAAATGAAATTCAAAAGAATTAAAGAACAACTTCAAAATCCTGCACTTCAAAAACAAACTAAAATCTTTGAACAAATTTTTTTTAAAGAATTATGTGCTGACATTCCTAATGCTTTCTGGCACATGAAGCACCATAATGTCAGTCTGCCTTACATTAAGGTATTTGATGAAAATAATATCCCTACCAAGGCACGACCAGTTCAAATGAATTCTAAGATGCTTGAGTTCTGTAAGAAAGAAATTGTAGAACTGCTCAATAAATATATTATTAGAAGGAGCAAATCTCCTTAGTCTTGCTCAACCTTTTATGTCTAAAAGGCCAGTAAAATTGAACGAGTAGTTCCACGATTAGTAATTAATTACAAGCTCCTTAACAATAATTTAGAATGGATAAGATATCTAATACCAAAAATTTCTTTTAAAAAATTCAAGATAATCTATTAAATTTCAAAAATTTCTTTTAAAAATTGATTGCAAATCTACAAAACATGTTTTAGCATTGTTTCCAAACAAAGTTTTGCTAGGTAACAGTCTATTTTTAGTAATTTTAATTTCAATATTTAATTTATTCAAAGTATTAATAATTCAATTCATAACTTCCTTACACGTAAAATTATGTTGGAAGATGGGAAGGTAAAACCCATAATACTAAATCAAAATTCATTAAAACAAAAAGTTCAATGGTAGGGCAGCTGCTTCTTACTCAAAATTCTCATTCATTAATTATGACCATAATGGATTTGAATCTCCAAGAAATGCATGGATTGATAAATTGGATAAAATTTTGAAAGAAATTGGGTTGAAGTATGAGTTCAACGCAACCTTAATTCAATGGTATGAGAAAGATGGAAAATTAAATTTTCACAAAGATCATGAAATATTTGATGACATAAATTTTTTAACTGTAAACCTATTGGGGCAAGCAATTTTTAAAATTAAATTTTCAGACAAAACAATCAAAGAGTTTTTTTATACTAGAAGGAACTTTCTTCATCATGCTTGACAGATTTCAGAAAAGTCATAGGCATGCTGTAGAGTCTTTAACGAAAAGAATCAATTTCACTTTCAAAAATCATGTGAGGTTGATGAATGGTTCGATTATATAAGAGTTCGACTCCACAATTGATCCTTCAGGCCCAAATTAAATATGAGCCTTCTACTCCTAACTAAGCCCAATTAGCAATACTTTGGTCCATTAGACCTAATTACTAATCAGCCCTAGTCAACCAATTTATCTACCTTTTAATGCACAATCATTCAATCAACCAATTACAAAATGCAAAAAATAATCTTTATATTTCTAAAAAATTCGCAGCAAAAATCTCTTTCATATCGGGCTCCCATTCGCTCATTTGAAACATCCTACTCAAATAGCAAAAACTCATTTTCTCCTAAATTTCCACTATGTCCCTGGTCAACAAGGACAAAAATCTTAGTTTTTATAGAGATATTTTCTTAGAAACAAAATCTATTAATATTAGACCAATAAAAAATTCTGAAGGAATGATCCTCTATCATTCCTTCTATATTCTCAAAATCATAACCATGTAGGATTGGAAAGTCCATCATTCAGGTCTGAAAATTATTTCAAATAAAAGATAATATAATTATTTTGACTATATTGATGCTTGGCACATGATTTTTCTGCATCAAAATAGTGATTTTTTCCACTCTTGGTTTTTAAATTTTGATAAAAATTTCAAAATTAGTTTTCCAAATTGATTCTTAAGATGGTGGTCCATTCATGGTCCTGTCTTAGAACTTTTTTCAATTAATTTCAAGAATATTTCAATTTATTTTTAAAGGTTTACATGCTCAAATACTTTACTTTTCAAATAAATATAAAATACCTTAGATCATAAAGTGTAAATACTCAATTGAAGATGAAATCTTCACAAGAGAATATTATTTTAAATGATGTGATGAATTCAATACCCAGAAAATAGTTGTCTCCATCAACCACGAATTCGCAAACATCCATCCCAATATGAAATTGATAAATCCTCTTGCCAAAGCTTCATTAAAAATTAATGATCCCACTAACCCAAATCCACAAAATAAACCATTCAATTCAAATTCATCCAAATAATTCAAACCCGAATCCAAACCCAGTTCAAAGGGTAAATCAAAAGTCACACAACCTAAATTCAAATGGAGGCAAGAATTATTCCAGAAAATGCTTCTCCTTTTAGACAATAATAATTTCAACTCAGAATCATCTGTAGATTCAAGTTACCCAACTAAACCTGAAATCGAAAAAGCCCAATCATCCTGAAAGGCTACCCCTCAACATGGTCGAATTTACCTAAATAGACTTATGATCCGTCTTAAGATTCACAAGACCAATTTGATAATATCAATCTCAATGATGATAAATAAATCCATATCAATCAGTGAATGAATAGGAGAATTTGTCCTTGGCAAAATGCCAATATTGAAATAATCAAGAAATCAAAACTCAAGATATATCAAGAGGACTCTCGAGCATAATGCAACAGTGATGATGACTTTCAAAATAAGCAATTATGACTTCTCCAACAACGAATCAATAATCAAGATGCAAAAAGTCTGAGATAGCAATTATCAAGGAATGGCAACAATGACTTCTCCAAATGAAGCAATAATCAAGACATGAAGTCCAAGATAGCAAGTATCAAAGAATCTTTATATTTTGTCTTTTTTTGCAATTATTGTACTAGTTGTCAAATAATTAGGCAACTATTTGTCATTTTTACTATTCTTAGTCAAAAGTTGAAATGTAATTTTTTTTTAATTTTGTAGAAAATAATAATGCTGGTAAGTGATGGGTTCCTGATGAACTCCACTCTCATTGCCTATAAATAGGCTACCCTTTCCATTTGTTCCTCAGAACTTGTTTTCCACTCTTAACAATTTTGAGAAAAAAACTTATTTTGAAAACAAAACATTCTTCTTCCTCCTTTTTTTTAATATTTTCTTCTTTCTTCTCAACATTAATTAGTGAGCGGGATCACTAATTAATCGTTGTAAATTATTTTTCTTTAATACTTGTAAGTTTTAATCTTACTTCAATAAAAAATTTACTTCCTTCTATACCATGTCTTTAAATATTTAAATTATATGCAATTCCCCCCTTTTGATATCAGAGCCAAATCTAGTAGGGTATTTTAATGTTTAAATTAATATTTGCTTAATTATTATTCTTTATCGAGCAAGTGGCTGGTTTTTGTTGCTATTGTTGCTTAATTACTTCTTTGAATAACAAGAACCAGCCACATGGGCAGTGAAGATTAATAATTAAGTAGAGTAATTAAGAGGCAGAATTGCGTAAAATTTAAGTAATTAAAGACATGGTATTTATAAGAAAAAATCACAATGATTTTAATGAAGGAAAATAAACTTACAGGTATTGGAAATTGTTTTACAACATTTAATTAGTTCTCCTGCTCAACATTTAACGTTGAGGAAGAAAAAGAAATATTACAAAAGAGGAGGAATAAGAATGCTTTGTTTTCAAAACTCTCAAAATCGTTAAGAGTGAAAACAAGTTTTAAGGAACAAATTGGAGACGGCAGCCTATTTTGTAGGCAAGAAAAGTGGAGTTCACCAGGAACCCATCAATTACATGCACTATTGTTAGTAAAAATATTTTACATTTCTACATTTGATTGATTAAAGTAAAAAGACAAATAGTTGCCTAATTATTTGACAACTACCACAATAATTGCAGAAAAAGATAAATTACAAAAATTCTCTGATAATTGTAATCTTGGACTTTGCGACTTTCATTATTGCTTCATTGTTGAAAAGTCATTGTTGCCCTTCCTTGATAATTACTATCTTAGATTCTTGTGCTCTGATTATTGGAGAAGTCATTATTATCAATACTGGGAGTCATTATGACTGTTGCATTTTCAAATTTATTGACCACCAATGGAATTTTTCCAAAAGTAGATTATTTTTATTTATTCATCATCACTCAGATTAATGTCATCTAACGGGTCTTGAAAGTCTTAAAATACGTCATAGGCTCATTGTTGTAGGATGGGACCATTTAGTTTCTTTCTATCCTTCAATTGCTGAGAGGAAGCCCTTGATGATTGGTCTTTTTGAATAGTTGGTTTGATTGGGTGATTTGACTCTATGGATGATTCAGAGTCAAAATTCTTATTGTCTTCTAGGAGGAGAAGCATTTTTTGGATTAATTCTTGCTTCAATTTGGATTTAATTTTTGTGGCCTTGGATTTTTCATTTGAAGAGGGTTTTGATTTAGGTTGGATTCTTTGGATGATTTGGATGATTTGGTTTGTGGATCTAGGTTAATGGGCTTACTAACTTTTAATGGAGCCTAGGTAGGATTTGTCAATTCTAACTAAGGGTGGATATTTGCAATTTCATGGTTGATGGAGGCAATTATTTTTTGGGTATTGAATTTATTCCACCATTTAATATAATACTTCCTAGTGAGGATTTCTTCTTCAATTGAATATTGCCATTTCAAGATCCATGGTATTTTGTATTTATTTGTAAAGCCGATCAATTAGGGGAAAAGGCCTCAATTGATGAGGGTTTGTATATTTCTAAAAACAAGTTAAAACTTTATTGAAAATCAATTGGAAATAATTTTAAGATAGAGTCATGGATTGACCACCATCTTAGGAATCTATTTTTGGAAAATTAATTTTAAATTTTTTAGCGAAATTCAAAAATCATGAATGACAAAAATCACTATTTGATGCAAAAATATCATGTGCCAAGCATCAATATAGTCAAAATAATTAATTTATTTTTTATTTAAAAAAAATAGAACTGAAGGATGGATTTTCAATTCTTCCATGGATATAATTTTGAGAATGTAGAAGTAATGATAGAGGATACTTCCTTCAGAATTTTTTATTGAGCTAATATTAACGGACTTTGTTTCTAAGAGAATGTCCCTATAGAAACTAAGACTTTTTTCCTTGTGACTAAGGATAAAGTGGAAATATGGAAGGAAATGAGCTTTTTCTATTTCAGCAGGATCTTTCAAATGAGCAAATGTAGGCTAAATATAAAAGAGATTTTTACTAGGGATTTTTCTGAAATATAGGGATGATTTTATGTATTTTATAATTAGTTGATTGACCAATTGCGCACCAAATGATTTTCTGTATTTTGCAATTGGTTGTTCGACCAATTTTATTATTTCTGTATTTGAATATTTTAATTCTTTTATTTTATTTTTAATATTTTTATTTCTTTTTGAAGTTCTTGTAAAGTAACTTTTTTTCCCTTTCCTTTAAATTTGTTGAATATTTCAAGAGTTTGTTAAAGTTGTGCGGTATTGCTATTAGACTTAGTATTTTCTTTCTTTTGAATTACATTCCTAAGCCTTTCAATTTATTCTTTTTTTAATTACGAATTTTAAATTTTACAAATTAAATCTAATAAAAGATTTTCTCATTCTTTATTTTTATTTAAAACATTAACAATTTTCAAACAACATCTATCCCTGCACTCCATAGAGATGTTAAAAGAATCATTGTCAAAACTTGAAGTGGTTGATTCGTCAGAGCATTTGAATTCTCCTAAATCTTCATTACTACTTTCATAGTAATCTATGATTCTATAATTTTAAACAATTCTTGTTTTTCTTCGTTAGGGATTTTAATTTATTAATTTTATTTTGTACTTTGCAAATGTTAAAAAAATGACCATGCTGACCACATTTATAACCCTTAATTTTACTTTTACCAGCATATTTTTTATTGAATTTTCTTCTTGAATAGTTTTTATTCTTAGAGGAGTATTTGCGAAAAAATTTATTTTTCTGTTTGTGCTATTGTTTCCTACAAGGTTTGTAAACTCTTCTAGGATTTAAATGAGAATTTTTCCTATTCTTTTCGGAAGGAACAATAGCGAGTAATACATATTGCTCACAGAAATGACCTATTCGTATTAGGCAATTTTCTTTCTCTTCTTAATTTGTTTATTAATTTTCATGTCTATACACATTCTTAAACATTCTTTTTGTATTGTAGTGATAATTGTAGTGTAGGTGACACTATTATAGTCTATATTTCCTAGGTCATCACTAAGCATTGTTCTAATTTTATGGGAAAACAAATTTGATAAGCTATGGATGAATTTTTCTTTCCAAAAGAGCTTATTACTATCATCCTTAGACATTACTCTCGACAAAAATACATTTTTATACCAGTCAAAATCACCTAGGGTAGGACACCTAAGATATTGCTTCATTGTTGAAAAGTCATTGTTGCCCTTCCTTGATAATTACTATCTTAGATTCTTGTCCTCTGATTATTGGAGAAGTCATTATTATCAATACTGGGAGTCATTATGACCGTTGCATTTTCAAATTTCTTGACCACCAATGGAATTTTTTCAAAAGTAGATTATTTTTATTTATTCATCATCACTCAGATTAATGTCATCAAACGGGGGGTCTTAAAATACGTCATAGGCTTATTGTTGTAAGATGGGACCATTTAGTTTATTTGTATCCTTCAATTGCTGAGAGGAAGCCCTTGATGATTGGTCTTTTTGAATAGTTGGTTTGATTGGGTGATTTGACTCTATGGATGATTCAGAGTCAAAATTCTTATTGTCTTCTAGGAGGAGAAGCATTTTTTGGATTAATTCTTGCTTCAATTTTATTTTTGTGGCCTTGGATTTTTCATTAGAAGAGGGTTTTGATTTGGGTTGGATTCTTTGGATGAATTGGATGATTTGGTTTGTGGATCTAGGATAATGGGCTCACTAACTTTTAATGGAGCCTAGGTAGGATTTGTCAATTTTAACTAAGGGTGGATATTTGCAAATTCATGGTTGATGGAGGCAATTATTTTTTGGGTATTGAATTTATTCCACCATTTAATATAATACTGTCTGGTGAGGATTTCTTCTTCAATTGAATATTGCCATTTCAAGATCCATGGTATTTTGTATTTATTTGTAAAGCCGATCAATTAGGGGAAAAGGCCTCAATTGATGAGGGTTTGTATATTTCTAGAAACAAGTTAAAACTTTATTGAAAATCAATTGGAAATAATTTTAAGATAGAGTCATGGATTGACCACCATCTTAGGAATCTATTTTTGGAAAATTAATTTTAAATTTTATAGCGAAATTCAAAAATCATGAATGGAAAAAATCACTATTTGATGCAAAAATATCATGTGCCAAGTATCAATATAGTCAAAATAATTAATTTATTTTTTATTTAAAAAAATTAGACCTGAAGGATGGATTTTTAATTCTTCCATGGATATAATTTTGAGAATGTAGAAGTAATGATGGATGATACTTCCTTCAGAATTTTTTATTGAGCTAATATTAACGGACTTTGTTTCTAAGAGAATGTCTCTATAGAAACTAAGACTTTTTTCCTTGTGACTAAGGATAAAGTGGAAATCTGGAAGGAAATGAGCTTTTTCTATTTCAGCAGGATCTTTCAAATGAGTAAATGTAGGCTAAATATAAAAGAGATTTTTACTAGGGATTTTTCTGAAATATAGGAATGATTTTATGTATTTTGTAATTAGGTGATTGACCAATTGCGCATCAAATGATTTTCTGTATTTTGTAATTGGTTGTTCGACCAATTTTATTATTTCTGTATTTGAATATTTGAAATCTTTTATTTTATTTTTAATATTTTTTTTATTTCTTTTTGAAGTTCTTGTAAAGTAACTTTTTTTCCCTTCCTTTAAATTTGTTGAATATTTCAAGAGTTTGTTAAAGTTGTGCGGTATTGCTATTAGACTTAGTATTTTCTTTCTTTTGAATTACATTCCTAAGCCTTTCCATTTATTCTTTTTTTAATTAAGAATTTTAAATTTTACAAATAAAATCTAATAAAAGATTTTCTCGTTCTTTATTTTTATTTAAAACATTAACAATTTTCAAACAACATCTATCCCTGCACCACATAGAGATGTTAAAAGAATCTTTGTCAAAACTTGAAGTGTTTGATTCGTCAGAGCATTCGAATTCTCCTAAATCTTCATTACTACTTTCATAGTAATCTATGATTCTATAATTTTAAACAATTCTTGTTTTTCGTCGTCAGGGATTTTTAATTTATTAATTTTATTTTGTACTTTGAAAATGTTAAAAAAATGACCATTCTGACCACATTTATAACACTTAATTTTACTTTTACCAGCATATTTTTTATTGAATTTTCTTCTTGAATAGTTTTTATTCTTAGAGGAGTATTTGCGAAAAAATTTATTTTTCTGTTTGTGCTATTGTTTCCTACAAGGTTTGTAAACTCTTCTAGGATTTAAATGAGAATTTTTCCTATTCTTTTTGGAAGGAACAATAGAGAGTAATCCATATTGCTCACAGAAATGACCTATTTCGTATTAGGCAGTTTTCTTTTTCTTCTTAATTTGTTTATTAATTTTCATGTCCATACACATTCTTAAACATTCTTTTTGTATTGTAGTGTAGGTGAGACTATTATAGTCTATATTTCCTAGGTCATCAATAAGCATTGTTCTAATTTTATGGAAAAACAAATTTGATAAGCTATTGTTGAATTTGTTTTCCAAAAGAGCTAATTACTATCATACTTAGACATTACTCTCGACAAAAATACATTTTTATACCAGTCAAAATCACCTAGGGTAGGACACCTAAGATATTGCTTCATTGTTGAAAAGTCATTGTTGCCCTTCCTTGATAATTACTATCTTATATTCTTGTGTTCTGATTATTGGAGAAGTCATTATTATCAATACTGGGAGTCATTATGACCGTTACACTTTCAAATTTCTTGACCACCAATGGAATTTTTCCAAAAGTAAACTATTTTAATTTTTTCATCATAACTCAGATTAATGTCATCAAACGGGTCTTCAAAATCTTAAAATACATCGTAGGCTCATTGTTGTAGGATGGGACCATTTAGTTTATTTATATCCTTCAATTGCTGAGAGGAAGCCCTTGATGATTGGACTTTTTGAATAGTTGGTTTGATTGAGTGATTTGACTCTATGAATGATTCAGAGTCAAAATTGTTATTGTCTTCTAGAAGGAGAAGCATTTTTTGGATTAATTCTTGCTTCAATTTGGATTTTATTTTTTTGGCCTTGGATTTTCCATTTGAAGAGGGTTTTGATTTGGGTTGGATTCTTTGGATGAATTGGATGATTAGGTTTCTGAATCTAGGTTAATGGGCTCACTAACTTTTAATGGAGCCTAGGTAGGATTTGTCAATTTTAACTAAGGGTGGATATTTGCAAATTCATGGTTGATGGAGGCAATTATTTTTTGGGTATTGATTTTATTCCACCATTTAATATAATAATGCATGGTGATGATTTCTTCTTCAATTGAAAATTGCCATTTCAAGATCCATGATATTTTGTATTTATTTGTAAAGCCGATCAATTAGGGGAAAAGGCCTCAATTGATGAGGGTTTGTATATTTCTAGAAACAAGTTAAAACTTTATTGAAAATCAATTGGAAATAATTTTAAGACAGAGCCATGGATTGACCAACTTCTTAAGAATCTATTTTGGAAAATTAGTTTTAAAATTTTTAGCGAAATTCAAAAATCATGAATGGGAAAAATCACTATTTTGATGAAAAAAAATCATGTGCCAAGCATCAATATAGTCAAAATAATTAATTAATTTTTTATTTAAAAAAATTAGACCTGTAGGATGGATTTTCCATTCTTCCATGGATATAATTTTGAGAATGTAGAAGTGATGATAGAGGATACTTCATTCAGAATTTTTTATTGAGCTAATATTAACGGACTTTGTTTCTAAGAGAATGTCTCTATAGAAACTTAGACTTTTTTCCTTGTGACTAAGGATAAGGTGGAAATCTGAAAGAAAATGAGCTTTTTCTATTTCAGCAGGATCTTTCAAATGAGCAAATGTAGGCTAAATATAAAAGAGATTTTTACTAGGGATTTTTCTGAAATATAGGGATGATTTTATGTATTTTGTAATTAGTTGATTGACCAATTGCGCACCAAATGATTTTCTGTATTTTGTAATTGGTTGTTCGAACAATTTTATTATTTCTGTATTTGAATATTTTAATTCTTTTATTTTATTTTTAATACTTTTTATTTCTTTTTGAAGTTCTTGTAAAGTAACTTTTTTTCGCTTTCATTTAAATTTGTTGAATATTTCAAGAGTTTGTTAAAGACATGTGGTATTTCTATTAGACTTAGTATTTTCTTTCTTTTGAATTACATTCCTAAGCTTTTCAATTTATTCTTGTTTTAATTAAGAATTTTGAATTTTACAAATTAAATCTAATAAAAGATTTTCTTGTTCTTTATTTTTTATTTAAAACATTAACAATTTTCAAACAACAGCTATCCCTGCACCCCGTAGAGATGTTAAAAGAATCATTGTCAAAACTTGAAGTGTTTGATTCGTCAGAGCATTCGAATTCTCCTAAATCTTCATTACTACTTTCTTAGTAATCTATGATTCTATAATTTTAAACAATTCTTATTTTTCTTCGTCAGGGTTTTTAATTTATTAATTTTATTTTGTTTTTTGCAAATGTTGAAAAAATGACCATTCTGACCACATTTATAACACTTAATTTTACTTTTACCAGCATATTTTTTATTGAATTTTCTTCTTGAATAGTTTTTATTCTTAGAGGAGTATTTGTGAAAAAAATTATATTTCTGTTTGTGCTATTGTTTCCTACAAGGTTTGTAAACTCTTCTAGGATTTAAATTAGAATTTTTCCTATTCTGTTCGGAAGGAACAATAGCGAGTAATCCATATTGCTCACAGAAATTACCTATTTCGTATTAGGCAGTTTTCTTTTTCTTTTTAATTTGTTTATTAATTTTCATGTCTATACACATTCTTAAACATTCTTTTTGTATTGTAGTGATAATTGTAGCGTAGGTGAGACTATTATAGTCTATATTTTCTAGGTCATCACTAAGCATTGTTCTAATTTTATGCGAAAACAAATTTGGTAAGCTATTGATGAATTTTTCTTTCTAAAAGAGCTGATTACTATCATCCTTAGACAGTACTCTTGACAAAAATACATTTTTATACCAGTCAAAACCACCTAGGTTAGGACACCTAAGATATGTTAATTGGTGATGGATAAGCGAAGTAACATTACTTGACATCCCAATAAATGTTCAATTATTGTGTAAAAGAGGGTATTAATGGCATCAAACATTGTTTTCTAATCCTCTCCAAGGATTGGTGTTCCTTCAGCATCAATCTTCATTGCTGTAAAGATGTTGTTTTTAGATTCTTCAGTGAGATTCATTTCCCACCGAGAATGAAGCATTCCTGTGAATCATGTGATTAAAAGCTTTATTGCCTCATTCTTAGGTAAATTGTGTGTGGTGATGTAACTGTCGGTTGCAATAGCCATGTGTTATAATTTGTTGAGGACTTCTTGTTCTAAAAAGCCCATCAGTATTCCATTCACATATTTTTTTCTTCAGAAATAGAAAATTGATTAACTCAAGACGATTCACTAATTTAAATATCTGGAGGAATAGGATTTTTATGCCATTTTCTTTCCAATTTATTAATTTCTAAATTTCTAAATTTTTCTTCAATATTATGAATGGTTGAAGATAAATGAATTGTGGATGATTCATAGGTAGAATATGATATATGACTTTTTGAGTCAAAACTATTGTCTTGGTTAATTACCTTAACAGAAGAGGATGATGCAACAGATTTATTCTTCAATTCTTAAAGCATTTTATCCAATCTTTTTATTGAGGGGAATAATATTTAAGGTAGTTATATCTGAAAGATTTATTAAATGAGTTTGTTTTAGAGATTCACTAGATTTAGGCTCATGAAGATCATCAACCTAATTCTTAAATTATCTAATTAGTTTTGTATTATTGTTAAACTTTGATTAGTGTAATTAAGTTGTTCAATAGTTTTTTATCGGGTTCTTCTTTCTTTAAAATCTTAAAAAGAGAAGCAATGATTAAAGATTTTTGTGACTAAATATAATTTTTTTCAGGTGGGGGATGGCTAGCAGTCACCCAACTGGAGTCTTCCTTGAACCATTGGGTCTTAGAAATTACTTTAATATTCTTTTCATAAATTTCCTTGATATAATCAAGGAAAAACATATAAACTCTAAATCCGTGCATGAACGCCTTCCATTCCGCAAGGATAATTTTTCTTTGATCCATATTGTATGTCTCTATGAATCTATTTCATTTATTGAGATTGGCTGGGTCATTCATGTGTTGGGTTAAACCCTGCCAATCAGGTTTGTTTTTTTTTTGGCTTAGGGTGCCTAAATTTAAAACTAAAGTTGGGGATTAACATGAGGTAAGGCTCCTTGGAAATGAGATTCAGTTGGTGATTCAACTTCGTCTGATTGTCCAGTCTTACTATCAAAGATTGGCTGACTGAATTGAGAATTTATGACTACGTCTTTAAGTCTTAAATTTTTTATTTTTTAATTCTTGTTCCAATTGATGGATTCTAAGATTTTGACGAATACTGGTAGTGGATTCAGAAAAGGAATTCCTAGGACTGCTCGACTGGCCAAACTCCCTAATTTGAGGATTCGAGCTGAAAGATTGAGAATTAATTTTAACAGTTCCACCCATGTACTGCTGGATATATTCCATATCTTCAATTGGGCTTTGAATTGAAGTGGGTTGACTTTCACTGGTTAAAAGCGAATTTGTAGGCATAGTAATATCATACCACCTAATGGTTTTAGGGACTCTCATATTAGCATTACTTTGGCTAGATTGAATCAACAAGGTTTGATTTTTTAGACTCCTATTGATGTCTTAGAAATTCATATTGATTTTGGTTACTTTGTAATGTATTCTAAAAATCAAAGATAGGGGTTGGGTACCTTCAAGGATTTGGTAACCACTAGTTTTGATGTTTAAAGTTAAAGATTTGAAAATATGGGGGTCTATGAGACTAATAGACAAATTTAAAAAACAATCAAAATGGATTGGATCATTACAAAGTGATGATTTAATTAATCCTAAAATACTATCATTAAAATTTCTGAATCTTGCATCACGCAAGGCTAACAAGACAGAGATATTTAGGCCTCTACTTGTGAGTGATTTAACTCCAATCTGTACTAAATCAAAGTGAAAGAAATTATATCCTTCTTCAATGTGATGTTTAATTGCATTAGAGAAAAGTAATTGACAATTTTCATGCTCTTTTCCAAGAGCATATATTTTTTCAATTGTTTTTACATGATGGTGAGGCCATGTTAATTTATAAATTTCTTTACTAGGGATTTTGGGTATATTTCGTACCCTATGATCTACTTGATCATCTCCTAAGTATTAAAAATGTTCTTCATTAATTATGTCTGGTATTGTATTTAGTGTAGATATATTACTACAAGAAGAACTACTTCTAAATAATCAACTCATTGCTCAAAATAACTAAATTATCCTTATGATTAACATTTTCATCATGTGTTTTGATTTTTAAACCTGCTATGACTTCTACAACCTCATATGAAGTTGACTCTTCTCCCCTTTGTCTTTACAACTATCTTACCCAAGCGATTTATGTATCTAAGAGGTCTTATTGGGGTGCCTGAAGCAATCCTAATAGCAATTGGTACGCCAGATTTATAGATTATAAAATCAAAGATTATGGAGAAATAAATAATCGAGCATAAATATAACTAGTCACTTGGACGGAGAGTTAGATTAAATAAAAATCATTATTCAAAGAAACAATCAAGCATAATAGCAACAAGAACCAGCCACTTGGGTGAAGAAGAACAATAATTATGCAGAATATTAAATTAAATAGTAAACCTTACCAGGTTTGGCTCTGATACCAAAAGAAGCAACATTGTGTGTGTGTGTGTGTGTGTGTGTGTGTATTATTGAAGGAAATTAAAACTTACAAGATTGAAAATTGATTTGTAATAATTAATTAGCGCTTTCACTCACTAATTAGTGTTAGGAAGAAGAAAGTACTACAAAAGAGGAGGAAGAAGAAAGCTTTATTTTCCAAAACAAGTTTCTCTCAAAATGAGTAATGAGTGAAAACCAAATTATGGATCACAAATGGTAGATGGCCACCTATTTATAGGCAAGAAAAGTGGAGTTCATCGGGAACTCATCACTAACTTGCACTATTATTTTTCACTGAAGTAAAAAACACTTTACATTGTAGCTTTTGACTACATAAAGAGAAAATGACAACTATTCACGTAATGTTGAGAAAACTTGCAACATAATTATAAAAGAAGACAAAATACAAAGATTCTTGATAATTGCTATCTTGAAAATTGCTTCAAGTTGGAGAGTTGTCATCATGCTATCTTGAAATTGCTTCAAGTTAGAGAGTTGTCATCATGATATCTTGAAATTACTTCAAGTTGGAGTAATTTCAAGTTGGAGAGTTGTCATCGTGATATCTTGCAATTTTCTTCATCTTGGAATTTTCTTCATCTTGGAATTTCTTGATTTCTAGATAATGTATTTTCCTTTCATTGTTAGAGTTTTAGCATTTTGCCAGGGATAAATTCTACTATTTTATTAATTCAACCATTGATCTTGAAGCTTTGATAATTTTTCCAAAAGAATATTCCTTTTTCTTTTTTTTATTATTTATTCATGCATCATCATTACGATTGATATATTCAAATGGATCTTGTGATTCTTAAAATACATCATAAGCCCATTATGGTAGGGCAAATCCTTTTGAGTGTTTTGGGCCTTCAATTGTTGAAGGACAACCTTTTTGGTGGATTGAGCATTTTGGGGACTTGGTTTAATTGAATGACTTGACTCTACAGAAGATTTTGAGTCAAATTATTATTATCTTCTAAAAGAAGAAACATTTTTTGGATCAATTTTCGCTTAAGTTTGGAATTGGGCTTTGAGGATTTTGATTTCTCCTTGGACGAAGTGGGCTTGAATATACATATTTTAATTTAAAATTCAAAGAATTTTGATATACATATTTTAACAAAAAATTTTAATATACATATTTTAAGAAGATTCTGAAGAATTTAATATACATATTTTAATTTAAAATTTTCAAGTTCTAACAGTAATTTTCCTGCCATCTCTATGGGATGCCAGGATAGTTGTTGCCAAAAACCTATAAAAGTTTTAACAAACATGAAAAACAAGAATTTTTTTTTTCAAAATTTAATAAGTGAAATTGATAGTTCATAATTAAAACAAGAATACTTTGTAAAATTTCGAAAGGTTATTTAAAAGAAAGAACCTACTATGTTTAATACTCACCCAATATGTCATTCCGAAACACTTAAAATTCAATAAGATTAAAAGAAAAGGATAATAAATTACTATTCAAGAACTGCATAAATAAAAAAAATCAAGAATAAAATAAAAGGATTGAAAGAATCAAACTCACATATAACAAAAGAATTAAGTCTATTAAAATATAAAAAAATATTATGAGATGAGTCCAATGAACTAGGAAAACATAGTTAAACCCCCGTTCATTTTGGTGATGAACATGAAGAACCCGTTGTTAGCATATAAAATTATGGCAATTTCCTACAATTATTGAGAACCCATTTTGGTAATGAACCTAAAGTCGCTAGGTTTTTAGGAATGTTTCATTCGTGGTCGATGCTATTAGAATAGCAATAAGATTGATACAGAAGGAGCCCCGATTGTTGGAGAAGAGCTGGAAGAAATGCCTGATGCACTTAATCCACTTTTTTACAAAATAATTGACACTTCATTGGTAAGCCAAGTAATATTACTTCATATATCATGATTAATTAACCAATCATAGGTGTCCTACCCTAATTGATTTTCACTGGTACAAGAACATTTTCTTATCTAAAGTAATGACAAAGGATGATAGTAATACACTATTTTGGAAAAAGAAATTCATAAAAAACTTACCTTATTTGTTTGGTCACAAAATTAGGACAGTCTTTACTATGACCTAGGAAACATAGACTATAATAATCTCAACTATGATACAATTATGACAGCAATACAAAAGGAAGATTTGAAAATGTGTATTGATATGAAGATCAATAAACAAATTCAAATTCATATCAATAAACAAATTCAAAAAGAAAAGAAGATTACCAAATACTAATTAGGAAACTTTTATGAGCAATATTACTTGTCTGCTATAGCACCATCACATAAACATAGGAAACCTACGCACCTAGACTTTAATCCTAGAAGAACGTACAAACTTTATAGGGAGAAATTTCACAAATAAAGAAATAAGAATTTTGACAAACAATACTCAGTGGATAAAAATCATCCTAAACTAAAACACAATAACAATTTTTTGCTCATGTAAATTGAAATGTTTTAATGCGGCCAATATGCTCACTTTTCTAATTTCTTTTCAAGTCAAAAATAGAAAATCAATTAAAGATTTCTTATGAAGAAAAAAGAAAAACAAAATTTGTTTAATAGAGTCTATAGATTATTATGAAATTAGTAATGAAGATTTTGAATAATCTTATTCTACAGATTCTAATGAATTGAAATCTTCAAGTTCTCACAGTGATTCTTCTAACATCCCAATGAGAGCAAGGATAGTGCATAAAATCTAAAAATATTTTAACAAAACATGAGAAAAAATAAATCTTTTACTAGATTTAATAAGTAGAATTGATAATTCAGAGTTAAAGCAAGAATACTTAGAAAGACTAAGAAATGTTATTTAAAAGAAAAAAGGTATGAAATCTAATAGTAGTACAGTACGCATTTCTCAAATGCTTGAACAATTCAATAAGGTTAAAAGAAAACAAAAGGAAATTAAAAAGAAACGAAAACATTAAAAATGAAATAAAAGAATAAAAAGATTCAAACTCAGAAAAACAAAATATATATAATCTATTAAAAATAGAAAATTTAATTAAATGGCAAGAGTCCAATGAACTGAGAGACATAGTAAAACCCTTTCTCATATTCTAGTAAAGAACTTGAAGAACTCATTGTCAACATACAAAATGATGACAATTTCTTACGAACCCTAAATCACATCAAAAGTAAGAAATGACACATAATGGCCATAATTATAATTAAGGACTTTGAATTCAATTTTATATCTCTAATTGACATGGGAGCTGACCTAAATTGTATGTAGAAAGGACTTGTTATGACTAAGTACTTCAAGAAGTAGAAGAGACTTTGACTTTTACCAATAATTCTCGTATGCGTTACGAAGTCCCAAAGTCCATATTTGCCAAGACAATGTGTGTTTGAGAGCATAATTTATTTTAGTAAAACATGTCTAGTAAAATTATTTAAGGTTTACTATTTATTTCTCTGTTATATCCTTTCATGATAGAGCATGAGAGATTCATTACCTACCCAATGGACAAACCTATCAAATTTAAATTTCTTTCTTTTTCTCATGATAAGAAATTAAAAACTTTAAAACAAAATTCAATCTTGAAATCATCAATTTAATTATTTGTAAAGAAAAAACATTTATGTGTTGTCATTCCAGAATCCTATTCTTAAAAAATAAATTAAAAATCTTTAAAGAAAATTTTTACAAGGAATTAAGTGTTGACATTCCTGAATTCTGGCGTAGAAAACAACACATGGTTTGGCCTACCTTATGTCAAAGGGTTTAATGAAAATCCAACCCTACTAAGGCACGGTCAATTCGGATGATTTGTGAAATGCTCAATTTTTGTAAAAAGGAAATTACAGACCTCCTTAATAAAAAAATTATCAAGAGTAGCAACTCGGATGTTTTGCCAGTGAAATTTAATGAGGATTATCTAGATTAGTTATCAACTACAAGTTCATTAATAATATTTTAGAATGGATAATATATCCAATTCCTAACAAGAGAGACTTGATCAAACGACTTGGAGTTGTTTTCATAAAATCTGACATGAAATATTGATTTTGGTAAATCAAAGTTAATGAGAATGATAAATATAAAGCCACATTTGTGACTCCATTTAGCCATTATGAATGGAATGTAATGTCATTTGGACTTAAAAATGCTCCCAGTGTATTTCAAAATATAATGAATGGAATCTTCAATCCATCTATCATTTTTCAGTTGTCTATATTGATGATGTTCTTATATTTTAAAAATCAATTGATCAACACAGGAGAAATCTCTGATTGTTTGCCAAAAGAATGAACCTAAATGGTTTGGTAATTTATGCAAGAAAAATCAAATTATTTCAATCTAAAATAAGCTTTCTAGGATTTCAGGTTTATAATTCAATTATTAAGCCAATTGATCGAGTCATACTATTTGTTAAAGAGTTCTAAAAAATCCTGGATAAAAACTAATTACGACATTTCTTAGGATCTCTAAATTACATCTCTAACTTTTTTAATAATTTAGGAATTGATTGGAAACCACTCTTTGAGAGACTCAAGAAGAACCTCCACCATGGACTCGTGATAATACCAATTTAATAAAAAATATTAAAACCCACGTTAAGGTTCTTCCGTGTCTTGGCATCCTCCACTGTTAATTCCTTCAAAATTTCCCAAATCAATGCATATGAACTTGGATATAGGGGTGTCCTATTACAAAAAATATCTCTAGAATCGTCTGACCAAATTATCGGGTTTATCTCTGAAACATGGTCCCAGTTACAAGTTAATTGTAATACCATTAAAAGAGAAATCATGGCTGTTGTTTTATGTATTCAAAATTTTGAAGATGACTTAAAAGGATGTTAAAAATATTGCTTCCAAACTAATATTTGTTAGATGACAATCTATTCTCAGTATCTTTGATCTTGAGATTGAATTTATTCAGGAAGTTAATAAGTCGATAGCTGACTTTCTTACTCATGAATTCTAGCAAGGCAGACAAGATGAGTCCTAAACTCCAAGCTAGGGCGCCCAAGGCCAGAGTTGAAGGTGAGTCATCCATTCCACAATTGGCCCTCAAGGCCTAAATTAAGGAGGAGTATTATACTCCCACCAAAGCCCAAATGTCAATCATGGGGTCCTTCAAACCCAACTAACAATCAACATTAATTAATTAATTTGACTATTTTTCAATCTCTCAACATTTTGATGATCAATCTCTTAACCAACAAATGACAAAATATAAAGAATCATCTTATTATATTCAAAAAGTCAGCAAAAATCTATTTTATAGTGAAAACCCGTTTCATTTCAGACTTAAATTGTGTCTCAGGTCAGAAGAACGTGAATTTCAATTTCTATAGTGAAATTCTTTTAGAAACTAAATCTGTGAATTTCAATCCAGTTAAAAATATTGAAGAAAACATCCTTTATATTCCTTCTACGTTTAAAAATTAGGACCATGGAGAATTGGAAAGCACGTCCTTCATATTTCAAAAATATTTTGAATGAAAAGTATTACATTTATTTTTCCTACATTGATGCATGGCATACAATATTCCTGCATCAAAATGCTGAATTTTCTCACTCATGGTTTATAAATTTTGATAAAAATTTCAAATCTAATTTTTCAAATTAGTTTTTGAGATAGCAGTCTATCCACGGTCCCATCTTAGAATTATTACCAATTGATTTCCATCAAGGTTTAAAAGCATTCTCAACATTGTTCAAGCACTCGCCAATAAATGCCTCTTTCCCAATGCTTCTTTGCTTTCCAAGCAAATTTAAAATACCTTCGATATTAAAATGGCAATACGCTATTGATGATGAAATTCTCATCCGACGATATTTCATCATGTGATGGGATAAATTTAATACAAAAAAATTATTGTCTCTATTAACCAAGAATTTGCAAAAGGTCACCCAGCTTAAACTTAGCAAACCTCCTTACCTAGACACTATTAAAAACTTACTGAGTCTAAAAGCCATCCTACAAATAAATCAACCTTAATCCAACTCTTCTAAACAGTCAAAGTCCACTTCCTCCAAAGGGAAGTCAAAATCCTCAAAGCCCTAATCAAAACTCAAGAAAAAATTGATATGAGAAATGCTTCTTCTTCTAGAAGACAATAGTAATTCTGGCTCAGAATCTTTAGTGGAGTCAAATTATTCAATAAAATCAAATACACAGGAAGCCTAATCTTCAAAAAAGGTTTCCCTTCAATAATTGAAGATCCAAAGCACCCAAAAGGGAAGCGCCCTACCCCAATGGGCTTATGACCTATTCTAAGATTCCCACGATCCATTTTAAGAAGTCCACCTTAGTGATGATGAATAAGTAACAATAAAGGAATTTACTTTTGACAAAAATTGCCAAAAATTCAACAATGGATGAATAAGTAACAATAAAGGAATTTACTTTTGGCAAAATACCAAAACTACAAAAATTAAAGCAAGAGACATTATAAAGATATCAATAAAAGTGATTCTCCAATTTCAAGAAAATTTTAAGATATCAAGATGACAACTCCCCAACTTCAAGCAATCATCAAGATAGCAATTATCAAAAATCTTTATTATTTATTTTCTTTTCTAAAAGGCTAAGAGATAAGATATAAGTTGACTAAAGATTAGATTGCTAGTAATCTTTTGTTCATAAAAATACCAAAAGTTACAATGTAAAATGTCTTTCACTTTAGTCAGATAGAATAGTGCAAGTTAGTAAGATAGAATAGTACAATGTAAAATGCCTACTGTCAACTAGAAGAATAATCATTTCTTGGATCAATTTTTCTTGAGTTTGGAACAGTCTTTCCTGCATATAGTTTAGGCCAGCCCATGAGTCAATTACAGCTATAGAAGTGAACTCAAAGTCCTGGATTATAATGTAGGCAATTATGTGCCATTTTTGAGTTTGATGTGATTTAAATTTGTATGAAATTCTCATCATTTTGTATTTGGACAATGAGTTGTCATAATATGAACAAGGGTTTTACTAGGTTCTACTAGTTCACTGGACTCTTGCCTTTTAATTAAATTTCTATATTTATTAGATTAAATTCTTTTTTTTGGAATCTTTAATTCTTTTATGTCTTTCTCTAGTTCTTGAAAAGTAATTTCCTTTTCTTTTAACTTTATTGAATTTTTCAAAGGTTTGGGAAAACGCTTACTGTATTACTATTAGATTTCATATTTTTTTCCTTTAAACAACATTTCTTAGCCTTTCTAAGTATTTTTGTTTTCACTTAGGATAATTAATTCTACTTATTAGATCTAGTAAAATATTTTCTTTTACATCATGTTTTGTTAAAACATTTATAGATTTTTAGTAACAACTATCATTGCATCCTATGGAGATGTTAGGAGAACCACTGTCAGAACTTAAGGATTTCAATTCATTAGAATTTGTAAATTATATTCTTAAACATATTAATTATCAGACACTAAATTCTAAACAAATTTTATTTTTCTTCATCATAAATCTTTAGCTAGTTTATTCTATTTTTGACTTGATAGGTATCATAAAATTGATCATATTGGTCATTTTCAATATATAGTAATTAATTTTTGTAATTATTCTCAAATATATAGTAATTAATTTATATAATTATTTGCGTAAATCACTCAAACAATTCATATAAAAATTATTTACATAAATTACATATGTAAAAAATTAGTTATTAATGAAAATATTTAATGGGATCAGTTAATACTCATTGTCTTTTTAGTGCAATAAGAATTTACGTTATTGTTTTAAAAATAAATATCATTATTAAATATTTATTGAAATTTATTAATATAGTTCCATTGTAGCGATAACAGCAAATTACTTATTGTTTATATTTAAATACTAATTTTTGAGACGTGTGTCGCTCGTGAATATAAGTTTTATAAATATTCTTATCATATATAAACTTATTTTTATCTTAAGATATACGTTTTCGTTCTGAGGTTAATTTAACAAATGTATATGAAATTTATCTAATATATAATAATGCATTTAACTTCATTTTAATTTTAAATTATTTTTCTCCTTTAACGAAATTTTTTCAAAAATTTTTTCATTCATTCACTATGTATCATTGTTATATATTATGTATTATAGTGTTACAATTAATCATAATTTCTTTGAATCATAATTTTTACTATAAATTTAATGTAAAAAGATTAATTAAGTATCTATGTCCATTAATAATTAAATAAAGACTTGATTACCACAATGTCATTTAATACTTAGTTTAGAGATAATTTAGAAACTTTAATGATAGTATGAGGATAAAATTGTCTTAAATTTTTTTTATTCACTTTTATATATAGTAAGATTAAATAAAATAAGTAGTTATAGATATAAAAAATTTTATTCCTTCCCCTCAATAAAATTTTCTTTTTTATTTTTATTTTTAATACTCAGATTAGTATACATAAAAATGACAACAAAGAAAAATTAATTATTTAAATATTGAGTTAATATGAGACAGTTTTTACTTATAATTAATCTTTTAAGATTACACATAAAAATGACACAAAGATATATATTAACTCAAGAAATATTAGGTTAATTTGAGATTTTTTTGGTTTGTAATTAGTATTTTATGATTTTAAATTAAAGATAAGGAAAGTAATTGGGATAGTAAATATATTGTGAGGATAATGTATGAAATTTAAAAAATAATTAAGGGTAGTATTGTCCAAAAATATTTCTCCAACGTTTACATTTTTATATATTGTATAGATAACAAATTTATACGAAAATTTTTATTGTCAATACCTATATATTTACATCATGGTAGAAATATTAACTAATAACAATAAATACTTATTGCATTAGATATATATAAACTTTATATAATGGGTTTTAATGGAGTGTTTCGGCATCCGGGCACATATTCTGGGGTCATCTGTCCCATTTACCCTATCTAGCTCCCTATCTGTGCATTCCATTACTGACATGTCAATTAAAAATCATCGACGAAGTTGTCATTTGATTGCGTTCGTGTCCCACGTTAAAAAATAGCAGCTTACACTTGATAGAACCAAGAAGAGCTCTAAGAAGATGACCTCGTATATTGATATTTCGGTATTTGTAGTGAACAACATGAAGCAATGCCTAAAATAGACTTACACTGAGTTAACCTGAGAAAAGTGAAGAAACAAAGATAAGTTAAGTAACTAACAATCTAACTATTAATATAATATTAACATACAAGCTCACTCACTCGAGCAGTAGGAGTAAAGTCCATTGCTTTGCTAAGTGTTGCTTCTACGTTTACTGCTTTACTAAGTGGTTTTACCTTTCTCTCCTTATCATTCCCCCTCAAGTGCAAGGGGGAGTTAACCACTTTGAACTTGGACTTCAGATATTCAAATCTTGTAGTAGAAAGAACCTTGGTAAGTAAGTCATCATGTTGATCAACTGAGGGAACAAATCTCACTCAAGTTGTCTATGATGGATTTTGTCCCAGTTGAAATGCAAGCCTAATTTAATATTCTTTGTTCTGGCGTGAAAAATAGGATTGAAAGCCAGAGCTAAAGCATTAAGGTTGTCAAACCATAGTATAGGAGGCTGATAAAGAGATAAGTGAAGCTCTGACTGGAGGCTTTGAATCCAACAAATCTCAGAAACAACATTTGCTATAACACGATATTCACTCTATGTGCTAGACCTAGAAATGACATTATGCTTTTTTTGTGACCATGATATGAGACTACCTCCTAGAAACACCATGTATGCACCTGTAGAACACCTACCATCAAGAATCCTAGCCCAATCTGCATTAGAATAGGCTTGGTAGAAAGAGATTTGGATGGTTGTAGAAGTAAACAAACTGAAACAGTCCCTTTCAAATACCTTAATATTCTTTTACATGCTTGCCAAATGATCATGGTTGTTTTGTTCAAATACTGACTTAGCTTGTTACCAATAAACCTTATCTCAGCTGTTGACATATGCAACTATTTTAAAGCACCAATTGTGCTTCTAAATAGAGTTACATCAAGAAATGGTTCCCTTTCTATTGTAGAAAGTTTAAGATCAGAACTTGTAGGGGATGGAGCTGGTTTAGCTTCATCCATCTTAGACTTGATAAGAAGATCAACTATGTACTTTAATTGAGACAGAAAAAACTAGATGAAGTTTTACAGACTTCAATTCCCAGAAAGTAGTGAATCTGGCCTATGTCTTTGATAGCAAAACTTTTATTCAGATCACGAACAACTTTATTAATAAGATGCATATTGCTTCCTGTAAGCAGTATGTCATCTACATAAACTAAAATATACAAGACGGCCTGAGAAGTATGATAGGTGAAAAGCGAGGTGTTTGAGATAAAAGCTTAAAAACCCCACTGAAGTAGAGCACTTCTCAACCTCTCATACCAGGCTCTTAGAGCTTGTTTAAGGCCATAAAGGGCTCTCTTAGTTTACACACTTAACTTTGTTTTGAGAGATCATTGAATCCTTCAGGCTAGGACATGTATATAGGTTCATGTATATAACCATTCAAAAATGCATTATGTACATCGAGTTTCTTAAAACACAATCCAAAGGAGACACAAAGATGAAGGGTGATTCTTACAGTATTCGGCTTCACAACAGGACTAAATGTCTCTGAAAAGTCAATTCTAGGGGTCTAACAGAACCCTTTGGCTACCAGACATGCCCTGAACCTTTGTATACTCCCATCTTGGTTCACCTTGACCTTGAACACCCACTTGTTGCCAACAACTGTCATTTAAAGGTTTAAAAGATACCAAATCCCATGTTTGGTTCTTAATCAATGCAACATATTCATCTTCCATGGAATGTTTCCAATTTAGATTAGCTAAAGCATCTTAAACTGACTTAGGTTCAGCAGAATAAGGACTAAGGGAAAGAGGGTTCTTTATTGCAGAAAATGCTTTAGGTTTGTATATCCCTACTTTTGATCTTGTAATCATTGGGTGATTTGAGGTAATAGGTTGAGTAAATGTAGGTAATCTAGTTTGGTTTATAGGTTCAGGATTCACAAATGATGTGTTTTAGGTGTCTCAACTGATGTCCATATATAGAGAAAGTGCAATAGAGGTGCATCAAAAGGGACAATAGTTGTTATATGTGAGAATATAGATATAGAAGGAGAATTACCACTTGCAATCTGCTGTAAAGATTATATTTCATTATTTTTATTAGATAAGGAATTACCTTGAGATGGTGTACTGCTGATATGTTCCTTTGAGGGGTATGAAATTTTGATTTAGACAGCTAGTAACGGTAGAAGACCAAGAGGGGCCTAAAAGCATGAGATTTATGACTTGTAGCAACAACCTTGGAGAACATTTGCTAATATGGAAAATGAGATTCTTTAAACACTACATCCTAGAAATGTAGACTCTACCAGATTTATGAAGACATTTATAGCCTTTATTAGAAGCTGAATAGTCTAAGAACAAGCATAAATCAGTATGAAAATCTACTTTATGAGTGTTATAAGGTTTCAAGTAAATTGTTGTTCTTAATATACTTTCCTATCAATACTCTAGCCACCAAAGAAAGGGGTCTTATGATGATCCTCCAAGATTATTTAACAAGCATGGCTTGATTGAAAAGATTGAGGTCCTTGAAGCACAAACCACTCACATGTTTAGACACGCATAAATTCTTCCAAGATGCCCAGTGCATTTTCCGATATGAGCTAGTTGAACCCCACCATAATTTATCACATAACATATTATGCTCGTGACAAAGGCTAGCTGGTAGTATAAATACATTCATATAATAAGTGGGAATCAATTACATGATTGCTTTAGAAGAACCTCCTTTCCAGCACTAGAGAAGAGATCGTATTTCCAAGACTGAATTTTCCTCGAGACCCTATCCTTGATACCGTAGAATAGAGTCTTTTTTTAATTTCTACTAGCCATTGAAGGAAGTCCTAGATACTTTTTGTGGCGATGGACTGAGGGAATTTGCAATATAGACTGGATATACTCTTTCACATCTGGATTAGTATTAGGACAAAAAGATAAGGCATACTTATCTGGATTAAGCCTTTGGCCAGAAGCAAGCTCATAGTCTACTAAAATAGACTTAACCGCAGTAGCTTCACTCACATTAGCCCTTGCAAAAATGATACTATTGTCGGCGAAAAATAGATGGGATATACTTAGACTATTTCTGGAAATTTTAACTCCATGAATAACATTCATATTCTCTGCATTACTGATCAAGGGGGATAGAACTTCAGCATAGAGGATAAATAAGTATGAAGATAATGGATCACAATGTCTTAGTCCTCTTGAAGGTTTTAGAAAATCTCGAGACCTGCCGTTTATGAGGAAAGAGAAAGCGGCACTTTCGATATAATTCATAATTTTTCTAATCCGGCTATCCACAAACCCCCATCTTCTCCATTAATCTTTGAACAAAGCACCATTCAACTATATCGTAAGATTTACTCATATCAAGTTTTAAAGCAATCATACATTGTTTTTCCCGCTTCAAACTCTTAATATGATGTATGCTCTCAAAACCCAGTATCACATTGTCCGTGATGAATCTCCCTGGAATGAAAGTGCTCTGATTATTTGAAACAAGACCGTGCAGAAAAATCAAAGCCTATTAGATAATGCTTTTCGCCACAATTTTGTATAAAACATTGTATAAACTAATAGGCCTATAATCAAAAGCTCTTAAAGGATTAGACTTCTTTGGAATAAGGATGATGTTGGTGTGATTTAGAACTTCCAAATCAATTAGCTTCATTATTCAAAATATTCAGACATGTATCAATGACTTGAGGGCCAACAATGCTCTAGTAACGTTAAAAAGCTGTAAAACAATCTGGACCTGGAGCTTTCATGAGGTACATCTGAAACAACGTTGCTTTGATATCTTCGGCCGAGAAGGGTGTTCAAATACTTCATTAATATTATTAGAAACAGTCTTGGGGACGTGTTGAATAACCTTGTTAAGCAAGTCATCGTTAGGCTTAGAAGAATCAAACATATAGGTAAAATATTGGGATATAATATTAGCAACTCGATCCGTATCACCAGTCCAGATACCACATTGTTCATAATAATTCATTAATTTAAAAGCGACATTGTTTTAAGACAAGATAGGTATGTGTTTGTTTATATATCTTGCTTTATATAATTGGGTAGACTGTAATATCAAGTTGGTGGATAAAGGTGAAAGATATGTATGAAGACACTTCGTCCCACATTAGAAATGTACATCAACCCATATATCAGTCTTTGCTCAAAGGAAGTACTAAGTTGAATTGGAAGTGGTTTTGGTTGAATACAACGCACACGCGCAAGGCGTGGCGCATTATCGGTGCACTTGGACACATGGCATATGTACCTATGATTAAATCAAAAGATTATAATTTGATTTTTTGATACAAGTGAGATGCATAAGATTATAACACATGACTTGTAGACAGCTTAAGTAAATTGAAGAGTTACAACTCTTCTAAAATAAACTGTTTTTTAAGAGTTACAACTCTTGAAAATAAATAATTTTATTGTCTATATCTAATGATCCAAACTACCAAGGGCAATATATTTTCTTCGTCTTCTCTCCAGAATGTTTTTCACTGATTAATTACATAAACCTACAGATTTAGGCTTTGTTGTATTCTGGAAGTGATTAGGCTTTGTTGTATTGTGGAGGTGATTGCTTGACATCCTTCAACAAATTACCAGTGAGGGAAAATATCACCTTAAAGACAGTGTTCTACACGCCTAGAAGCCACCATTATTTAATTTGTATAATGTCATTTTATCAACATATAATATAATATCTTTTAGTTATACTCAGTTATTATTATTTTCTTCACTGACCGAAGATATTTAAGGATCTATTCTTTGAACACCCATATACCTGTTTGGTTGGAGGGTGCTCGAGTAAAGATATCTAATTTTTTGGACTTATGAAAACATTTTCACTTTTTTATAAGAAATTTGTTTTTTATTTCATAAGAGGTAATCTTAGCTGGCATGAGATAATTTGACACGAGAAGGGACCAGTCACCCGTCTCAGAAGGCCCAAACTGACCCGCAACCAGTCTGGGCATGTGGCTTCTGACCTAGCACAGGCATGCTATCCTAGTTTCCACCACTATTTTTCTGAATCAGGGTAGCTAAATTGCCGTATTGCAATTTTAACCAAAAAGTCGGTGGCCCCCACATAAATGGTGAGGACACTAGCCATTTACGATTTTGTAGTCGCGAAAAAGTGTGAGGACTATTTTTTAAAATTATCACATACAATAATGTTTAAACTATTACGTGCAATAATGTTTTTTTATTACCTGCAATAACTTTTAGGGAGAAAATGGGGGGGAGGGGGTGGACACAAGTGAGGGAGAGAATCAACGAAGTTTAAAAACGAAAAAAATGAAAGAAGATGGACAAAATTTAAAAACAAAATTCTTTCAAATAGTTTATTGAAAAACAAAATGCCAAGAATAAAAAAAATCAATGCCATTATTTTAAAATACTCCTAAAAATTAGCGAATCTTGTAATTTATCATTTTTTTAATATATGAGCGTATTTTGTACAAATTAAGATTCTTTACTGTTGGAAGTCAATGACAAAGATGGTAGTTATATGATCTAGAACCATTCGATCTGATGTAGATAGTTTAAATCACGTTAAACTTTACTTACTGAAAAAGTATAAAAAAATATTTCGTTTCTATTTTTTTACTTTTGATCTCAGCCACATATCTTTTTGGACGGTTACGATTGAACTTCTCCTCTATAGTTGGACGCCAATTACAAATGATCATCATCCGTTTTGGACATAGGAATATGAGGCCCATCATTGTTTTAATAGTAATTGTGACATTTAGCCTTTCCATAGTAGTGTAAATGTTGACAGTTTTTAATACTATTTAACAAAATAGCCATCTCATTATTTTCACCTAGAATACCCTTCATTTGATTATACTCGTCAAGTATCACGTGCGATACACGTGTTTTGATCTATGATATTTTAATTCATTCACAAATTTTAATTTATTAGAGATATAAAATGATTTACACGACTATGAAAAGATAATTCGAGTTAGTAAAACAAATCATGTATAAAAAAAATATTCACTTAATGTGCTTAATATTAATATCTTAAGTAATAAGTTAGTCTTTAATCCATGTTATAAAAAATAATTAGGTAAGGAGATACTGAGTTAATTTAAGAATAACAATTTATTTTTATCTTTTTAAATTTAAATAGTAATAGTGAGGAGAAATCATTGTTAACGATCAATAAGTTTAACAAAATGATTGAAAAATTACTCTTATTTGCATGTTGTAGATGTGCTTTAAATTTAGGGATTCCCAACTGAAATACGTTGATTTTCTGTTAATAATTATGTTTACAGAAACGTGACACTCAATCATGCTTCATTTAAATATTTTTTATCACATTAGTTGCGTTAGTTTTATAATGTTGATAATAATATCTCTTGAATATAAGGATTTTAACTAACTGTTGTACATAAAATTTGATATTATTTTTATGTTTAATCAATTAGATTGAATAATTCAAAGTCATTCCTTAAGACCAACGAGCAAAATGGCGGAAAGCAACCTTAAACTAGTTACAATATATATTATTTATCGATAACATATATATATTACGTCATTTTTAAGTTTGCTCATAATATTATTTTATATTGCACGGCAGTTTATTTAAGTAAATTATAACCAGTTAGGTAAATTACAATAATTGTTTCCGTAATAATCTATGAAGATATAGTAACTATTTTATGCAATTATTTATGAAGACAAAATAATTATCTACGTAAGCTTAACTATTTAAGTAAATGACAATAATAATTTATGTAATTATCTATGAAGATATTAATTATTTTATGTAATTATTTACGGAGATATAATAATTATTTACGTAAGCTATTCAAATAATTCATGGTTATGCATAAAAAAATATTTATATAAGTACATTAAAACATACTTTCGAGACTCTTAACAAAAGTATTTAAGGTAATCAGTGAAGTTTAATGGAGTGGACAGAAAAGAGGGAGGGAGGGAGGGAGGGAGGGTAAAAGAAGTTTAAAAATAATCTTCAATGCAGGTTGTAAACATCCCTTAAATTTAGTGATTACTCAACTGAAATTCATATTTTTTGCTATTAAATATGTTTGTGCAATGTGAGACTTACTTAGGTTTACTTTATTTGTCTCGTTAATCATCTTAATTAGGTTAGTTTATTAGTGTTGATTATAATATCTCTTCAAAATAAGGATCTTAAATAACTGTTATATTTCAACTTTGTTATTGATTTTATTTGTAATCATTTTGCTTAAATAATTCAAAATTGTTTATAAGAAAATAAATCGTAGTTTTTATATTACTTTTTAATTTTTTGGCAATATTAGTTTCTTTTGTATTACACCACATTTTATAATAGTTATTATGTAAATTATATTATAAATAACTTCTAGACAATTGAGTAATTGTAAAGTTAAAACTAGCAAATGAAAACAGATAACTATTTAGGTAAATTACAAAATTATTTTTGTAATTATTTTCAAATATATAGTAATTAATTTATATAAGTATTTACGTAAATCACTCAAACAGTTTATATAAAAATTATTGACATAAATTACATTATAAAAAAATCAGTTATTAATGAAAATATTTAAGTGGAATCAGTTAATACTCATTGTCTTTTTACTGTAATAAGAATTTACGTTATTGTGTAAAAAATTAATATCATTTTTAAATATTTAATTAAATTTTTTTACATTTTAGCAATAACAACAAATTACTTATATTTATATTTAAACACTAATTTTTGAGACGTGTTACTCCTGAATTTAAATTTTATAAATATTATTATCATATATTATTTTTATCTTAATATATGCACTTTCGTTATAAGGTTAATTTAACAAATACATACGAAATTTGTCTAATATGTAACTAATACATTTTACTTAATTTTAATTGTAAATTATTTTTCTCATTTATTGAAATTAGTTTTGAAATTTTTTCATTCATTCACTATGTATTATTGTTACATATTATGTGTTATAGTGTTACAATTAATCATTATTTATTTTAATCATATTTTTTTCTATAAATGTAATGCAAAAGATTAATTAAGTAGCTATGTCCACTAATAATCAGTTAAAGACTTAATTACCACGATGTCACATAACACTTATTTTAGAGATAATTTAGAAACTTTAATGATAATATGAGGATAAAGTTGTCTAAAAATTTTTTTTACTCATTTTTATATGTAGTGAGATTAGATAAAATAAGTAGTTATAGATATAAATATTTTTATTCTTTCCGCTTAATAAAAATTCCTTTTTCACTTTTATTTTTTTAATAACTTAATTTATAATAATGAGGTTAATTTGGTCAATTTTCCCTTCACCACCCCAATGGGGATGGTGTAGAGGGTTCATAACTACTACTCTTACTACATGACGTTTACCTAGCAAACATTTAGATTCGGCTCTACCAAAACTTTTCTGATTCACCCCAGCATTCCCCGCTTGTCCGACTGTTGCTAAGAAATTTTTGGATATCAAACGGACCTCCCCAGAAGGTAATTTTAATGTGGCCGATTTTCCCTCTTTTGTAATCAGCTTTGCTACAGCACCTGCTGCTCTAGCTAATTGTCCACCATTTTCAAGTGTGATTTCTATGTTATGTATACCCTTAACCCTTCCATCTCTTACTAAGATTACAGAATGTTCTTGTAAATTATGGTCAATACCAAGTATATAAGCAGCGATTTCAAATCCAGAGGTTAAGCGTACTCTGGCAACTTTACGTAAGGCAGAGTTCGGTTTTTTGGGGGTGATAGTGGAAAAGTTGATAGATAAGTCACCCTTACTGCCAGTCTACAGAACCGTACATGAGATTTTAACCTCATACGGCTCCTCATTCTTATCAATTCTTTCGAAGTCATTGGATCTTTTTCCTCGTTCGAGAATCTCCTCCCTTCTTCCATTCCGTCCTGAAGAGTGACTGGGACCAATTCAGTCACATTTTCATTCATTTGGAATTTGGTATACTCATTAGATTAGTATACATAAAAATGACAACAAAGAAATATTAACCAAATAAATATAGAGTTAATATGAGATTTTTTTTACATATAATTAGTCTTTTAAGATTACACCTAAAAATGACAGTAAAGATATATATTAACTCAAGAAATATTAGGTAAATTTGAGATTTTTTTGGTTTATAATTAGTCTTTTAAGATTTTAAATTAAAGATGAGGAGAATAATTGGGATAGTAAATACATGTGTGGATAATGTACGAAATTTAAAAAAAATAATTTAGGGTAATATTGTCTAAAAATATTTCTTCAACTTTTATACTTTTATATATTATATGGATAACAAGTTTATATGAAAACTTTTATTGTCAATACCTATATATTTTACATCATGATAGACAAATATTAACTAACAACAATAAATACTAATTGCTATATATATAGAAACTTTATATAATAGGTTTTATCCGGGCACATATTCTAGGGATTTGGATCCTCTGTCCCATTTACCATATCCAACTCCCTGTCTGTGCATTCTATTATTGACCTGTCAACTAAAATTATGGACAAAATTGTTATTTGATTGTGTTCGTGTCCTATGTTAAAAAATAGCAGCTTACACTTGAAAGAACCATGAAGAGCTTCAAGAAGATGATCTCGTATATTGATATTTCAGTATTAGTAGTCAACACGAAAGCAATGCCTAATATATGCTTACATAGAGTTAACTCAAGAAGAGTGAAGAAACGGTGAGAATTTAACTAACTACCAACCTAACTTGTAATAAAATATCAACATACATTCTCACTCACTCTTACTCACTCGAGCACTCGAGCAGTAGGAGTAAAGTCCACTGCTTAACTAAGTGTTGCTTCTACGTTTACTACTTTACTGAGTGGTTTTACCTTGCTCTCCTTATCATCCCCCCTCAAGTGCAAGGGGGAATTAACCACCTTAAACTTGGACTCCAGATATTCAAATCTTGGAATAGAAAGAACCTTGGTAAGTAAGTCAACCAGTTGATCAGTGAGGAAATAAATCTCACCTTAAGTTGTCGGTGACGGATTTTGTCCCTAATGAAATGTAAGTCTAATTCAATATGCTTGTTTTAGTGTGCAAAACAGGATTGGAACTCAGAGCTAAAGACTAAGGTTGTCACACCATAGTATAGGAGGCTGACAGAGAGATTAGTGAAGCTCAGACATAAGGCTTTGAATCCAGCAAATCTTAGAAGCAGCATTGGCCATATCACGGTATTCACTCTTTGTGCTAGACCTGGAAATGACATTCTGCTTCTTTGATGATCATGATATGTGACTACCTCCTAGAAACACCATGTATGGACCTGTAGAACGCCTGTCATCAAGATTCCTAGCCCAATATGCATCAGAATAGGCTTGGATAGATAGAGATTTAGATGGTTGTAAAAGTAAATCAACTGAAACAGTCCCTTTCAAATGCCACAATATTATTTTACATGCTTTCCAATGGATCATAGTTGGTTTGTGAAAATACTGACTCAACTCATTAACAATAAACCTTATATCAGGTCTGGACATCTGCACGTATTATAAAGCACCAAATGTGCTTCTAAAGAGAGTTACATTAGGAAAGGGTTCCCTTTCTGTTGCAGACAGCTTAGGAATATCTATATGGTGATTGGCTTAGAGCCGCGCGAGTGCAATTTAAAGACTCCTATGAAGATTAGGCTCTGTTTTTGCTAAGGTAATTCCACACCAGAATGCAGCATATTCTAAGGGTGAATCTAGCACTTATCAGCAGCAAGAAGATCAAGTTTTCCTCAGAAAGGCTCATAGGTATGCTTCTAAACTCAGATATCAACATTATATATAAATCTGCTCAGAATTGTAGAAAGAAGATTATTATGTCTAATGATCCAGATCAAGTAGGCAACTGTTATTATCTCTCTAATTCTGAAATTTCTTTGATATCTTCTAAGATAGATAGGTGTGGAAGATCTTTTTATTATAATATCAATTCTATTAATAATAAAGGTGTACCAAGGAATTTATTGATCTTGCTGGAGTTTGTAGGTATAAGAGGCATTGAATTGATTCTGTGGAAGAGTAAATGAAGAATAAATAGGGGTGAAAATTATTTTACGGAACCGACTGAACTCATCCGAACCAAAAATGACCGTTCGGTCAATTTTTATGTGTTCGATTCGGTTCGGAAAAAATGAGAGAACCGAAGTTTCAATTCAGTTCAAGTTTTTTGTGATTTTTGAACCGAGCCGAACCAAAAAATTAAATTCAAATTATTAATTTTTTATTTTTTATATATAATTTCATCTCGAATCAAACTGAAACGAAACTAAACTTTGATTTTATATAAATTTTTTTAATAATATCATTTAAAATTATATTTTAATTAATAATATCGAACCGAAGAATCGAACCGAACCGAACCGAACTAAACCGAACTTACGGTTTAGTTCTTTTGACATGAATAGTTCGATTCGGTCGGTTTTATTGTCAAACTAAAGTTTCGGTTCGGTTAGATTTTTCATCAAAAAAATAACCGAATCGTACCGAGAACAACCCTAGGAATAATGTTAAAAATTGATCAATGTGATACTAGGGGAACTGTTTCGGATGGGTTTATGATGGCTTACCCTTTTAAGCAATCACAAGAACCATGACTATTCTTGTGTGGAACTATCAGGATTTGAGTAATAATCTGATAGTTTTGACACTTAAAAATACAATTACCCATTTTAAGCCTGATTTGTTTTGCTTGTTAGAGACTAAAACTAAGAGAACTTCCCAATTTTCTAAAAATAATTTCCTTTAATAATTTCCTTGCTCTACCAAAGGCTTTTCCAAGCCGAAGAACAAGATTTACCAAGTCAAGCCTCAAGAAAATCTAAATTAGGAAAATAAAAACTTTTAAGGAGCCTAAAACATAAATGATTAGGATTCTTATGTAAAACTGAAGCTTGTTTAGCAAGCAAAGAAAGCTTGAAAAGCTCCAGATCTTTAAAAGCTAGACCATGATTTCCCTTCCGATTAGTCATTTTATGACTGGAAGCCTAGCTAATGCTCACAGGCATGATCAAAGATCTTGCCAGAGCAGGCACGCCTGACTAGATATCGATAAGAGATATCTGTCGAGCACTCATGCACGTAGATGGGATCAAAGATCTAGCTAGAGCAAAAAAAGCTTGGCTAGATATAGACAAGAGATGTCTGCAGAACATTCATGCTCGCAGGACGGGATCAAGGGTCTCGCCAGAGGCAATCTCAACATCAAGAGTAAGGATGTCTACTGAGCATTACAACTTCGGATACAGCCCTCCGATGAGCACTCCAGCTCAAGAATTTATCCAAAAATAAGGACACCTGGCTAAGTCACGAAGGGAAGGCCCGCTTGCAAAAAAAATGAGAAAATTCAATCTTCTTTGCCAAGACCATGAAGGAGTTGGATGGGAAGAATGCGTGCTTGGCTGAATATAAAAAGGATCCCCGTGAGCAAGGTTTGCTCGACCAGACCCCCCAGATAAGGGCATGAAAGGCTTAAAGGTCGTGACAAGCCTGTACGACCCTCGACTTGCAGAGGGGGCAACCCGTTGGACGGATCAAGTCCACCGTAAAGGCCAATAAAGGCCCGTAAAGGCCCACTCTAAATCAGGACCACAACTGGGGTCAATGAAAGTTGGTAAGGACACATCACTCGGCATAATAAGTTGAAACAACTACACGGCTCATGATTAAGGTGTCATCCATTATAAGATTAAGGAGCGACTACCAAAAATGAACTACTCAAGGCATGTTCACGACAAGATAAAGGTAAAAATATAAATAAATAAAGAGCCAGAAGTAAAGGAAGTTTGTTTTCATTAGTAAACAGAGGACTGCAAGTACAAGTAAAGGTAAAAAAGTCTCATCGATTAATAAGATGACCCCCCTAGGCTAACTAAAAGACCCATCTTCATGAAGAGGGAAAACAATCCCCCTATCCGGGGTAAAATCTCCGCATCTCCTTGGACGCGTCCAAGATCTCAAGGACTCCGGTTGCCTTGATCTTGGAGACTCCATCTCTCCAACTTAAGGAGAAACCTCGTCTTTGGGTACAGAACACTCCCGAAGGATGCAGTTTTGAGGGCTGTGCTTGGCTTACCTCCGGTGCATCAACCCACTCCAACGGTCGGTAGAGTAACTTGATGAAAGAATGAAAGGGATGAAGGCATGGGAATAGGGAGATAGGTTGTGGTCGGTCAAACTACTTCATTATGAGGTAAAGGATGAGGCTACTCCCCATATTACAGGCCCTTGCCAAGGGTAACGTCTCTACAGCCAGGCATAGGCAGCCAACGCGGACAAAAGGTTCACCAGATAGGCCAATCGATGGTAGGGAAATCACCATGAACAAAACATTCACGACTTATAGGCACAATATTTAGAGGATGAAAAGGATGGAAACGACATTCTCAACGAGACGCGGTGCATCAAGGAATCCAATCTGGTGGGCTTAGCGGCCCTCATTCTCTACGCGCGCCCCCACACACCATTAATACCCACACTCCCAAGAATTTAATGATCTTGAATATCGAAAAAGATGAAGCGACACATGCCAAGTCAAGACAAAAGTCAGTAAATTCCATTTAATGCAACTCCCTATGATGGATAAACTTAAAACACAAGTATGAAGTGCCCAAGGCAGGAAATGAACACGCTAAGGTAGCTCGAACGCAAAACTCAAAATTAGTGAAGTCTTCAGACCCGAATATCGGAGGATACCCAAGTCACGCCATACTAGAAAACTCCTGATATTAGGAAAGGAGCAGAACCGACCTCGATTGATCATCCTCAAGGAATCTTGGGTTGCACAGACCCGAGCATGTACAAGAATAAAAGACCATGAAGAGAACTTTGATGATATCGAGCATCGAGCTATCATTGCCAAGCGATAGCAACATTCCAGGTGGCACTCCCTCCTAAGCCCGAGAATCCCACCGATCTAACCATCGCGGTAGAATGATAGGATAGCCTCTGCCTGGTCACCTCATAGGCACATCGACACTTAACATCCGCCGACTTTATGTAAGAGGTCGGCCCCTTTCCATCCAATCAACATCGGTTAAGACAGGTTTCTATCCCAGGAAACTTCTAAAACACGCCTTTGAAGGCTTCTTCGACACGCATCCTCGTATAGAAGGACTCAATAAAAGAGGTAGGTCGACTCTCTTTTACAGAAATTTGCCAAAATATCGATCATCTACTGACTTATGTATCGCAGGCTAGTAGTCGAGGCAACCACCCCCGATTCCCCGTCTACATCATTCATCATTTGTGGTTTACAAACGTTGAGGTCGAGGGACGCTTTAGCTGAGAGGAAAAGCATGTGTACCGTCGGGAGGAGAGTGCGCGCACAACGTTACTGCCGTAGACACCTTTGGTTAGAAGGACCTACATGTGTACTGTTAAAGTTTTTGGCCGAAACATAATCATTTCTTACGAATGTGACAAATTGATTAAATAAAATCATTTCCTATAACTTTAAAAAAGTATAATGCTATATAATATAACTTTAAGCATCTAAGTTTCAATTTTAATATATCTTACTTTATGCGCACTATGTTTGTGCATTAAAATTACTAGTATTGCGATATCTAAAATTTAAATTATTTCTTTTTGCACTATCTAAGTATTGTATGTTTAGTACATTTTTATCTTGTGTAACATTATCTTAACTGAAATTTTATTATTTAGCTTATCACGTACTTTTCCTGTTTTAAAAACTAGTCAAGGAAAAGTATGGGGAGGTTAGTATAACTTGTCCAAAATAAATTATAGAAATATTTTCTAACATTTAAACTGTTTTGCAGTTACATCTTTTTTTAGATATAACATAGTCGATATAACACAGTCAATGAGAAAATTTGTTGCTAAAAATAAAACCCGGACAAAATAGTAGATATAACATAGTCGTCATTCTCTAAGTTAAGAGTGGCAATGTTGGATCAGAATCTGGAAAATATTTTGTAATCGCTTGCTTAATGTATAAGGAAAAGAAAATAACACGAATGAAAAAGTGTTTTCTATATCCTCAAAAGCACTAAAGTTCTCGTCCCACCAAAGAGGCCAACAACGACATGCAAAAGAACTTTTCAAAAATCTCTACGCACAAAAGAAAAGAACTAGCCTCTAACCAGCTGGAAAGAAATCCAGAGATAGAAGAATGCATGACCAATGAAAGTTCAAATAAATTTGAAAAGCATGCCATAACATTATAGAAAATGAGATGTGTAAGAAAAGGTGGTCGTTGCTCTCCATATCCTCCTTACAAATATAACATATATTCGAGATTTAGAAATAAATCCCTCTTCTACACAGGTTATCCAAACTAATGTTAGCACAATAGTTGCTCAAAACAAAACAAAAAAAAGTGTTAAGAGACCAGAGGCGGATCCAGAACTTTCATTCAAGGTGCACTTACATTATAAAATAAATTTTTTAATAAAAATAAAAAAGTCTCAAGAATGATATTACTTTTAATGTCATTGCTATATTTGTATATGTCCTCGATGAGTTTTCATATTTTAAAATCGCCGCATAATTGTCTCATTGTCAATACTATCAAATATCTCTCTTTCAATGTATGCAATCAAGTTATCGTTCATCCATTGATGACTAATACGATTGCGTAAACTATTCTTGATAATATTCATTGCAGAAAACACTCTCTCCATTGTAGCACTTGCAACAGGTAGGATTAGTGACAACGTTAACAACAAGTACACGAGTGGATGAAATTTTGTCTTTTCTTATCTCAACCATTTTTTTTGCAAGTTCATCAATCCATTTTATTTCTGAGAACTCAATGTTAGACCGCATATCCATAATATAATTCTCAAGTTGATCTTCAAGTGTTGTGATTGTCACTGGAGAAAAATCTTTTGGATATAACTGAGCAAGATGAATAAATTTTTCTTTATCAAAAGTAGAAAACCCATCACTTGGATTTAGACATGCAACACAAAGAAGCAATTATGTATTGTCCTCATTGAAACGATTGTTTAACTCTTGAAATTGCATATCAATGACAACATAAAATATTTCAACTCGATAGTGATGTTGATTTTTTAAGAAACATATCATCCATGCTAGGAACTTCAATATCATGTTTAACACAAAATAAATAAACTTGATTAAGTAGAGAACATCAATTGCAACATTTCTTTACATAGTCAAACTAAATTCATCGCATTTACGATATCTTGATCTCTTCTTTGTAATGCTTGAGACAAATCATTTGTAATCTCCAATATGGTTTTCATCAAGTGTAGGTGCAATTCAAAATCAAATGATTGAATTATATTTAGTAGAACTTTTACTTTATATTTCTCATCAGCACTGGGTCCTTCTTACATAATGATCTTAAGTATATCTATTATAGATTGAAACATGGAATACCAGCTCGTTTATGACTATTTCTTGATTTAGTCCTTGCCCACTAGAAAGCTCACTATTATTTATAGCTTAAAAAACTGCAACAGTGTGTCTTTCACGAAGGATGTCACGATGTTTCATTGAACCTCCAACGATGTTCACCATCACAGTAACCAATGTAAAGAGACCTGTAATGTCTACATGATTTTTCACAATAGCTACAAGAGCTAACAGGAGTTGATGGGAAAAACAATGAATATAAAATGCACATTCATTTTCCTTCAAAATTAGTGCTTTAAGGCCATTAAAATCACCTTGCATATCACTTGCCCCATCATAACCTTATCCCCGCAAGCTAGAAATCTTTGATCCATTCCGACAAAAGAATTCATCAATAGCTTTCTTAAGTGAGAGAGCATTGGTGTTAGTGATATGGACAATACCTACAAACTCTCAATTACATGATCATTATCCACATAGCGTAATACAATAGCCATCTGCTCCTTGGAAGATGCGTCACATGATTCATCAATGGGAATAAAAAATAGCTTGTCACCAATACTTTTAGTAATAGTACTTACGATTTTAGTCGAAATACAGTTTCACAATATCCTTTTGAATGTCAGGTGCTATCAATTTCAAATTTTTCTGGGGCATTTTTCAAGGAAACAACTTTTATATCATTATTACGATCACAAAACCATCATAAAAGTTCAAGAAAATTTCCTTGGTTCTTTGAATCTTCAGATTCGTCACGCCCAAGTAATGGAAGCCCTTGTCGTAAAAGGAACCAGAGACAATCAATCGATGCACATAATCAAGTTCGATATTCACTTCGAGCTTAATCTGAGTGTCTATTAAAACGCGTCCCAATATGCTCATTTTGGTTCAATAGACTTTTACATTGAGCACAAGCTTGGTTATGAGCACTATTAGGACCTCCAACATGAATTTACAATTTCTCTTTCTTCTTCCAATTTGAAAATTCTTCACCAATAAAAGAGTCACCTACTGTTTGTTCTCCAACTTCAGGTTTGAATAGGCAGCAACATAAACAAAATGCAACATCTCTTGCATATGTTGTACTCTAACCAATTTCGGTATTCAATGAAACAAGCTCGATTAAACCTCTTGACTTTAGCCCAAATTTTTTTAGAGGAAAATCATGATTACGAGAATGACAGTGACCCTTTTGTAAATATGATCTTCGAACTCGATCTCAAACATTGGGGTTATAATCTAAAATTCGCATTCGAATTCCTTGATTTACTGGGAGTTCTGCTAAATTGATTACTTCAAACATAATTTCTGAACTAGAAGTTTTTTTCTCTACTGGCGAAGACAGCTCTCAAGTGTAAATTTTTTAAAAATATATTTTCATCTATGTTTCAGGAACATAGTAGCAAAAATTTATTTTATTATTTTATTCATGCTTACAAAGTGAAGTACAATAAGCAATAAAGTAAACAAAATCATAATGAAATTAGTAATTATGAATTTAATAAAATATCAAATGATAATGAACAAGCATAATAATTAAAGTTTTGAGTTCTTACTTGTGTACGCTCGCTACTTTGATTTCTAAACATAATTGATACAAAAAAGTAAATAATATAAATATTAATAAAATCTAAACATGTAAAATGAATAAATATTAAGAGACTTACGTAATGTGTTCCAAGTCAAAAGAAATACTCGTGAAGAATACACCAATTTAAATAGAAATTAAAGAATGGAGACAAAAAAATTGAAGATGTAAAATGAGAGAGAGAGACATCTATGGATAGTGGATGTGGGTTGTGGGACTTTAGAGGAAGAGAAAGAGAAAGAAGGTTATGATGGGATGGGACTTTGGAAAATTTGATTTAAAGAAATAGAGAATAAAAAGAATTGGAAATTTAATTTAAAAGAGAGAGAGACAGCTTGAGACTTGGGGGAGAAAGAGAGAGAGAGCTTGAAACTTGGGATAGAGAAAGCTTGAGACTTGGGAGAGAGAGAGGGGGCTGTGATGGGACTTGAGAGAGAGAAAGAGAGATAAAAGAGAGAAAGAATTGGGAGAAAGAGATAGGGCTATGATGGGACTTGGGAGAGAGAGAAAATAGTGAAAGAAAGGCTATGACTTGGGAAAGAGAGAGAGAGCGAGAGAAAGAGAGAGAGATGACTGAAGAGATGGCTGAGAGAGATAGAGAAAGGAGTGAGAGACAGTTGAGAGAGAGAGAGTAAAGAGTAAAATAGTAGAAAAAGTAAGAGAGAGTGAGAGAGACAAAAAGGGTTAGGTTTATGTGTTATAGATTTGTGTATTGACTATTTTAGGTGAAAATTCTTAATAGATTTTAAGGGCTACGGGGGCACCAATGTAGTTATAGATAATATAAATAAATTAAAGTTTTACTAAAAAGCCAGGGGGCACGTGCCCCTTGGTCATAGGGCAGATTCATCCTTGTAAGGTAATTAGGTATCAATATCGACTTCCAGGGAAAAGAGATATTCTTTAAATCAACAATCACTCTATGAAACAATTATTTTTTAAATTAAAAATTTTGTACTAATTCACTTCCCAAAATTTTTTTATCTACTGAAAATTCACATTATTGATGAATATTGATATGGTAAAGTTTTCTTCGATTAGAATATAAGAATAATTTTTAAACAATTAAATAATTCTTACTGTCAGAAGACTTGTATACATTAGTAGTTTGGTTATAAATGTCTTAAAGCTCAAAACTTGAGTTATTTATGTACTAAAAAGCATTTGACAGTGTTAACTAGTTTTTCCTTGACCAGGTCCTTCAGCATATTGGCTTACCAGCAAGATTCTTAATATGGATAATGGAGTGTGTAACAACTCCAACTAACACTATCAACTTTAATGGCAGCCACAAAGGGTTTTTCAAGGAGGTAGAGGCCTTAAGTAGGGAGATCACCTTTCTCCTTACCTTTTTATCCTTGTTATGGAAGTATTGACATGTATTCTGTAGCATTGCTCCTCTTCTCCTGATTTCCAATTTCATTGGAGATGTAAAAAGGACAGAATTGTAAACCTTTGCTTTGCTGATGATCTTTTAATTTTTAGCAAAGGTTCTCCTCAATCTATTAAGGTTGCAATGGAAGCGCTTGAGTTATTTGGTGCTTTATCTGGCCTTTCTGTAGTGAATGATGATGATCAGTTAGCCATTCTGTCTATTACAAGTTTCACCAAGGGGAATCTACTTATGAGATATTTAGGCATCTCTTTAATTTCCACCAAGCGTAGTAAAGCTAACTGTGAAATCATGGTTAATAAGATCATTGCTATAGCTCAAGCTTGGGAAAACAAATGTTTAACCTTTGCAGGTAGGTTGTAATTAATTAACTCAATCCATGTGGCAATTCAAAGCTACTGGTGCAGCCTCCTTATCCTTCCCAAGAAAGTGATGAAGATGATTAATTTAGATTTAAGAAATTTTGTGTGGACTGGTAACCCTACCAAGAGCAATGGAGCTAAATTTTCATGGAACATTGTCTGTTCTCCTCTTAATTCAGGTAGGTTGAATCTGAAGGACATCACTGTCTAGAATAGAGTTGATCTCTCCAGGCACTTGTGAGCTCGTTAGGAGAAGTAAGCATTCACTTTTGGTGACATGGTGTGACCCTTACCTTCTAAAAGGCCACTTTATCATTAATATCAAGATGCATTCAGACCCTTCGTGGTCCTGGAGGAAACTGTTAAATCTAAGAGAGAAAGCTGTGCATCTTTGTAGTGTTCAAGTAGGTGATGGTACTTCTACCTGTGTGTTCACTGATCCTTGGCATCGTGATGGTATTTTGCTACTCAAATTTGGTTTAACCATCTTTTCTCAGTCTGGTTTGATGTTGGTTTTAAACTGTCAAATTTCATTGAAGCTAGCAGCTGGCTCTTTCCAAACCATGATATTGAAGCTGACAATTGGCTCTTTCTGCACCAGGATATTGAGCCTACTTCAACCACTGTAATTTCTCCTTTTCCCCTATTCTGCCTAGACAATAGTGTGACCAGTGGCTTTGGGTTGGTAATACCTTCTTCTCTACCAGGGATACATATAAGATTATAAGCAGTCAGTTAATTCCCTGGCACAATGCAGTTTAGTTCTCAAGCAACTTTCCCAAATGCTCTTTCATTATGTGGCTTGCTCTACATAACAAGCTCTCCACCAAAAACAGAATTAGGCAATGGAACAACTAGACCCTTGCTGCATCTTCTATTTTCATGGTACAAAATCTATTGAGCATCTATTCTATTATTGCCCATTTGCTAGGAAGCTTCTTATGCCTCTTATGTTGAAATGTCATCTACATTTGCTTCATGCATCTTGGTCCTCTTTCATTAATTGACTTCAGTATCTCAGCGACAATAGAAATTGTTCGACTTTTTGCTCTAAGCTTACATTTTCTATTTTTGTCTATTGTTTGTGGATAGAGAAATAGGAGGATCTTTGCTAATAAATCTCGACTCCTCTTTTCTCTCTAGGAAGATTAACTTTATGATCAAAGAAAGGCTTCTTTTCTTAGACAAAGAAAGAAACCTTAACTTTGATAACAGTTTTGTAAATGGGTGGTTATAATCTTATTTTTCCTTGTCTTTAATCATGGGGTACACCCCTTATACTAGTGTAATTCTTTTGGTTTATTCAAATTTTTTTGCCTTCGACAAAAAAATGCATATTATTATTTACATACTGTAAATTCATAATATTATTATTATTCTCTCTCTTTCCTATAGCTTCTCTCTCTAAGCTCCTAGTGTTACCTCGGATCATGAGCGTTTGTGGTGGCTATCAACCTCGGTTTCAAGGCCTATGTTAAGCAGGTTGTTTAAGGAAGATGAAGGGAAGCTTGCTCAAAAACTTGCATGGATTTCATGGTGACTCCAAGATTCATGGACAAAGCGCTAAAGTAGGTATTAATATTGTTTCATTGGATTTGGACATTGTTGTCTCCAATATCAATGTTACTGGTATAAAACGTGGACGTGGTAGGCCACCGAAGAGTAAGATTGCAATAGTTAATCCAAGGGACTTCCTCTTTCAAAACCTGTCATGGATAAAAAAAAAGAATGTACTAGTCTTTCTATTTTAAGCTCTGATTCAGAAACCCGTGACTCTGCAAAACCAAAATTTTCAGTGGAAATATTGAAGAAGAAGCTGAGATTCCAACTTTAACCTCAGTGATTAAATCTCCCAAACCCGTAGAAGAGGTTTTTATAGAGAACCCGATTTACAAAGCCATTATCCCAGATTTCGCAGAGGAGAAAAAAGAGCTGAAACTCGATAGAGTTGAAGCTACTAAAAGTAAGAAGAAAACCTGGGTGGATAGAGTTAGACAACCTAATGTCCCTCGTCCTCTCCATGATGCAAAATCTGTTAAAGATGTTGTGAGTAGGAAATATAAGATGTTGTTTTATAGGAGGGGATTAAACATTGGGAGTACACTTTGGTAGGCCACTTTCTAGATCAGAAACTTGCTTTCAACTATGTAAGCTAGGAAGCTTTTTGATTATAGTGAAATAGAGGATTAAATGCGGTGGCTGAAACTGAATTTGTATTTTTTTTCAGCTTCCATACTAAAGAAGTGAAGTTGTGGAATGTGCCTACTTTAATGTGGACTCAAAGTGGCATAAGTAGCATCACTAGTAATATTGGCAAACCTTTATTTGCAGATGATGCTACTGCTAGTGGATCTAAGCTCTCTTTTGTAAGAGTTTGTGTGGAAATAGACACATTCTCTAAACTTCCAAAATTCCTTGAGATTGACTTAGAGGAATATGGGATTGATGAGGCAAGTATTTGTTAGAATTATATTTATAAAGTAGGGTGTAATAACTATTTATGAGTAAATGTTATTTCTTTAACATTTATGTTTTACTGAATTTTATGAATAAATTAAAAGTTTTCATTAATCAAAATGTGTTTGTAATTTACTTAAGTTCTGAAACTATTAATAATATAAGAAGAGTAAAGATTAAGTGGTCTACAGACAAACTCTTCTGAGATAGTTCATGTTGTTATTTTCAATCTTAAGATCGACTGGGCAATCGAATCCAATTACGACTGTTATGTTGTTACAAAGGATGTCGGTCTCGGAACATGGAAGTGGAGACTCTGACGATTGACCTAGACATGTTATTGAACATGTTGAATAGACCAGTAACCAATTAGTTTACATACAAGCCGTTTATCTAGCTCTAAATCTAATTGTTACACATTCAGGGTATTTTCATAATTAATTAATTCTTAGGTGAATACGGAACTTGACTTAGTTACTTGCAATCTTTGATACGTAAAAGAAGTGAGATCGAATTGCCAGACAATACCTTGATTGTTTGGGCTGTGATTCTACTATGTTGGAGTTTTGTGATTCACAGATATAGAATTCGTGGCAAGATTACAAAAGCAACAATATCACATTATACTTTATTGATGGATGAGTGAATAAATAAACCAAACTTGGTACTCAATGACATGAGTCATTGAATAAGACATGGTGATCTATACGAGACACTTCACTGATATTCTTTCTTATTCACAATCAAGAAAGGAGTTAAGAAAATAATAACTAGAGGGGTAAAATGATAATTTTACATAATGTTCTTCTTACTAATATTCACGAAGGATAATATCATAAAATATTATTGGATCATGAAATATATTTGCACTAACAGAAAAATGTAGCGTGCATTAATGGAGAATTCATTCGGTATCGGACCAATGGTGGAGTCGTACGATGTCAGGATTAAATAGGTCAAGAATTTATGATGATAAATTAGCTGAGTTTTGAATCACATAGCTTTATTCATGTGCCTCCATTAAGTCTCAGGAGAAGCTCATAAGAACAGAAATGAGAAACAACATCAGTTGAAACGAAAACGTATTTTGGACCAAGGTACAGTTTCAGAAGCTATATGAGATGGGTGTCATCACTAAATTAGTGATGACCAAAATTAATGTTCAAATTAATTATTTTGTTATTTCTTAATTATTAGATAATTAGTAAATAAAAGAAATTAATTAATTAATTTATAGGGATCAATTTTATTCATCAATTTGGACTGATGAATTAGGACACAGTTTTGATTCTAGGGGAGATATAAAAATAGCACAACACAATGCAGGGAGAATGTAATTTCGTTTTTAAAATATAGGGATATATGGGGATTTTGTAACTAAATATAAAAGAAACTACATTAGGATTGCATAAAAAACTATTAATTAGGCAAGAGAAAAATTTCATTTCTCTTCCACAGTTGTTTGGAGAGCCCACATTCAATTTCTACATAAATCTTTGAGTTATTTACTTCTGACTCTAACGAGTGGTTTTCGGTGTAAAGATCAATTGATAGCTCTACGAATCTCAAGAACGACGAACGCGAGATAGAGAATTAGATCTCGCCAAATCAGATTTTCACCATTAATTGAAAAGGTATAAATTATTTCTATCTCTTCTCGATACGTATTTACTAATATGTATGTTCATTGATTTGGTTTTGTATTTGATTCCATAAATGTTTGTTTAAAACTTTTATATTCCGCTCATGACCTAGTCATAGTTCATTAATTTTCTGTAAAATCTTATACTCGATCTAACAATTGGTATCAGAGCTTATAGATCTTTTTAATATGCATATTCTATATCTAAACATATGTATGGATGAATATGATGATATTGGCATATAATTTTTGTATGGTAGATCCAAAGCATGTTTGAATGTATTTTATGAATGGATCCCAATCGATTGACTCTAAGTGTTATTTTTCTGTTTTAGAATTGATGTACGCCGAATTTATTGTATAAGATTTTATGTAATTTAATTTTGCAAGAGTTGTATCGTTAAATTCCATGTAAATTCATCGCGAATACTTCCCAATCAAAATTTGCACGCACCCTAAGGTTAACCGCACTGTCTGCCGCTCATCGTGGTTTACCACATGTCACCGCACGCCACTTCCTACATCGTCGTCAGCCCCATGCACTCGTCGCTGCCCGTTGTCGCGCACCACCATTTGTTGTTTGTCACGCCGTCACTAGGGGTTATGAAACTTTAGGGTTTTGGAAGCCCTAGCGCGCCTAAGACCATGTTGGGGCTTGGGCAGGCATGGACCCACCAAGTCTGTTAAGATTTTTTATTAGCAAGCGTCGTTTGGTCCAAATCATTCGCATGGACTTGGGATTTGATTCCAAGCCCAATCCAGTTCTGAAAATTAAATTAATTTAATTTGATAATTTTCAACACTTATTAATTAGTATTTATTTTGTAAATTATTTTTAAAATAAATCATTTGATTAATTGTCTTGGTAACTATTTATCAAATTAAAACTTTTTGATAAATTTATTTTAAATTTAAATTTAAATTTTGAAAATGGGACCGGACCTTGGTAAATGATTACAAGAAGGTGGGACTTCCTTAAGGAGAATGAATAATTACTGACACCATGAAGACTAGCATTTAAATTATTATAATTTTTATTTTTTATCGGTTGTAATTAGAAATGAGTCATAGAGAGGTTAATTAGAATATATGATTCATTATTAATCTTGCATCCTTATATAACATGTCATATAGGAATTAAGATATGCCAATATCAAATTGCTATATAACATGTGCATGCATCAGTGTAGTTTAAATTTATAATGGATTATAATTTTAAATACAATGCGAGTTTTATAAAAATTATAATTTTTAAATTATGATTTAAATTTTATGAAAGTTTATATTTTTTTAAACTTTCTATTCAAATTTATAAAGAGTTATGTTTTTAAATAGCAAAGAAAAATCTAATTTTTCGAAAAATTAAGTGGGAGTATCTAATTTTCCAATGTCCACAATGTAAATTTGATTGTGGCACGAAGAATGATTAAGAGCCGTCATAGTGGTCCTCTCTTCAGTTGGAGAAACTTGGGAATCATGTCATTTTGAGTCATCAAGTTTCTTGCGAAGCTAAAGTTTGTGAAGGAAGTGGTTAGGCGTGACAGTCCCTATATGGACCGTTAGTTCATAGCAACCTTTAAAGTCGATGTGTTGGTTAAAAACTTAGACCGTAGCACATTGGAATCTCTCATAAGAGCTAGTCAATGGGGCTAAGGTGACAAAAACAATTGATGAGAAGAGTCTCAATACGATAGGAGGTAGCTCAGGCGTTGTCCCTACATGAAACGACCTATCATTGTTGATAGTAACATCACGGACTAAATATATCTTTATCAGATTTTTTAAATATTTAAATATTTACATCACGCATCATACTATCCTAAATGATTAAGTATTTATTTATACTGATTTATTTATTCTTTTCCGTAATCATGTCATTATCCCATCTCTCAACAATCATGAATGCAAACAAACTCACTAGTGAAAATTACATGAATTGGAAACATAATCTTGATATCTTATTACGGTAGAAAAGAACAAGCCTGTGCTCACCACCCATTGTCCCATTGAGCCTATTGATGAATTGACCCAAGAGGAAAAAGATGGATATGCATCTTGGTTGCATTCTGATGAGATCGCCTAATGTTAAATCTTAGCATCAATTAGTAATGTGTTGCAACAACAACATCAGAAAATGAAGATCGCCGCTGATATGATGTTCAACATCACCGAAATGTTCGGGGATCAAGGTCATCAAGCCAAATAAGTTGTTTTGTGAAACTTTATGAACTTCCAGATGAAACCCAAAACTCCTATATGAGACCAATGATGTTGATCATTAGTTACCTGAATGAGATGAAGATCATGTGAGCTGAGGTAGATGGAGAGACCCAAGTTGATATGATCCTTAAAACCTTTTTGGATAGTTTTGAAAACTTCAAACTTAATTACTCGATGAATAAATTGAGGTACTTTCTTCTGAAACTCATGAAGGAGTTGGAAGCTACTAAGACCCTAGTTTAGAATGGAAAGAGGAAGAATGTATAGGAAAATTTTACTAAAATTCAGCCTTCTACCTCTGGCACCAAAAATAAATAAAAGGGAGGTTTTTTTAAAGAAAGCTAAGAAGGTGAACTCGAAAACTGATAAAAGCAAGGGCCTTGGAAAGTGGACAAGTTGAAACACAAGTGTCATCATTGCGGAGTCGCTGGTCATTAGAAACACAACTGCCCACATTATCTCAAGGAGTTGAAATCCAAACGTACATTACATGTTTCTGAAGCCTGTCATGTGACTGACTCTACTTTTTTGTGGATTATAGACTCTGCAGTCACTAACCATATTTGTTGTTCCGTGTAGGGGTTCAGGAAAAGCAGAAGGCTTAACGAGGGGGAGTTTAGCTTCTATTGGGGGAACAAAGCACTAGTATCGGCAATATCAGTTGGAACTATTAAATCATAATTTAAGAACATTTATTTGGTTTTGCACGATGTTTATTGTATCCCAGGTTTTGGGAAAACCTTATTTTAGTAGCTAGTTTAATTGAGCAAGGAATTTTTTTTTAAATTTCATTGATAATGATATTGATATTTTTAAAAATGATTGCTTGATTACTACTGCACGCAATATAAACAACATTTTCGACGTAAAACCAAAAGTTATAATGATATATGACATTGAGTTAAATATTGATTTACAAAAGGATAGTAAAAAGTTGAAGTCTGACTCAACTGATCTAACCTACTTGTGGAACTTGCATTTTGGTCACATTAGTTTAGAGATGATTAAAAGACTTGCAAATGATGGTCCATTGCAAACCTTAAGTGTGGGATCACTACCCATTGGTGAATCCTGCATAGAAGGTAAAATGACCAAGAGATCCTTTTCAGCGAAGGGTAAAAGAGCCAATCAATGCCTCGAACTCGTACATAGTGATGTATGCGCACCATTGGATATCCAAGCAAGGGAAGGTTATGAGTATTTTGTAACTTTCACATATGAGTAGTCACATTTTGGATATGTTAATCTAATGCGCCTAAAGTCTGAAACATTTGAAAAATTCAAAGAATACAAGGCTATGGTTGAGGAGGAATTAGAGAAACAAATCTAAACACTACAATCCAATCATGGTAGAGAGTACTTACTAGGAGAAGAGTTCGATGACTATCTTATGGCAGAAGTTATTCTTTTCCAGCTTACAACACCTGGCACTCCATAACAGAGTGGTGTCTCATAAAAAAAAAGAATCAAACTCTATTGGATATGGTTAGATCCATGATGAGTTACTCATCCCTCCCAGATTCATTCTAGGGATATGGCTTAGAAATAGTTTCATCTGAACCAAGTTCGGTCAAAGGCGATGCCTAGTATACCATATGAAAGATAGAGTGGATAAAAATTGTTCGTAAGTCAACTTAGGATATGGGGATACCCAGAACATGTGCTGAGATTGAACATTATGCTTGTTTCTACTATATCTCAAGGGAACGAAGGGATACGTCTTTTATAGTTCAACCGACAAGTAAACATTCATGAGCACGAATGCGCATTTTCTTGAAGAGGACTACATAAGAAGTGTGAAGCCGAAAAGCACACTTGTGCTAGAGGAATTATTGAGTGGGAGAGTACATACTCCCCAATCAGGAATTGTTCATGATTCAATAATAGAAGAACCACCTCAGGAGCCGGAGCCTCGACGTAGTGACAGGGTTGTGAGACAACCTGATAGATACATGTTTTATGTGAATGCCTTGAAAGAAGTCTCAGATAAGGATCATGATGAACCTGTTTCCTACTCGTAGGCCATGGCTAGTCCTAAAGCAAGCATATGGAAAGATGCCATGAAATTCGAGATACAATCGATGTACTCGAACGGAGTCTGGAAGATTGTAGATCCACCTAAAGGATAAAACTTGTAGGGTGTAAATGGATTTTTAAGAAAAATAGAGGTCTGGATGGAAATGTAGAGACATTCAAAGCTAGGCTTGTAGCTAAGGGCTACACCTAAAAGGAAGGTATTGACTATCTGCATACCTTCTCGCTGGTGGCTATGCTTAAATCTATCTGAATCCTATTGTCCTTTGCTGCTGCCCTCGATTATGAAATCTAGTAGATGGACGTCATGATTACTTTTCTGAATGAAAATCTTAAATAGCGCATTTATATGGCTCAACCAGATGAGTTCATGGAGAAATGCCATGAAGTCAAGGTTTACAAACTGCTGAAGTCCATTTTTGGACTTAAGCAAGGATCCCGATCATGAAATATCAAATTCAATGAAATTATCAATAACTTCATTTTGAGTAGTTAGTGGATGAACTCTGTGTGTATAAGCTGATACACGAAGAGAATGTGGTTTTTCTGATCTTGTATGTGGATGATATACTGCTCATTAGGAATGATGTAGGAAAATTATACGATGTCAAGATCTAGCTTGCAAAACAATTTGATATGAAGCATCTTGTAGAAACTACCGGTTCTAGGTATTCAGATATTTCTAGATTGGAAGAACATATAGTTGGCACTATCCCGAACATCTTATATTGATAAGGTGATAGATCGTTTTATTATGCAAGACTCTAGGAAGGAATATCTTCCCTTTAGGCATGAAGTCAGCCTCTCCAATGAGTAGTCTCCTAAGACTTCTCAAGAAGAAGAAGACATGAGAAAGATTCCCTTTACCTCAACCATATGAATTCTCATGTATGCAAAGCTTTGCACTAGGCCAGATATTTGCTACGTTGTGGGCGTGGTGAGTCATTTCTAATCTAACCCTAGACTCAAGCATTAGAATGTTGTCAAGTATATCTTCAAGTATATTAGGAGAATGAGGAATTACATGCTTGTGTATTTAGGTATTAACCTGAATATGACGGGTTAGACTCTGATTTCCAAGTAGACAAGGATTTTAGGAGGTCTACTTCAGAATCGATGTTCATCCTGAATGGTGGAGCAGTGGTATGGAGAAGTATCAAACAATCTTACATTGCTGATTCTACCATGGAAGCTGAGTATGTGGCGGCTTGTGAAGCTGTAAACGATGTTGTCTGGTTTAGAAAGTTTTGAAAGACTCTGAAAGCTGTTCCAGATGCTGACAAACCAATGAAACTTAATTGTGACAATAGTGAGGCTATCACAAACTCGAAGGAACCGAGGAGCCACAAATGATCCAAACACATAGAGCAGAAGTACCAGCTCATCAGAGAGATAATTCACTGTGGAGATGTTGAAGTAAAACACATATCGACGTTTAACAACTTAGCAGATCCATTTACGAAAACTTTAAGCAATAAAGTCTTTGATGGTCATTTGGAGGGCATGGAGATACAAGATTGTACACACCTACTTTAGTTCATGTGGGAGATTGTTGGAATTATATCCATAAGCAGGGTGTAATAACTATTTATAAGTAAGCAATTATTTTTGTACATTTATGTTTTACTAAATTTTATGAATAAATTGGAAGTTTTCTTTAATTAAAATGTGTTTGTAATTTATTTAAGTTCTGAAACTATCATCAATGTAAGAAGAGTAAAGACTGAGCGGTCTTCCAGACAACTCTTATAAAATAGCTCAGAATGTTATCCACAGTCGTAGGATCGACTGGACAATCAAATCCAATTATGAATGTTAGGTTGAATCAAAGGATGCCGGTGTCGAGGCATGGGAGTGGAGACTCTAATAGTTGACCTAGACATGCTATTACAACAAAAACATTTATCTAGCTCTAAACATTTATAATTACCATAATCTTGAGGTGAATATGGAACTTGACTTACTTACTTGCGATCTTTGATACGCCAAAGGAGTGAGATCGAATTGTCAGACAATACCTCAGCTGTTAAGATCATGATTCACTATGTTGGAGTTGTGTGATTAACAGATATGGAATTCGTGGTAAGATTATAAAAGTAAAAAATATCACCTTATGCTTTATTGATGGGTGTGTGAATAAATAAATCGGGTCTGGTACTTGATGACATGAGTCATTGAATAAGACATGGTGATATGTACGAGACACTTCACTAATATGTCTTTCTTATTCACAGTCAATAAGGAAATTAAGGAAATAATAACTAGAGGGGTAAAATGATAACTTTACATCTCACTCTTGTTACTGATATTCACGAAAGGTAATATCATAAAATATTTCATGGACCGTAAAATATAAATATTTATTTACACCAACAGAAAATGTAGAGCACATGAATCGAGAGTTCATTCAGCATTGGACCTATAGTGGAGTCATACAATGTCAGGATTAAATAGGTCAGGAATATATGGAAATAAATTAGTTAGGTATTTGAATCTCATAGCTTTATTCATGTGAGTCTATTCGATCTCAGGAATAGCTTATAAGGACATGAATGAAATGAAAAATAACGTCAGTTGGAATAAAAACGTGTTTTGGACAAAAGTACACTTTCCGAACTCATATGAGATGGGTGTCATCACTAAATTAGTGAAGACCAAAATTAAAATTCAAATGGATTATTTTTTTATTTTATAATTATTGGATACTTACTAAATAAAATAAATTAATCAATTAATTGATAGAGATCAATTTAGTTCATCAATTTGGACTGATAAATTATGACATAATTTTGGTTCTAGTGGAGATGTAAAAATCACACATCACAGTGCGGGAGAATGTAATTTCGGTTTTAACATAAAGGGGTATATGGGTAAATTCCATAATTCAATATAGAAGGGATTGCATTTGGGTTGTATTAAAAACTGTTAATCAGAGCAGAAAAGGTTACTCTCCCTCTCTCTCATTGTTGCCGCCGAAAACCTACACGTTTTCTCTTCCACAGTTATTTTGAGAGCCCACACTCAATTCCTACGAAAACGCTTGAGAGATTTACTTCTGACTCTAATGAGTGGTTGTCAGTATAATGATCAATTGATAACTCTGAGAATCTCAAGAATGAAATATAGTAGTCAATTTCGTTTAGTGGTCGTTTCAGTTTTCTGAAAAATGAAACGTTTCTGATATTTCAGCGTTTCGGTGCACCGTTTTAGAAAAAAATTTGGTCATCTAATATATTGTTATAAAATTTATTATTTATTATAACTAAGAAAAAATGAATCAATAGATTATATCATGCAAATAATACATAATTACCATCAAAATTCAACAAATTATCATATTAATGACATTAATATTCAACAAAAATATCATATTAAATAGCATTGTCATCATGAAACACACAAATATTCAAAATCCTCATTATTTGCTCAACAAGCTTGAATTTCATCATCATCATCCTCATTATTCGCATCACAAGCTTGAGTTTCATCATCATCCTTCTCATTTATTTTGCATTTCTCACGCTCGATTTTTTTTTCAAGTTCAGCTTCTACATTGACATCTGCTTCATCAGGATTTGGTTGCTCGACAATTTTCCATCCGCCAATTTCTTTAGGAGACAATAGCATTGGTTCTTCACTTACCCGCTCATCCAATATATCAATATTCTCCAAACCTATAAGATCAGAATTACTCCATCTTTTTTTTTGCTTGTGCATGTGATTAAGTAAAATTAACATAGTTATGATAATTGATATATGATATGACAATCGAATTAATTTTTTAAATTGAATACTTTACCTTTCTCGGATCTTCAAATCATAATGTACAAAAATAAGTTCATTTAATCTTTGAAATTCCAATCTATTTATTTTCTTTAGCTTGATCAATTGCCTGAAATAAAAAATCCATGGAGGGTTTCTCTTCAAAGTCAACCATGCGAAGAACAACAACTAAAGGTTCACTAATTTTCACCACATTCCCTCAATCATTCCAAAAATGTGTGCCCGCAACAACATCAAGCATTTCGTACGCAGCCCATTCGGTACTATACTTTGATTTCATCCAATCATCACTTAAAAATATTCATTTATGTTCGACAAAAAATTTAAAAAGATATTGCAAAGTGAGGAAGTTTGTGGCAAACCTTGTGATCCCCGGATGAATTAAATCTCTACCGTTACTGAACTTCGTTCTCATCAAAATGAGTATCCATGAATGATTGATTATATATATATTGCGATCTTCTTTGCATCCGCTATTACTCGTGCATTTATGAGAAACTGATCAGGCTTGGCCATATCTTCCAGCATTAAATCAATGGTGTGTGCTGCACAAGACGTGAAAAAAAAAGTCTTATATTTGTTCACTAGTTTCCTTGTCCTTGCTTTGTAACTAGCCTTATTATCAGTAATAAATTTCACAATATTATTTGGCCCCTGCATATGCAACAACCTCATCAAAAAGATTAAAAAATGCATATGCATCCTTACATATTCCACTAGCATTAATGGATTTCAAGAAGACTCTACTTTTGCAATACACAAGAAAATTGATCAAAGTCCTACTTGTTCCATTAGTCCATCCATCAACCATAATAGTGCATCCATAACTACTTCATTGCTACCTAAAATAATCCATCAAAAGATTCACTTCAACAACTAGGTTTTTCAAAAGTCGTCCTCTAAGATCATGATAAGAGAAGGCAACTTGTAACCTGACCCCATTGAAGCTATAGCATCACCCATTAGTTGAAACAAATTTAGATCTAACTGCATTAAAAGGAATGTTTGCATCAAACCACCACCGTGCAATTGCCATGTCAACTGCATCTCTTTGTTCTTTTGTGGTCAATGCTGACTTAATGGTAGGTTATGCTCCAGCAGACATTCTTGGTTGAAAAAAAATTATCAATGGACGTTTTGGGGGTAACTTTCTCTTCTTTTGGCCACTACTCAAAGATTCATTCCATTTCTCATTTCCTTTTAGATTGATTTGTTCTTCATAATATTCAGGTTTTTCATCATTCATTTCCTCATCAATATCAAATGGGCATCCTATGTCATGATCTATTTGTTTTTTCCTTTCCCTATCCCTTTTTTATTTTAAAATTAATTTTTTTATTTGCCATCTAACATTTAGAGGGACATTCACACACTTTGCCACATCCCCAGAAATCCATAACCCCAACCCTGATCATCTTATTAAGCTAGACCAGATATTTTCAAAGATGCGGTAAATGAATTACTTTTTCCTCCTCGAGCTCGACCTCTACTAATTTCTAAGCAAAATACTACGTTTAGTTTAATACTTAGGAATAAATCTAACAGTCAACTAAAACAATAGAAACACATATTCTCAATTCCATTACACATAGAATAATCAATAAAGACAGAGAAATTTCAGAACATAACAGAACCAACATTTTCAGAACAGTTCAAGTAACACAACCAACATTCCATAAACATAACAGAACCAACATATGAAAACTCTATCAAAATATGCAAACCAGGAAACTATAATACTCATATATATATATATATATATATATATATATAGAAAACCACGAAGGAGCTCAGAACCAAGAAATCCAACAATGAAATCAAATGTCCACAAAATATGCAAACTCTGTCAAAATATGCAAACCAGAAAACTATAATATGCATACACAATGAACAATAATTGAAAACTATAATACCCATCCACAACAAACTCTGAATAAAGCAACAGATCCAAAAGTAGAGAGAAAGAGAGAGCTTCGGTTCACTCTTAGAGCTTTAGTTCGGTCTTCGACCTTCGATTCTTCTTCTCCCTTCTCCTTTCGCTTCTTCTCCTTTCTCTTCTAGGGCAATCTCCGACTCTCTACTCCTTAATCTCTCACTCTCATCCAAAATCTTATTTTGGATCCCACAAAATCAGATTTTCTCCATTAATTGAAAATGAATAAATTGTTTCTATCTCTTCTCGATACGTTTTTACTTACATACATGTTCATTGATTTGATTTTGTATTTAATTTGATTAAATGTTTGTTTAAAATTTGAACTAGTCATGGTTCATTAATTTTTTTACAAAATCTTAAACCCAATCAAACAGTTTTGAGGTGGAATATATGGGTATTTCAAGAAGATGTAGATCTTGTGAAGTGTTTGGACATGACTGTCAGTTGAATGCACAAAATAAGACTAAAAACAATTTATAAAACAACCTCAATTATAATAACTCCCCCCCAATAGGAATGGGTGCAAGTATTCAGGAATGGGTGCAAGTATCCAGGAAAGGGAAGGAGATTAGCATAAAGTCCAAGTGTCTGTGCACAAGGTGACCAACCTATATGCTTACCAAAAAATCTAGAAGAAGAGGATGATCATCTTGTTGCATTAGTACATCTTGAGTTATACTTAACTGAGAAATAATAGAATGATTTACATGTGGACAATATTAATTCACCTATAGTGATAGTTGTAAAGGAGGGACCGGTGTAAAGAAGGTTAGTGAGCTAACTCCTAATAGTGTTAAGCTGCCTGCTTACCAAAAAATCAAGAAGAAGAGGATGATCATCTTGTTGCATTAGTACATCCTGAGTTATACTTAACTGAGAAACAATAGAATGATTTACATGTGGACAATATTAATTCACCTATAGAAATAGATGTAAAGGAGGGACCGGTGTAAAGAAGGTTAGTGAGCTAACTCCTAATAGTGTTAAGCTGACTGCCAGGCAGAACGAAAGAAAAAGGCAAATGGCTACTAAGCTCAAAGCTCATAAAGCAAATTTGGTGAGTTCATCACCAACCCCCTTCATAACTCTATATAATGACTAACTTTATTGCCTGGAATGTGATAGGCTTTAATAATTCTAGGAAACATTTAGAGGTTAAGAGTGCGTATATGGAGTATCAGTTAAGCATGTGTGGTCTGGTGGAGACTAGAATTAAGGCTAAACATTTTAATAGTATTATGAATAATGTGTTTCCAAGCTGGGTTGCTATAAATAATTATTGCGCAGTCTCATTAGGTAGAATCTAGATTTCCTTTGATCCTATCGTGTTTGATATCAATGTAGTTGTTTACACTACTCAATTTATCCACTACAAGCCTATTGTTGAGTTTGCATGTAGTTTTGCTTATGCTGCCAATGATGCTAAAAAGTAGGCAAAGGAAAGCTAGGAGGAATTGGGAGCTATCAAGTCCAATATACTCCAAAAACCTTGGGTTATATTGTGGGATTTTAATGGAATACTTCATCTAAATGCAAAACAAGGAGGTTCATCTCCTTACGATGAGGGTATAAGGGAGATGGAAGATTGTGTGGTAAGTATTGAAATGAGTAATTGAGATACACTGGTTATCACCTAACTTGGTGGATTCACCAGGTGGGAGAGGGGAGTGCCATGACAAAAATAGATAAGGTTAAATGTGAGCTGGCACAATCACTTTAGTAGAGTGGTTGCATATTTTGCATATCCAGGCTTATCAGATCATCGCCCTGCCATAACCAGATTGCTTCCTGAATCCCTTAAGAAGAAAGCTTCTTTCAAGTTCTTGAAATTTTGGACTGAAATGAGGGTTATATTAAGGCTATTTTGAAAGCTTAGATTTATCTTGTTCAAGGCAATGTTATGTAAAAATAGATACACAAACTTACCTGAGTTAAAAGGGCCTTAACGAAATTAAACCTTCATCATTATAATGATGTATCGAGAAGAGTGTTGGAAGATAAGAATGATCTGTAGTTGGAAAACGAAAATGTGGATGACGATCCAAGCATGCTATAGGCTCAAAAGCAAGCTAGTGAACCTTTGAAATAGTTTATGGTCTAGAAACTTGCTGGGAGAGTTTCTTCATGTTGAAATCCAGAATATAATTGTTAAACCTTGGTGACAACAATATTAAGAAAAATTGTAGTTATGTCTCATAGAATGAAAGCTCAGATTGATCAACTTACTTATGACTCTAGGAACCTCTTAGATGACTCATCTGTAATCCAGAGCCATATAATTCAGTTATATCAAAATTTGATGGGGGATATAGAAGCCAGTTCTTGACATAGACTAGGGTGTTATACAGAGAATGCTCCTTATCAAAGTTAAACCTAAGATGCACGAGTTGTTAACACATGAGTTTACTATAGAGAAAGCAAATAATACTTTCTTTTCCTTTAAAGACAGCAAAGCTTCAGGTCGTGATGGATTCTCTACTAGATTCTTCAAGAGATCCTGACATATTGTACTGAATGATGTAAGTGATGCTCTTTTATAAATCTTCTAAAAAGGAGAGTTTCTTAAATAGTTTAACATTAATGTTATTACATTGATTCCTAAGATCCCTAACCCTTCTAAAATGACTGAATAGGCCAATATCTTGTAGAAATTTGGTCTATAAATGCATAACAAAGATGTTAGTTAACAGGTTAAAGATTGTACTTCCTGAATTGATTAGCTTGAACTAGACTGCTTTTGTGTCTGGCAGATCCATATCAAATAATATTTTACTATCTCATGAAATTATGAGAGGATATCATAGCGACTCTCAAAGCACTAGATGCACCCTTAAAGTAGATCTTCTTAAAGCTTATAACAGTGCTAGTTGGTTCTTTCTTGGCAAGGTCTTATAGGAGGGTTGGTTTGCCTGCCAGATTCTTAACTGGTGTTGTGTGTGATATGTATGCAAGTGCGCGTATCATTAATAAGTAATAAAGTGATAGGTGAGTATCATTCTCCATAGGGATTGATGAAAATAGGGTAATTAAACAGATCAAGCCAAAGACTACTTAAAGTAGAGTAACGACATTAATTTTGAGTTTGACTAATTTAAGAGTAAAATAAAAGGTATTCATCTAAGTAAACAATTATGAGCAACACTTGCATAATATTGGACATAAAACAGAGTACCTTTGGTGTATTTAATGATGAGATGAGCAAGCATGGTCAAGTCCCTTTATCATTAATATTCCTAATCAAATCTGTTCAATCTGGTACATATTCTTAGTAGCATTAACCCCAACTCAATATATGCAATAAATTCCCATCCATGCAGTTATTAACGCTAATTTTAATTAACTTATTCCTAACCTAATATGAGAATATAATTACTCGTTGTTTGATCCATTGATTGATTTACAAGATGAGCATATATGGGCGAGATTATGATACCTGGAGAATGAAAAAATAGTTGATATAGACATTGTTTTACCCGACAAGTGGTTGTAGTTTTCTATATAGTGTCTTTAATTCTCTTTTAAGTGTTTCTATGTATTTTGTCTCATTTATTTTGTACGGTTGAGTATTGTCCTGGGGTATGTCCATTATATTTGTGTATTAGTATTTTTCTTTGGTTAAATCAAATTTACCTTCTGACAAAAAAAATTATATCATTGATGAATATTGGTATAATGATGAATTCTTTCTATTAGAATATGAAAAACTATTTTTAAAAAATTAGAAAACTAAATAATTCTTACCGACATAAAACTTTTACGGGCAGTCATACTTGTTCAATTTATCTCTCTCAACTTGGATACCATGAGGTGCCCCTTGGAAATTTTTAGAATAAGCAAGAGAAATTCACAAATCTTCTAGGCGTGGAGCGCGTAGGGCCTTGAACCCAAATACATTGGGCTTCACTGGTAAGTGCTATAACATTGGAACCCATGGTTATGGATCTGAATCCATGATAGTAAGAAGTCATAGCGAATCTTGTATCTACTTGTACTAAAAACACAAGCAAGCGAAATTCCTACTAGATAATAAAATATGTGGACATGGGGATGAATATATTTATTAGTTATCTCATTTGCAATCGCCTAAATTTCATAATATTCATCGAACCATTCATACACACTATTACAATAGATAAACCGGTGTCTCAAATAATAAATTTTGTTTTCTACTCGATAATAATTTTTTTAAATTGCAAGTAAAAATAAAAAGTAATATTGTATAACTATAAATGAATCTCTGCCAAAATAAAATTCAATATAATTTGTTCAACAAGTTTATCTTTTTAAGTTAATAACAAGTTTTTTGTTGGAAATTTATAACTGAAATATATTGTAATACTTGTGACATCGAGGGCATGAAAAATTCACATAATGAATTTAGAGAAAGACAATGATATATTTTTAAGTAAGAGAAATTATCTCTTAATATAATAATCATTTTTAAGAATTTGACAAATTTATGAAATAAAGTTATTTTCTATACTATTCAAAGAGCAATACTGTATGGTTAGCTCGAAAGCAAGTTCTTCCTCTTTGACATGAGGTTGACCTTCTTTCTATAGAAAGGCTTCTTATTCGCGATGTGACTATGACTTTCTTCTTAAGAAGAATGATTTTCTTTGAAAGAGTTATGGGCATGGCTAGGTCTCGAACAATGATTCAACTTATGATAAAGAAAGAAAAGTCTTGGTTTAGTTATCCACCTCAACAACATAAATAAGATTGATCAAATTATATTGAGTCTAACTCATAATTATCATTTATCAAAGATTGACTCAAGGTATCTAATGATTGAACAACTAGGAGAAGTTTATTTATGATAGTTGACATTCATAAAAATATGAAATGAATTGTGAGTTCAACACGTCCTGTTTAGCAAAAAGACGGCTATGGCTCTAGCTTATAAAATTGACCTTTACGAGCCTCAAAATATATTTTATCTCATGACCAATGCCCTAGTTTGTCCTATACATGTGACCCGCTATCACGAAAAGAATTCCAATAGCTAAATGATGGTGTGCAGTATCAGTTAACCATGGACTCCAGTCACATGATCTAATCCTCTGCGAAAAGTAAAAAATTCCGCTCATGTATATTTTAGTTTAACATATACGAAACACATACTTTTCTACTAATAGCCTAAAAGTTTAGAATCAGACTTTTCATATGGCTTTCAAAGATTTCGTGTACTATTAAACCTAAATTGGGATTATTCGCCAAGAATTATGGTAAAGCTTGAAACACCTAATTTGTACTATATTTTAGGAGACTATAAAGGGCAAAATAGGAAATCCAAAATTTCTCACATATAAGGCCCTTTTAATCTAATATATAAATATAGATAAAGATGCTTGGGTCTTAAAAATTAGTAGGGAAAAGAAAATAAAATGTGTAGGATTATATTTTAAATATTTGGAGTCTTTAATATGTGTAGAGAAACTAGGAATATGAATGAATTTTACGATATTAATAATTTTCTTCTCTTTCACTCTCCTTCCACTTACTTTTTCTTTCATTTTTAATCAATAATGTGCTTAGAGACGATTAAACGAGTAAATTTCGCCTAACAGAGGTTTAATAGTAAGAATTTTAAAATGTATGGACTAAATTAGTAAACAAATTAAAAACTGTGATTCTAAGGTAGTCAAAATGCTAGTAGTGTTTTGCAATTTTGCCAAAAACAAGCCACTATATATCTATTTTCCTTCAACTTCATAGTCATTGTTTTGTACGAGTGAAGACGTGAACAACCTCTGTTTTAGAGGAGATTAGTGATTACCACTGAATTACGTCCTTCATCTTCTTTTTTGTTTATTGAATGTGAATACAATATCTTTTTTTTTTACTTTGTTTAAAAATTGAGATCATCTTATCAATTATGTACGATGTTAAAACGTAAATTATTCATAAATGAAGACTTATTTAACTCTCTTTCATAATTGGCGCTTAATCACTTCATTTATATTTCACATGCGAGAACCATTTCTCTCCATTGTTATGCAAAACACGGCCAGTCTCTCTCAGGATTTGGATCCTTGGTAGTTGCTTATAATTACGGTAGATGAGATATTGAATCTGAACCATCCAACTACATATGGACTGCTCAGATTCAATGTTAAAAATTAACAAAACTTAAAAATTATTTTTATCTTTTTCCCTGACAATTTGACACGATCTAGACCGTCTAGATTTGATCGGATGATCCGACAGTGTCAAACTATCATGTCTGTCATTGGTCTCCAATAAAAGACAATTCCTTTTCTCTCTCTCCTTTCTCAAGACGAAAATGGTAGTTTAAACGCTAAAAATGAATGAGTTTAAAATTTGAGGTCAAAAGTAAAACAAGAAAAAATGGGAGATATTGATCGGTTTGTTTAATAAATGCCTCAAAACAAATTGATTTGAGATTTTTGACAACTTTTCAAATATAAATTTTGACCCCTTTTGCCTCGAAATAAACAGTTATATTCTTGTTAGAATGTTCAAATTATTTGCATGTCACTTAAATTGTTCATATTTTTTAAAAACAAAGTTTTCATGGCCATTAAAAGAAGAAAATTACAACGATCTGACAGTAGATATATGAAGCTGGTCTAAGGCACATAAAATTAGCATATATCTCCTGATAACTCTTGTTCAGTCTGAATGAGATGATATTATGATCTAGTAAGAAAATATATTATCCAGGGAGAGAAGATCCTCAATTCTAATGGCTGCTTATTTGTGTAGATTCCGGAATTATCTATTATGTTATCTGAATAGATTAGTCCTTAGCTAAGTATGGTTCTAATGGTGATGACATTTAATATGAAATTATATTATTCTTATAATTATTCTTTTAAATTATTGAAGAATAATTTATATAAATATCTGAAAATTTCATATTTATTAATAAAATTATGATCTTTTATTAGTACAAGAGGAGTAGATCATAGATAATGAACAAAATTATCAGCAACATATCAAAGTTTGAAATCTTTAATGAATGATTGCTAGTATGGTTCACTAAGCAATATGAATGCATGTGATCTAGATCTGGATCATTGATGTGGATAACTATCTTAGTAAATGTACTTTATATAATAAAATTATATATGACATGACCGATGTGAATTAATATATTTATTAACTACCGTTTATCATAAAAATTTAATACACATCAATCTGATGATCATATGTAGAGCAGCTTGAATCTTGAGTAGTCATGAACTCCTATGGATGTCTACTAGATCTTTTGATTCATTCGTTAAGGTTTATTTGTAAAACAGGCTAGTGACGTTTATTTTAGAGATTCAGTGATATGGATGGTTGGGAACACGATATTACAAGATTTGGAATCCAAGCTTTCCTAACGAATAGTATATTTGTTCCAATAAGTGTTAATTCTGGAACGGAATGATTATTGAGCTAAAATTTATTATATGATTATAAATTAGTCATTCACTAGTAAAGTAATGGTACTTAAAGATCAAAAGGTAATTAGAAAGGGAAAACTGTAATTTTGACCAGGTCTAATTTACGAACCAATAATTGGATGATAAAACTACATGAAATTATTATATCAATGGACTACACGAGAATACTCTTTAAATACATTATATAATCTCAAAGAGTGCAATTCCATATTTATAGTGGAGTAATAATAAAATTATTTAATTAAAGAGTTTAATTAATAATTTGGTTTATTTGAGCTTTGAAGTATAGGTTTATGGTCTTCAAGCCACCTCTGTACTGCACAGTCTAGGGTGTGAATATTACATGACATGAGAAAAGGACTAACTTATAAAAGGAATTATATTTCTAGGGCAAGTACATAATTATGAGATAATTATGTGATTAACTAATTAAATAATTAATATTAATTTTTAAAAATTATATATAAATAATTATATCGATTAATTATTTAATTATCGATAAGTGAGACAATATATCTAACTTGTGAAATTATTATTAGATAATAAATCAAAATTTGAATCAACTAAATCTGTTATTTGTGAACTAACAAAGAAGCTAATTGATAGAGATGATCAAATAAGTTAATTTTGAATTTAATGATATCTAGATATTTATCTTATTAAAATAAATAATTGATTTGAAGAAAACTTCAATCAGTGATAGAGAATCATGAATTGACCTGAACTATTGTGTGCCACGTGGCATTACAGTTAGACGTGCAATAACGTAGCGTCGTGAATGATAGTGTCGTGAGGCACTATGATACCTCACGGAACACTGCAGTGATGTGTGACAGTGCAGTTGTGTAAAGTTGCAGTGGATCCCACTGCAACCATAATTTTATGATTAGTTAATATTTTATGTATATCCCTAAAAATATAGAATGCCTTAAAATTATATATAGATATTATTCTATTAGCCTCAGTGTTGGATATTTGTGTGCTAACAACACAGTTGCTATCAGGGTGAAACTCTCTGAGATTAAAAGTTAATAAAAAAGTTCTATGAGAATAATCATTGTATTATCTCATAGATTAGTCTCATAAAATTACTCTTTCTCTGAAAATCTCTAAATCTCGTGTGTTCAGTACATCTAGAGACACAAAAGCGTTATTGCTAAATTCTACATACACACACACGTCCTAGTGTGTTTAATGATTGACTTAGAAGATCTTGGTGTGAATCTCAAAGTTCGTTGCTCGTGGGAGCGTAAGGTCGTTGATTTGCAAGGACGGTTGATTAGACTACAGTAGGTATATTTTTGTATCCATGTATGTGGTTTGATATATAAATATATAATAGATCCGACTGAAAAGAGTTATTAATAAAAGTTCTTATTTTAGAAACCATTGCGTCGCGTTTATTTTCTTTTATAAAAAAGATTCATTTTACAAATGTCTAAAAGCCTCACGCTTCCATCGTATGAGCTTCGTGTTTCTAACAATTGGTATCAGAGCAATTATTATATATGTGTATATTAAATATTGTGTGGGTGTTCTTACATTGTTCATAACATATTTTGATATGTATGAATGAATTGATGTTTTGTTTTTTTAATGTATGTTTAATGATGAATCGTTAATTGTATATTGACTATGGGGTTAGACTTTGTTCTTTATTTTTTCTTAGATCTTGTGTAAACAATTTTGGGGCATAGAAATTTTTGTAATTATATTTTGAATATTATATTGTAAAATTCAAAGAAACCCTTATATCAGAAAAGTTTCACAAAAACCCTGATAATTATATTTTGAATATTTCCGTCGGTGGCAATTGTTGTCACTGTAAGAGAAGTTTCATAGAAACACTGATATCAAGTTACCGTATCCCTGTATTGTTTTACAAAAAACCTATCTCTATATTTTATCTTTTAAATTGAAAATTAATGTAATTTTAAAATTAATTATTAATTTTTATTTTATAAAAATTAAAATTAATTGACTGCTTGGGTTTGAACCATGTTTGATAAGTCATTAAATTATTTTTGACCAATCAAATTCAATATTTTTAAAAGATAATTATAGCTTGTTTATTCTAATTAAAAGGGTTTTGTTTAAAACTTGAAGATTATTAGCTGGGAGTTCTTTAAGGAACTCTAACTTCTTCTTTGCACAAGGATCATCAATCTCCATAATGACGAGAGCAAGCCAAAGTCAGGCCAATCTATGCCTTTTCCTCACCGCCATTGCCTTCTCATGACTTGGATTTGAACCAATCAAGCTACTTCCCTTTAGTAGATCGTGAGTGGGTCTATCATCCTCCTCAATATTGTTCTCCTAAAATCAATAGCATTTCATCGTTTCACCTTAGTAGTCCTATGTATAGTCATTACTATAGCCCTAATCAACTACTAATAAAATCATACTAGAAACCAAAAACTAGACGAAATAGTAGGTATAAAGTAAATTGCTTAATGTTTCTAAATTAGTCCAACTTCGTACCTTTCCGACATAGACCGTATATCTAAGAGAGGTCGTATTTCTTTGTGGTAGTAATGAAATGGTTTCATTATCTAAAAATGAATAACATTTCCTTGGGTTGGTAGTAATGGAATGGTTTCATTATCTAACATGAAATGTCAATATATGAATTGTTTCATTATTCGTTATTTCCGAGTCTTTTAGTTGCATTCACTTACAACAAGAAACAACCACCAGCGTTTGGTGCAGCACCTGCATTTTGGTGCATTCTTCTTTCTTTCTTTGGTCTTTCATTCCATCATATTCCTAATAACTTACCCCAACTATGAGGTACCTCAGTAGGTGTTACAATAATACATAGATGAGTTTGGCTGGTACAACCACTATATTGTCCACTTCTAATAAACATGATTGACCCAATTCTAGATCATCTTCTGGAATCGTATAACTGCCAAAAGTGAGTGACTTTTCATCGAAACTGTTATATTCTGAATAATCATAAGTCTGGTACCATTGATGTCCAATAGCTTTGATAGTAATGGCTGGATCTATTACCACCTCGTCCATTGAGTACAAGAGAGCAAATGATGGTATAGCAATGAACATCGGAATGATACTAGGAAAAATGGTTCAAAGAATCTCGATAGTAGGTCCATGACAATCCTTTGCGGGATTGGATTTTGTTGATAGTGGAAATTCCATAAAGCGCGAACCAAGATCCATGATACTTACTATTCTAGTTTTTTGTTAAGACGAGAAAAGAATAAAAAAAGGGAGGATTGAACCAAAATGCATCTTTAATAGATTTTTTTCTTTCTTTCTTGCTAATATAATCATAAAACGCGTAGTTCCTTCTATTATCAGATTTTCTACCCCGAGTTTTGAAATGGTTTAAACACCAATTCCACAGGTAAAGAGTTTGGTATGTAAGTAAAAAGGCCAGATTTTCCTGGAATCCTATCAAGAGTAAGTTTATGATAAACCAAGGGACCACATGAAGCATTGGATTTCAGGGAAACTAAGATCTTCTCCAAAAAGGGAAGGAGTCTTGATGTTAGAACTTTTCAAGATGGATCTAAAGCTTTCAAGATGAAGATGGGCTGGAAACTGCTCAATTCAAACAGTCTTTGGACTCTATTCTTAAAAAAAATATCCCAAACAAAAACCTGTATGGCTGGCCTCTCCTTCTCAAAATTCTTTAAAGCTTTTGTATGCTAACAACACAATTATTATCAGGGTGAAACTTTCTGAGATTAAAAAATAATCAACAAGCTATGTGAGAATAATCATTATATTCTCTCAGAGATTAGTCTCACAAAATTAATCCTTCTCAGAAAATCTCTAGATCTCATGTGTTGAGTACATCTAGAGACAGAAAAGTATTCTTGCTATATTCTACGTGCCCACACACGTCCTAGTGTGTTTGAGAATTGACTTAGAAGATTTTGATGTGGATCTTGAAATATGTTGTTCGTGGAAATGCAAGATCGTTGATTTGTAAGGACGGTTGATTAGATTACAAGATATATATTTTCATATCTGTGTATGTCTTTGATTTCATATATATTTATATATTGGAGTTGATTGAGAAGACAGCAAACCTTGAGTCCATAACTATATATTGAAAAAAATTATAAAAGTCTTTCTAGAGCCAATAACTTCTATTTAATGTACAAATATATCTTGACATGACAATACATCTTTAATGCCGATTTACTCAACGTTATTTTTTAGATGCCCTGGCTTGTTTGATGCAAACACATGTGAATGTATCATATTATTTTACTGTTATAGGATGTTTTAAGTAAAATCAAAACTAATTTTATCCTCGACTTACTCACTTCACAAATAAGATCTTGGTCCGCTTTAATAATTTGATGATCAAGTTGGTGTGATGACCATAAAACCAATGATTGCTCTTTCCTCTTTGAGAAGGTATGAGTTTTTCTTTATCAATTTTAACTCTGTATATGTAGATGCTTTTACATAAAATAGAACATTACATAGTAATGGATAGTTGCATTTTAAGAGTTGCCTCGATTTAGAAACTTTTTCATTAATAACTGCCTGTTTAAATTTATTTTGCATCCATAACGCCTTTTTCATTTTTATGGATGTTTTACTGGAATCGTGCCTGATATTTTTGTTCTTTAAATTATGTCTGAGTTTCAATTTTATCTAAAACAAATTTCAACGACTGCTGAAATTTTGTTATTCTTAACTACTTTTCAATTTCACTGTATGTTAATAGTTTTATTTACGGAAAAATGTCATTTTAAATTTGACTATTGTTGGTTAAATTCTCAAGTGATTTATTTCATGTGCTATATAGGTTTAGAAACTTTTCAGCACTGTAAATGAATGTCCCAGCTGCTAAAATGATTCTCCAAGTATGTGTACTTTGTCCAAATTAATTTCAGTGGAACTCCACTGATATTAGAATATCAGGCATGCATATAGTATGCAGCTGCCTCACAAATGCACCTGTATTTCTTGCAAGTTCATTTTATATACTATTTTACTTTTGATACATTAAGAGATCACTGAACAAAGAAAGTGGAGGGAAAAATCTAGGTAAAAAGTAATGATAGAGACGATCTCATGTAGGATGGATACGTCAAAGCTCTCATACATGTTACATCAAGTAGAAAGAACCCATGTTGGTAGTATTTTAAAGTTATGATTCTCTGAAATAGGAGATCAGACTATTTTATGTAGTCTGTTAGACTCAATAAACATGAACTTTGAACATAACATCGAAGCAATGGTCTCAATTGACATTCTCGTTGGCCTTTCAGAAGATTTGGTTATTGCTGATAGATACGCAAGCCATGTTCAAGTAGCTGTAGATCTAATCTCGCAGATCTTTACTTCCTTGTCATGCTTCACCTGGTTTGTAAATATCACTCTAATCATTGATTGAAATTGTGTAGTTTAGTGAGAATATTGAAAAAGTGTATGCTTATGTTTGAGTTTACTATAGTTTGTGGTTGGGTGAACTTATAAAAATATGGAACAAAATTGAATTCTTTGTGCAGTAGTTTTAACTATACAGTATTATACAATGTTGCCTATGGGCAGCATAAATAGAGGGTTCTGAGGCAGCATAAAAAAAACTAAAATTTTAACAAATATATAAATATGTCTTTTTTTTAACAATTATGTGTATGTTAACAATTAGTTTATGGCACACAATGTATAAGGGAAACATGCATGGATTCTACTCAAATCAAAACAGAGCATGTTTAGCCTAAAATCATGACAAATATTCAGTCATCAATTCCATTCTTGTAACTGATTCTATTCTTGTATTATCTAGCTGTCTATTGTAACTGTAGCACAATTCTAGCATTACCGTATATGTATTTGCTAAATTAGTTTCTCTCATTCTTGTATATAACAACATAGAATCTCTATCAATAAAGGTGTGGGAACATATTCATTGAAACTTCTGCAGTGCATATCTTCTATATGGTATCAGAGCAGCCGATCTCCACCGAGCCACCGATCCAAGTAACTACAATGTCTTCCTCCTCCAAACCAACTCCCAATTTTAATCTCAACACCCAACCCCCTTCTGCATCCGAAAAACCCCTTATCGCTCTCAACATCACTGCCCAAATCAATAAAAAATTAACTCCCTCCACTTTTCTTCAATGGCGTGCTCAATTTGAAGCACTTCTTATTGGTTATGACCTCCTCAACTATGTTGAAGGCACATTTCGGTGTCCCTCTTCAGATGGCACCCCGACTGAAGAACTGCGCAAGACCCACTGGGTCCGACAGGATAAGCTTATCCTGAGTGCAATTTTAGCCTCTACCTCTCCGTCCATCACACCTCTCATTGCTACAGCTAAATCCTCCCATGAAGCTTGGAAAAAGCTCACTCATCTTTATGCTAGCCGATCTCGAACTCGTGCAATGCAGTTAAATGAGGAACTTACCTTAATCCAGCGTGGAAATAGGACCATCACCGAATATCTCCATGCTGTGAAGACTCTAGCCGATGAACTCGCCATCATAGATCATTCAATTTCGGATGATGACCTAACTCTTTATGTGTTAAATGGTTTAGGTCTAGATTTTTGGGAGATTGCAGCGCCGATTCGTGCCCGCGAGTCATCTCTGACTTTTGAGGAGTTGCACGACCTGCTGGTTGGCCTGGAGGCTTATCTGAGGCGCCTGCAAGCTGCAACGCAAAACTTAGTTGCGGCTGCCAATTTTACGAAGACGAAGACTTCTACAAATGGGGAAATTCATCAGCGCTTCTTCAAACAACATGACCATTCCCGTGGGCCTCAAGGCTCCAGTCCAAGCTGGTACTCCAATGGAGCCCAACGTGATGGACGACGTCCCAACACAAGTGCTGGTAAACCCAATAACTCTACTCGGCGCTATCAGCCCAAGTGCCAACTGTGTGATCAGTTGGGCCACATTGCCAAGGCCTGTCCTCAGTTTCATTCACAGAATGTCTCTGTCAATTGTGCTACCACTTCTACGAGAAAAGATAAAAATTGGCTACTTGATTCCGCCGCTTCTCATAATATCACGGGTGATCTTTCCAAAATATCTATTCATTCTGAATATGACGGAACTGACGAAGTAATTCTCGGTGATGTTTCAGGTTTGGCCGTCTCACACATTGGTTCTTTGGCTTTACACTCTCCGCACCGAACATTTACATTACGTGATACTCTTTATGTTCCCAATCTTTGCAAAAACTTAATTTATGTGCATCATCTCACCAAACAAAATGATGTCTTTATTGAATTTCATCCCTTTCATTTTTTTGTGAAGGACAAGATCACGAGGGCGATCCTACTAAAAGGAGCATGTAACAATGGCATCTACACCTTCCCGGAATCATTGGCGGTATCCAAAAAGGTTGCTAATGTGCATGAAAGGACCTCCATTGATGGATGGCACAAGCGTCTTGGGCATCCTTCTCTTAAAATTGTCCATCATCTTGTTAAGAATTTTTCTCTTCCTATTTCCTCGCATAAAAATTTGTCTTCTTTATGTCATTCATGCTCTATTAAAAAAGCACATCAACAACTTTTCGTGTCACAAGTCTCCAAAGTCATGAGCCCCTTGAACTTATTTACACAGATGTGTGGGGACCCGCTAGTTATACTGGGATTGATGGATCACGATATTACTTTATTTTTGTTGATCATTATACAAAATATATATAGTTTTATCCCATGACCACTAAATCCCGTGTTTCTACAATTTTTCCGCACTTCAAAAAATTCGTTGAAACCCGCTTTCAAAAATCCATCAAAACAATATATTCGGATAATGGAGGTGAGTTTATTGCTTTAAAATCATATCTCTTACTTCATGGTATAACTCACCTCACCACTACCCCTCATACTCCACAACAAAATGGTGTCTCTGAACGTCGTCATCGTCATCTAGTTGAAACGGGCCTCACCCTCCTCTATGATGCAAATCTTGATTTTTCGTACTGGCCCCACGCTTTTCAAACAGCCTCTTATCTCATAAACCGACAACCCACGTCTCTCCTAAAAAACAAATCACCTTTTAAAGCTCTTTTTGGTCCATCACCCAATTATTTAAAATTTAAAAAATTTGGATGTATTTGTTATCCTCTCACAAGGGCCTATAACTCAAACAAAATGCAGCCCAAATCCAAAGCATGTATCTTTCTCGGCTATTCACCAACTCAAAATGGCTACAAGTGTTTTGAGCCCCAAACAAAAAAGTGCTTCATCTCTCACCACGTGTTATTTGATGAAAACCAAAATCACTTCAGCCAATCCTCACTCGTGCCTTCCGAGCTCACTCCGCACCTTCGAGACCCTCATCAAATGCTCTCTCTTCACTTCGGTGCCCAACCGACTGCAATGCCCTCCTCAACGGTTTCCAACGCACCGGCACCCTCGCTGCCTCCGGAAGGTTCACCTGCCATCGTTGCATCCTCCCTAGGTAATTTCGCACCCTTTGCTCCTTTACTTTATGTTTCCTTGCAAGCTGTAGATCCCAACACCACCCATCTGAATACACCTCCAGGTGACAATCGGACTGGGTCTTTACCAAATTTTCCGATGTCTTTTTCACATGATCCAAATTTCCGTCCTTCTAATCCTCTCCCCAATCCGAATCTCACAAACCCTAACCCAACAAATCCTCAACCTCAACGTAGTCACACCATGACCACAAGATCAATGAACCAAATTTTTAAACCTAAACAAATACACACCGTGTCAAAGCATTCTCTCCCTCAAACCATTGAACCAACAAGTGTGAGCTAAGCCATTTCTCAACCTCACTAGCGTGAGGCCATGTCCACAGAGCTCATTGCCTTGATGAAACATGGGACTTGGGACCTCGTTTTACCCACTTCTGACTGTAAACCCGTGGGGTGTAAGTGGATATTTCGGGTAAAAAGGAAAGCTGATTGTTCTGTTGATAAATTCAAAGCCAGACTCGTGGCTAAGGGCTACAATCAACGTCCTAGTGTTGATTACACGGAGACCTTTAGCCCTGTAGTTAAACCAGCTGCTATTAGAGTTGTATTATCTATTCCAATGATGAATGGATGGGATTTGAGGCAAATGGACGTTAATAATGCATTTCTAAATGGTGCCTTAACTGAAACTGTTTTTATGGCACAACCTCCAGGATTCAAAGACCTGTCCAAATCCCATCATGTGTGCAGACTGAAAAAGGCTATCTATGGGCTTAAACAAGCCCCACGGGCTTGGTACATTGCCCTCAAAACTGCCATTCTTCAACTGGGATTTCGAAACTCCAAGGAAGACTCTTCTCTCTTAATCTACAACCACGGCTCCACTCTTTGCTATCTTTTGGTGTATAATGATGATCTTATCATCTACAGCCACGGCTGCACTATTTTCTCTTAAGGATATGGGTTCCCTTCATTTTTTCTTAGGGATTGAAGTCATTCCTACCAGAGCAGGGTTATTTCTCTCACAACATAAATACATCCGTGAGCTGTTACACACTACAAGTATGAGTGGTGCGAAAGATGTCCCAACCCCTCTCTCCACCACCCAACCTCTCCAACTAATTGATGGCACGGCTGCTGTGGACAGCTCTGATATTTGTCCTTGACACGTCCTGATATCTCTTTTGCAGTCAACAAACTCTCTCAATTTATGCACAAGACAACTGCAAATCACTGGACAGCAACCAAACGGCTCCTCCACTACTTAAAACAAACCATCTTTTATGGTATTCAGATCCCCAAAGCTGGACCTTCTGTACTAAGGACATACTCCGATGCCGATTGGGCTGGAAATATGGATGACCGCACGTCAACTTCTGCTTACATCAGTTTCTTGGGTCCTAATCCAATTTCTTGGAGCTCCAAGAAACAACGTGCAGTTGCAAGATCCTCAACCGAGGCAGAATACTGGGCACTAGCTAATGCGGCTTCTGAGACAATGTGGTTGTCTACCCTTTTCAAAGAACTTCAACTTCCACTCAAAGACTCTCCTCATTTGTTATGTGACAATATTGGAGCCACACATCTAAGTTTTAACCCAGTCAATCATTCGCGCATGAAACACGTTCAAATCGATCTTCACTTTGTGCGTGACTTAGTCCAAAAAGGAAGTCTTCAAGTCAGACATGTACACACTCAAGACCAGCTAGCTGATCTTCTCACCAAGCCACTGTCAAAGCCGCTAACAGAATTGCTGCGTACCAAGATTGGTCTTGCCGATGGAAGCCCAATCTTGTGGGGGCGTATAAGGGAAACATGCGTGGATTCTACTCAAATCAAAACAGAGCATGTTTAGCCTAAAATCATGACAAATATCCGGTCATCAATTCCATTCTTGTAACTGATTCTATTCTTGTATTATCTAGCTGTCTATTGTAACTGTAGCACAATTCTAGCATTACCGTATATGTATTTCCTAAATTAGTTTCTCTCATTCTTGTATATAACAACATAGAATCTCTATCAATAAAGGTGTGGGAACATATTCATTGAAACCTCTGCAGTGTATATCTTCTATACAATGCTCATAAAGATAAGTAAAAATCGGATACAATCAAATTACAAACATAAGTATTTAAAGACTAATATAACAAGCATGTTCAATGACAACTTAAACGTAGTAGGTCCTTATAACCTTCAAAACCTAACATTACTCTCACTGAAAACATATATGTACATTATTATATTATAAATACTTAAACTCTTTGCATTTATTTTCCTACTTTAGGTTTCTTCAAGCGACGTCCAGAACTTTGTAATGAATTTGTCCTGCTTTGTCAACTTTATAGATCTCTTGAGTCACAATATTTTTTCTCCCCCTATCATTTTCTCCTTTCTTGTCCATTCGAACTAAGAACTTGTATTCCTTTTCTTATGCCAAAATAAATTCTTGTAGTGTTCAACATTTTCTTTTTTAGCACATTGTAATTAAAAAAATTCAATATAGTTATTAAATTGTACAAATCTTAGAATAATAAAAAATTTGAACTTAATTTACCGTGAGAAGTTGTTTGAAAAATACAGAAATGCTGCATCTTATCAAGTATTCATCTGAGTCAAATATTGTTATATTGGCTTCAACACAACCATTTGACACAATAGTCCTTAGCAAATACTTTCCTGTGAATGAAACATCATCGGCATTGCATTGAGTACAAAATGATGTAGATCTATTTATAGTTGAGTAAACTCTTCCATTACACTGCAATTCTCAAACCAAGGATTCTCCTTGTTTCCAATATTTGTTATTCTTCCGACAAATGCACAAACTGGTTTATCAACTTTATTTGGACTATATCTTCTAAACTTACGATCGAGGCCTCAGTTAGGTGTTTTGATGGAGCAATAACCTTCTGAAAGCCTTCCCTTTTTATAAGAGAGTGAACCATGAAATGAAATACAATATTATAAGAGTAGAAAGTTTTTCCCCATAAAGTAATGGTTTGTTTTTCACATGTACCTTTCTTTTAAGCATGCATAATCTTCTGTTGAAGGATTAATTGTTAGCACAATTATTGTTATTGTTGATAGAGTAACTTCATCTGTCAATTTGATGAGGTATGAATCAATCTATTGTTTATGTACATGATTTCTAAATAAATTTTATAGTACTATCGAAATGAATAGTGCGAAGATTTGTAGCAACAATGATTTGCTCTGAATGTTCTGATTCACACTCCTCATTCACAGCCAAATCACCCCATAAAGTAAGTTTTATCATTATTGACCTAGAAAATGATTATATAAATATTTATTATAAGAAAATGGCCTATCAGAAAGTTCCGTAGGGAAAATATTTCAACTTTAGAATATCCCTCTTTTTTATTCCTTTTCTCCATTTCCATGCATATTATATTTAATGCATGCTTCACACTTATCACAACACCCATTACATCTATAAACAATATAAAATAGTCAATACATGTATACAAACAATGATAAACAAAAGTTGGGCAAATTAGATATAGTACCTAGGATTTTTTTGAATTAACAAAAGCATTGACATTGTTGAAGTCAACAAAATGATAAGTTGTAAAGTCTGAATCTGTCATCTCATCCGTTATCTCAATTTCAATATTACATGTCAGGATAATTCTAAATCTTCATGCACGTTGAGATAGTTTATATTTACAGGTCGCATATTTCTATTCTTTATCACATATGAGTTTTCCTTTTCAATTAGCTTTCCAAAATTTTCAATAGTTTTATTGTATAATGTGCACTGAATTTTTTGACCCTAGTAAAACATAATTGAAACAATTTAGTATGATATAATGATGAAAAAAGTAAAATAAATTTGTTTAGATCAAATGCTTACCTTCATGTTGCTCAAAATCAACTTCATTATATCAGTATTGTCTTTGCTATTATAGTATATCTCCACTGTACTGTTCCTTAAAACTTTGACTCTAATAATCTATTCTTTTGCTATATGTCGAAAAATTCGGTATGAGAGCACTAACCATATCTTCAATAAAATTTAATAGACTCTCTTAAATTGGCTCACATTTCCAGTTAAAGAAAGGATTGTAAGTTTGTTATGCTGTATATTATGTTTGAAGTGTTCTAAAATTTGTGCAGGTATTTTTGAATACGATGAAGGCTGTTGAGGAATCACTGCCTTGTGATTTCAAATATATATATATATGAAAAGTTGTAAGATGACGAAAATACATGCACAAACGATTTGTAGTATATATATACTGAAAATGAGTTGCAACTTTTCCAAGATGACGAAAAGTTGTAATTGTTTAAATGGTGTCTTTTAATTTAGTCATCAAAATCCAAAACAGGTGGTTTGAAATGTTACAATTGAAACTGTTCACAATTGGTTTTATTAGAGCAACGTGGCGTTATTCTTTTTATCTGATTTCCATCTATAATTTTCATGAACTGTCGAATTTCAAGGTTAAAATGTGTACTGTACACACCTTTATTGAAACATGTGTAAAAGTTTTAATTAGTATTCCATTAATATTGAAGCATGTGTGAATGCTGTGTAAATTCTAGAAAGTTGTATATAAAATGGCGATAAGCATGTTGTAATTAGGGATGACAACGTGTGGATTTGATAGGGTATGGGTAATACCTTATCCATACACATCTTAAATTCTTACTATCAATATCTTACATATGTCAATGTCAAATTAAATGGATGGGTATAGTTGATACTCATTAAGATATGGGTACCCTAATAGGTACTTGTATATTGATGATTAACACTAGATTAATATAGCATGTACAAATTACACAATGTTAATTTTTCAAAATCGCCTCATCCCGATCAGGATGTGACAAGATTTTTTGGTCTTGTCCTGTCCCGTGTTGAGGACAAAAACTATGTGGCAAGGGGTCAGGGTCGGGTCAGGTCTTGGACTGAGTCTGAAATGTTCTACTTCTTCAAACAAAAAGCAATATATGTGGTGCTTGACACGGGCGGGACAGGGTCGGGGTCGGGGTCGTATATCATGTGTCGTGTGTCATCAGTCGTGCGTCTTGGGTCAAGGTCGGGGTCATGGTTGCGGTCGAGGTCTACGTCATGTGTCATGTGTCGTGTGTTGTGTGTCATGTGTTATGTGTCGTGGGTCGTGGGACATGGGTCATGAGTCCGGGTCGGGGTTGGGGTCATGTGTCATGTGTCGTGGGTCGTGAGTTGTGGGCCGTGGGTCGGGGTCGGGTGTCGTGGGTCGTGGGTCGGGGCTCAAGGCTCGGGGTTAGGGTCATGTGTCGTGGGTCATAGGTCATAGGTTATGGGTCGTGGATATTGTACGCAATATGAGTAATTGAAAGATGTTAAATGAGTACCCAATACTCATTAGGTATTATTCATACACTACCCATTTATAATGGGTAAAAAAGTACACATCAAATTAATACTCATACTAATTTATTATATTTAAACTCACTCATTAAGTTAAATACTCGTGGGTATTTTTGTCACCCTAGTTGTAACCCTTGTAAAAGTAGTATAATATGTAGAGTAACATTTAAATATGAAGGATTAAAATATCCAATTTATTTTAAAAATATATGTTGTCACTGAAAGTAGTAATGTTCATAAATAGTCAACTTCTAAAAAATATAAAAAATAGTCACAAGTATAAAAATATAAAAAATAGCCCAGTGACACGATTTTCGAAAAACAAATTTTCACGCGGAAAAACTTTTACAGTATATTATAAAAAAATATAAATAGAGTATATATTAAATATGCCCATGTGATTTTTTACAGTATACTATATATACAATATATAATATATAAATTTTACGGACAAAAATTTAAAACTTCATTGGCGCACGCGCGGGACTGCTTTTGGCAGGGGATTTTTTTATTTTCTTGGATTTGGGTGACTATTTTTTATTTTTCTTTAATCCTTGGCCATTTTTTTTATTTTTTTCTTAAAAATGATCTATTCTTAATGATCACCATTTATAATGGGTAAAAAAAATACATGCCTAATAAATACTCATACTCATTTATGATATTTTAAACTCACATATTAAGTCAAATACCCGCGAGTATTTTTGCCATCCATAATTGAAACCCTTGTAAAAGTAGTATAATATATAGAGTAACATTTAAATATGAAGGATTAAAATATCTAATTTATTTAAAATGTATATGTTGTCACAGAAATGACGTATAAAAATGACGTATCTTCAGTATTTGATCAGTTAGCTCAACAGAGAAAGCAATTTTTTGACATGTAGAAGGTTTAGAATTCTAAAACATGTACCTAGCTCTTAACTAATAAAACTTTGCAACGTGTTAAAATGAAGGGTAGTTTAGGACAAACCGTTGAAGTGTTACCATAAATCTAATAAGAGAAAGTTTCTCTCGTACTGTCTCGTTTTACATATTATAGATTAAAGAGGCTTTCATCTGGGCCTCATCTTCGGGCTGGTCTAAGGGAAGTACAAAATCTGATTCTGAAGTAATCTCTCGGGTCAAGTCCAACTATTATAGTGTGATTGGAGATTGGTGGACCTAATTCATGAAGTGCATAGTATTTTTTCTCAAGATATTCATTCTGAATTATATGGGATAAGTACAGTTTATGTCCATAGATTTGTTAGTCATTTTCTGTTATCTATCTTAGTTTCTAGCTTGATTGAGAAATAGTGTGGTTATTAGAGGTAGACTAAGGCCTCCTTAAACATTGTATATGTTTCTCTTGTTTAATATATTCTGGTTTTGTTAAAAAAAAATGTTTAAGCTATTTTGCGTATTTCTTTAAATTACAAAATTTAGAAGTTCTAAAACTCTTTAATGGAAATATTGTTAAATAATGTTAATTGTTTCAATTTTTATAAGTTTGTTCATATTTTTATATATGGGCATAGCGCTAAATTTATTAACTAATTTTTTTCATTTAAAAAAATGTTTTATTTTTAATAATCGTTAGTATCTCCTATTTAATATAAAACGTTTAAATTCCCCAAGTATTAATTCTCTGAAACGTGTTCTGTTTTTTCGTTGATTAAAACAGAATGATGGAAACAAATCAGATGTCTTCAGTTTCCCCACTTTTTCCGAATTCTGTTTTATTGAATATAAGCAGATTTTGGTAAGCTTTTGTTTTCGTTTCATAAACAAATTTTGGTTTTCTTTTGTTTTCTTTTTCCCATTTTTTCCCGAATTATTTTATTGAATATTAGCAAAAATCAATTACTCACAGATTTTTGTTTCACTTTAGATTCTTTTCACATAAAGAATTTATGAATCAAATAATGAATGAAATGATCAAAAATAAAAAAAAATTATTATCAAATAAATGTGTTTATTAACCGTCAAGAATTAAATTATTTAAAATAAGAATAATTGTTTACATTTATTAATCGAGACTTAGAATCATACTTGATGAAATTACTAAAATATCCTTATAAGGAAAATGACGATCTCTATACTCTAGAATTTTATGGTATATTGATATTTTTATACTGCAATCTAAATGAATAAGAAGTATGAAATCTTAATACTAGTTATTTATAAGAATCTAAAATCAATTAGTTAATGCAATCAAAATTGATCAAAGTTGTGGGAATCATTTAGAATCAGATTTTAGAGTCACGATAAACAATTGAAATGAAATGATTATTTAGACTAGATTTCACATAATGTCTTTTCACGAGAATTAAGTAAATGCATAAGAAGCGTTAATCTAAAAGTAGAGTCACAAAATACTAAAAAAACGAAGAAGAAGAAAACTTAATTGAAATCTAATCTCAAACCTACGTATTACCGGCCAATTGCAGCTTTAAAAAGAATGGACTGTTTCATCAGCAAGTGAAGCTTCTTCTGATAGAGCTCCATTTCCTTCTTTTGTAAAGCCTTCCATTCTTTATCCAACTCCTCCATCTGCCAACCCTCCATCTTACTTAACACCACTTTCACAATACTCGCAGGCATTGAATTATCCTTGAATAATGACTCCTTCAAAAATGGATAATTTTCTATATCAGATTTTGATTTATTTTTCTGACCCCATATCATATCACCCAACACAGATGCCTTATATTGATTGCAGTTTCCTTCAAAAATTATTTTTCTTTGATTGTATTTCTCCTTCAGTAGCAAAACTCCATTCATCAGATCATTCTCTGGACCAGCAAGGCCGCACCATTTGTTGAAGATTTCACCCAACACGGCTGGGTTAGAGAATGGGTCTCGATTGTTATTCTTAGACATGTAAATAAGAAAGCTAGTCAATAAGCCAACTTCAATTTCTTCAATGTCTAGTCTTTCCTTCATAGTTTCCTCTGCAGTTTTGGCCGGATCACGTGTTCGCGCCAGTTCCCGTTGTAACGTGTTAATCTGATCATGCACCGTTTGCCATGCATTACGTAATATTTCACCATTCCGTTGTTCCATCTCATGCATTCTCATCATGATCGTCTCAAGCATCTCAACTGATGGAGTAGGTTGATCAACATTACCATCCATGTTCTCAGCTTTGTTTACCTCATTGAAGGCACCACCATTCCATCTGGTTTTAGGTATTTTTTTATTTTGGAATGGGTATTCTTGTGCTTCTCTTTTCATTCTCAATTAAAAATAACGAATTTAAAATACTAAAAACAATAAGAACTCAATAGTTCTAATGGGCTTGTAATCGAATGAATGATTTTTGAGGTTGTACATACCTTTATTTATACATCAATGTCAAAATAAGATTATAACAAATCCCTTATCCAATAGCTAATAAGAGGGAATTGATAAACTTCTAAAAAGAATATTCCCGGTTAAGATCCCTCTCTCAACCATAAAATTGATCTTATGACTCTCATTCTTTCTTCCATCTAGAATGAATCTTCGGTTTAGATTTTGTCATTTTTGGTATGTTTGAAATTAATTGTTGTGTATTTCTTAAAATTATAAATTTAAAAGTTTTAAACTCTTTGATGGAAATAATATTAAATTATGTTAGTTGTTTCAATTTTTAAAATTTTGTTCATTCAATTATTAATTAAGATAAAACTAGCGGTAAAATTATTAACTCATTTTGTTCACTTTATTAAAAAAATGTTATATTCTTTATTATCGTTAGTATCTCCTATTTAATGTAAAACTTTTAAATTCCCCAAGTATTAATTCTTTGAAACGTGCTCTGTTTTTTGGTTGATTAAAACAGAATGATGAAACCAAATCAGATTTCTTTAGTTCCTCCACTTTTTCCGAATTCCATTTTATTAAATACTAGATAACAGCTCGTAAAAACTAATATATATATATATATATATATATATATATATATATATTTAGNGATTTAGAGTCATGTTTCAAAAACGCACTCCAGGGAACTAATACTGGCAATGTAATTTTGAAAAGAAAAATAGCAGTACATATGTTTTATCTGCTTATTTTGCAAATGAAAACTATATATAAAAATAAATAGGAAAACAATTAAATATAGCGTAACATTTTCATATGAAAAACAACTTGTGTGATAAAAGTGAAATTAATCAAATTGGAGCAAAATTGTTTCGTAATAAAGATATTAATATATCAAAAACCACATTCTCATCAAATGAACATTTTAGCCCAAAAAACTCTCATCAATATGGAAGAGATCATATAAAAATATGGTGAAAGACTTTTGAATTTCCTACGGCATATGATTTATATTCCATGTCTTTTGTTTTCTCTTACTTTAAATGATATACAGAAAAATACTTAATTTATTTAATATAGAACTCTTGATTTGCATAGGCTCTTTAGTGGTGATTGAATGCATTTATCAGTTATGACCTTTTGTCTTTATGAATTTAATGGAACATATATCTATATATAATCTATATAATATAATCTCTACTGTTTCTAAAAACTTGAAAATCGTCTGAAAATCATTTTATGGACTAAACTATCCTACGAATTAATCATTATTCCTAAGCCACCTCACACCCCTACATTCCATGAATTAAAACAATTAATATTACAACTTTAATATTTTCTTAAACACTCATAAACCCTCCTACCCATCTAACTTAATGCATGTTTTTTTTAGATTCCTAAAATGCTATAACCGAATTGCCTGACCGAAGACATTTTAAGTACTAATTATATATATATATATATATAATAAAACCTCTATTATTTCTCAATCTAAACACATAAAATGAAGAATAAAAAAACACATAAAAGGCTTTCGATCTCTTCGTTCTGAGAATTTTGTTTTATATCTAATTTATAATTTATTACTACCAAGTTATTTCTACAATAATTGATTACACAAGTGTCAAAGTTAATGTATTGAATAATATATTGAATTTATTATTTGAATATAAAATACAATATAGTTATATCTAATTATTAGGAAGAAGGTTATTTGTGCTAAATCCTTACTTTTGAATGTGTTTTTTGCCATTTAATTATTCATAATTGTAACTATTGTAACCTTTGAAAAGTGTAATGAGAATGCTTAAATTGTATTTATGGTTCACTATTGAATTTGAACTTTTCGCATCCCAATTATTCCTTTTTTTCGGTTGCTATCACTTGGGATTCTTCTTTCCATTTTCTTTTCCTCTTCGACTTATATATTTGTTTAAGATTGCACATTTGCATATTAGGATAAGACCATTGGACGTGATGATAATATAAAGAGTTCACCGAGTTTGTTTTCAATCTCATTTGCTTAAATGTTGGCAGGCGGTTGGCGCGAGTATATTTGTAATTAAGCAAGTAAGATTTTCTTCATATGGATCACTGAAGATTTTTGTGTACCAATGCACCATGGCTATTTTTCTAAATTGTTTTTCTTGATTTTTTGTGAATTAATTCAACTATATCTGATTTTAATGGAAGAAGAGGTTGAAAATATGTCGCTACTATAAAATAGGGCTTAGATGACGGTGAAAAGTCATCATCAAATTTTTTTAATGATGGGCATGCGACTATCATCTACCTAGGTGACGTCTAAAGTGTTGAAAAAAATCGTCAATATAGACAGGCCGTAAAATCTAGTTAGTTGACGGGGAATCCCCATGAACTAAACTTGCCAAAATATGGTGTTAGTTGACGGGGATTACCCGTCAACATAAGTTGCCACAAAAAGTAATTAGATGAGGATTCAAAAATAGCTTATTTCATTATTAGGTGAGGGCACGTGCAATGTTACTATTTGAAGTAGTTTATAAAAATAAACATATAATAGGAGTTATATAGCTATATATATAAAGTAAAACGTAAGTTGTATTTTTATGTACAAGCTCTCATAGGCCATTCTTGTTTTGAACAATTCCAAATAGCAAAATTGAACATCCAAAATAAAAAAGACTATAAAAAATTCAACATACGAGCAAGCAAGGGAAAAGGAAAATAAATAGTACATTAGGCTCTTTGCATCTTTATCATTAAAGTGATGTTTATTCGTCAAGAGAAGAATCCTCATTGAAAGTTGTAAGAGATCAGTTGAAGACTTTTGGAGGTCCGTATGTTGATGTTCCCACAAATTTACAAGCCTTATCATCTAGAAAGGATACCAGTTACATAATTTAATGTAAGACCAGACACAAAAAATTTGATGATCATAAGAAAAACACCCAGACACGAATGTTTAAACCAACTACAATCTCGAAGGACAGTTTATTCTCTAACGCGTCAAGAACCGGACATGTTGGCGAGCTAAGTAGCCTAAAAGAAGATGAAATCAAAGATAATATGTCACACTTCAAGCTATACAAAAGAAAAGTGTTCATATAATATGAGCAGTCTTAGTACTTAAAATAGATTTATAGTGAAGGGAAGGAAAAATCCTACAATCTTGATAAGCCCGTAGAACATTCAAGTCTTAGTACTTAAAATGAAAATTATTTTTGTATCAGTAAGAAGAGAAAAAAATGGAAATAGTTACTCATTGAGATAGGTATATTGAAGGATAAATAGGCTAACCAAATATGATCTTATTGATATTTTAGCCAAACTCCCAAAGAACTAGTTCAATAAGATATTCATTGAACTAGTTCGAATGATTAGCTTTGCACTTGCATTTAAAATTTCAGTGTGGATATTCATGATGAGAAGATTTCAATTTTTGATACTGGCACCGGAATGGATGAAAGTGAGGAAAACTCAATAGTTAAGTGGTAGGTGGTTGAACATTTCTTTTCTTTGCATAAAAGAATACTTGAAATAGTCTCTTTTGTGGTTGAATAACACAGATTCTTTAAAGCTAGAGGTATGAACTTTAAACTCCATCATTCCAATGACCTCTAAATTGCATAAACTTTAAATGTTTGTCACTGGAAATCGAAAGTGTTGAGTCTACAATTGCATGGTGGCTGTGTTGTATAGTTAAATAGGTTGACCTTCTTGCTTCATTGTTACAATCTTCTTGGAGCCCCTTCATGAGGAAGATAAATGCTATTTTCTTGTTTTTTAATTATACATCTATTTTTCAAAATTAGGAAGAAGGAAATATTGTAAAACATATTTGATGTTGACTTTTTTAATACTTAAAGAGAATATTATGGAAAATCTTGTTTTTAGAAAATGTCAAAATTATTCACACATAACATCATAGCTGATTTTCTTACTCTGATATATGTTATGCTTAATTTATTTCAAGGGAAAGATGGGAGCCTCCCTTCATCGGTCTTCCAAATTAAATGCAATAGGGGGAGAACCTCCATACTTAATGGTAAATTCAATTGTACCTCCTATATGTTCCTTCATCTTTTGATGCACACGACACGACCTTAGTTGGATTTACCTAAGAGAGATAGGTCTTCACATGTATCTTATTTAAGAAAATATGACTCTCCAGTCTCCATGTGATATATTTCAAAAGGCTTTACTGCTCTAAGCTTATCTAAAGCCATTCTTATAAATTCCTTGAATTGTTGGATTCCATTCTATTCATGCCTACAAAATTTAAAGATTTTGAGTTGAACTACAATTTAAATAGATTGCTAAGTAAATATTTGTATGAATTATCGTTACACTTTGGTGAAAAACTGCTTATGTACTCATGCAGCCTTTATTTGGAATGTTTGGTGAAAATTTTAAATGTACTTCCTTCTTTCTTCTTTTCTCTCTTTGTTTATTTATTTGTTTTTTTTTCATTCTCTTGTGTACAACATAAGAACTGAAGTTTTAGAAGTGGTTTTCCCTTCCACTTTTCAGGTCGAAAGTTTTCAGCCTAAAATGAAAGTTCCTAATAGTTATAAAGTTCAATGTAGATTGAAAGGCATATACTTTCCATATGTTCAGGTTTGTGTGACACCGACTAGTTAAAATTTAGATTATATTTGAATAACCACAATTTAATTTTAGTTTTGGTTATGCATCATTAGCTATCTATGTTCTTAGGTGATAAATGAGAAAATTAAATATAATGTGTGAAGATGAATTTAGTATCCGAATTAATCATCCCTCAGAAGGTAGAGTGATGATTTATTTTCAATTCTTCTTACTTCCACCTTCAGTTAGCCTTCTAAACCTTCCTTTTCCACCTTCGTTAACCTTCTATACCTTCCTTTCTTTGGTGAATGTATGAGAATAAGAGTTTTGTTGAGAGTTGGATAATGTAAGTCTTTAGACGAGATTGTCCAATTAACAATTAGAAAATGGTTGTCTTCGAGGCAATGTTAAAATGAGGAATTGAATTGAAAATCTTCATATCCTACAAGCTTAGAAATTAGTTCATGGGAACGTGGGTTTTTGCCTTTCCATGATAGCTTTTTAAAAAGACCCTCCCCGTCATTATAGGTGTTTTTGTGGCACCTATAATGACGGGAAATCCCCGTCATTAAAGGTATTTTTTGTGAAAAGTTTAATGACGAGGATTCCCCATCATCAAAAGTGTTTTGGTGGTACTTTTTATGACGGTTTTTGGTAAAATAAGTTTAGATGACAGCCCGATAGATAGCAGTCGTATCCTTATCATTAAAGGGTTTTGATGATGGTTTTTCACTGTCATCTAAGCCCCATTTTGTAGTAGTGCTCCCTCACACATCTAACAATAGATTTCATTAGATCTTTTGCTATAAATAATATGGTTAGAAATTTAAGTTCATTGGTTAAAAAAGGTCAAGAAACTTTATGTACTATCTCTCTCCATCACGCATCATTTTGTTTATACGATACTGAAATTTATATTGATAAAAAGAAGATACAAGAAAAGGAATAAAGGATAAGAAATGTAAGAAACTGCCAAAAACTATAGCTACCTATACAAAAAGGGTAAAAATCCTGGTGAATTAGAAAAAAAGAGATTAAATTGAAATCTTTAGTAGTTGACACCCAAATAACGACTTGAAATTTAGCTTTATTCCAAATATTTTCCTACACTTCAAAGGAATCTTCAAAAGTTCCTATTTCTCTCTCTCTCTCTCTCTCTCTCTCTCTCTCTCTCTCTCTCTCTCTCTCCAGATAATCAAACTAATGGTTAAAACCACTAAGCTAAAAAAGATCACTCAAGAGGTCTTCACAATTAAGACTTATAATCTAAGTTAGAAAATAGCTCAAAATGTATGTATCAAGAGAAAAATGAATGAACTAGTGCCAATGTCTTCACCAGCTCTACCAAACATTATACATGTCTGAGGAGGCACGAGAGATAGGAAATCTCCTTTGCAACAAATCATGAGTGCTAATTAGACATTTTAAATGTATTTTAACCTTGCAAATCATTATTATAAAAGTGCACGTCCTTGAAGTAAATTATGATTTATGACATATAGGATAAACATTCCAAAAATGTAAATTGTCCCTAACTTTAACAATAGGACACTAGGCTCCCATATAAATAGCAGCAGTCTCAACTCTGACCTCCATGAGAATTGAACTTCTTGGCCATCAATATTTATGGAGGTGTAATAGATTATCCTTCCAAATGGATCCACTCATCATACTACGTGCTCAATGAAATAAATTAATGCATGCCAGAAAATGCTGTAGGTGGTGGATCACAGTACTAATTTCTTGATTAAATTTAAAATTTTAAATTGGTACTTGACTACCTTTGTCAGAGTTTTTATTCCACTCATTTTCTGCATAAATTTTTGCACTACTCTTTTAGCCAGAACTATATTTTGTGCTCGCCCTGCACATGAATATTGGTACAATTACTCATTTAATTCTACAAATACTAATAAAAGATACTCGTATTTACCAGAAACTATTCTAAATTCTAGTCCCTTGTTAACATAATCTCCATCCTTACTGTTCCAATGGACCTGATATTCAGATGTGCACAAAATGAACAAGAATACAAACTGTACAAACAATTAATTGCAAACAACAAACAATCTTAGTACCTTGAGGGAAGGATCAATTTCATGAAATACCATTTATGCAAGGTTGATACCTGCAACAACGTCATCCTTCTTTGCTAGAAAATGAGCTTCTACTTCCATGTCAGATGGAATAGTGGCCATGGACGCTACATCACCTATAAATGAAGTAGATGTATTGCTCTAAGAATATATGTTATACATGTGATCAATATAAATGCATCATTAACAAGTGTGCCAGAGTCTATACCAATATTGGCAGAGTCCTCTGCAAGTGCTAACTTGATTATGCCTTTCAAATCATAGGTAGGATGCGCTTCACTGTCGTGGACGCAAAAGATGTTCCAAGATCACTTGCTTACCTCAACAGTAAGGGACGCAATGACTTCACTGTCATGGCGGCAACAGTAAGGGACTCAACAAGAGCAGGGGAATTAAAGCAGACTCATGCCCAGATATCGAGAATACAAACCCTAATAGACTCAGAAAAACTCAAAAATCATAAAATCATATAATCACTCAAATTAGAGAAGAATTTGAGAATGAAACCCTTACCTTTGTTCTTCGTGACACTAGCTCAGTAGATGTGGTGACAAGACTCATGACCCTAGCTATCTGTTCTTTAGGACCCTAGCTCTGCGGCTCTAACGACGAGACTCGCGAACCTATTTCTCTTCTTTAGAACCTTAACTTGGTGGTTGAGGCGACGAAGAACGCAAACATAAATATGCTCTTCAGTGGTTGTGGTGATGAAGCTCGCGACCCCAGCTCTCTATTCCTTGATGGTTGTCATGACCAAAACACAACCACAGCTCGAGGCTCTCTCCTATTCCGATGGTTGTGCCGACAAGCTCGAGAGAAGCTGATCAGTAACCCTTGTTTTTTTATTTGTGAGAGAAAGATAAGTATGGCATTGAGAGAGAGATGGAGTTGAGGGAGAGGTTGTGGAAATTGGTTTAGATTAGGGATATAAGATGGCATTTTGGTAATAATGAGAAAGTAAAAATAACTGAATTAAAAAAATAAAAAGATTTTGACAGATTTAAGAATTACATGTCATTATAGATAAGTATAGGATGACATGTTATTTTAAGCCTGTCATAATATCAAAAAGTAAAAAAAAAATCCCTTCCACATTTATTTTTCAATGACAGATTTAAGAGACATGTCATCAAAACCATTACCATACTATCATTAAAGCCCATATTTGTAGTAGTGTGATAAAAGGTGCATAATTTTGGTATGTGCATTTTGAATTGTTAGTTTAAGCATAAGAATTAGTTTTATGAGTTTATAATTTCATATCTACTTAGAAATATAATAACTATTTTCCATACAATTTTTAGTTTGGAATATAATGTAATCAAATAAACTAAAATAGAAAAAAAATCAGATGCATATATATCTCATATTCCCTGAGTTTCTTATGCTATAACTTTGGGATATTCTTCGCAAGGTGGATTATATAGTGACAAACATAGAGTTACATATTTCTAAGATAAAATAAAAACATATTAAAATTGATTTGTAGCTTATTTTTGTAATGATATATGTAATTGAAGATAGAGATGAAATTTCCTTTCAATGTTTTTCTCATAACTTGATCAACTGTGATCATTTTCCTTTAATTTATTATCATTATGTGTATAAAAGATGAATGGTGAGTGTACACTCAAAATGAATCAGGTAAATATATGTGATTCTTTGACACCATCTACCTTTCACTATCATTATGTGTGTAGAAAAGATAAATGAATGGTGAATGCACACATCAAAATGAACCACGTAAATATATGTGACTCTTTGGTACCATCTATCTTTTTGTTTTTTATTGTGAGATACTTGTGATATTATAGACTTTCATAACTAATATTTACATTTAGTATTACATACATCCATAGATCTATCTATTTCTATATCTATATCTACACTATATTAAAAGAAGATTAAAAGGGAGAAACTTTTAATTTCTCATTTTACCCTTTAAGCCTCTTTGAAAGTTATTATAAAATATATTTTCTCATCGTTTTCCCTTTAATTTATTTACCTAATGAAATTTTATATATAGTTCGTAAGGTTATTTTTATAAATAATATGGAAGTAGAAAGTGAATGTCTATGAGATGAAATTAGAGATTTTTTTTATTCAACGAATATTTAATTTTCTATAAAAATAATTTATTCGTTAATAATTTTTAGAATTGATATTATATCATAATATTTATGTAATTAGCACCATATAAATCATATGAATTAAGAATGTGATAAATTAATCAAACAAAATTGTTTTATATATTATTCAAGAGAAATGCTATATATAATACAACTTCAATTATCAAATTTTCAATTGAGCACATCTTACTTTATATGAAAAATTCGAGCATTAAAATTTGTAGTGTATAAAATAACTAAAATTTAAATTCTTAAATTTCTTATTTGTCACCACATAATTGGTTCTATATATAACGTGGAACACACGTTGTTTGAATCTAGTCTATAGAAAGACACAATTTTAGAGAAACTTTCATTTATCACATTTATCATTCTACTTTAATTTTTAATCCTAAATTATCCTTCAATTTGACACGTGTCAATCGTTGATTAGTTCCAATGCATATTAAAATTTAAAGCCTTTTATTGAAGAAACGTGCCTCATACTGAAAAGACATGTCACTTATATTTGGTTTATTTGGAAAGTCGTGTTTTTTGAGAAAATTATTATTTTTATCCTTGAAATTTTAATGTTACACTAATATTACTACATTGCTAAATATTTATTGAATTTTATAATATTAATTGAATTTTATATATAATGTGTTATTGTTGAATGTGGATATTAATTGACAGGTTATGCATCTAGTATGAGAGTCCAGGTTATGCAGATATGGTAGCGATACAATCTTCTGGATCTATAGTTGTTGATATGATTACTGCATTAACTGCGTGTGCGTGTTGTTGACTCCTCTACTTAAGGGGCTATTTAATTTCAAAACTTACTTAGTTATCATTTCTATTTCATCTATACGCCCTAGGATATATAAAATGAAAAGAAAGATTTGTGTTTAGCGATACAGGATCATCGAGATAGGAATACATAAATTGTAAAAAGAGAAGTGTCTACCCTTGACCAACTAGATAATGGAGATATTAATTTGGTACCACGCCGAACAAGCAAGCGGATTTACGTCCAGCTCCTTCATCTGTCCCCTTTGACCCTCTCTCCTCCTTCAACTCGTTCCAGGCATGGGATGTATTCGTTGAATAAAAGAATGTGTACCCTTGACTTCGAGTAAAATCAACCTTCCCTCTCATCTCAGGGTGAGGCAAGGAATTCAATCAAATGTTTGTTGTTCAATATCTTGACTGCTTAAGAAGTTTGACTAGCAGCTCCTCCGACCCGAAGTGGATGCTAGGGGAAGGGCAGAGCCTCACCTTGCAGTAGAGGGTGTTCATTGCTGGGACGGGTTCAAACTGGACTGAAGGGAGGAGGAATTCAAGAATTCGATCTTCCTGGGGATTCATCACTGGCTAGGGCTTTTGAATCAAAGCATTGGCATCTGCAACTAAGAGGAAGCAATAGATCATCGATTGAAGAGCCAGGACAGTCGGTAAACTTCTATTGATTATTGATTCGACTAGAGGGACTCCTATCAACAAACTTCTATGAAGAGGCCCCCATGGAGATGTAGGAGCCGTCAGCCGAATCGACCCATAAATGAGAGGCCATATGGAAGGGCTCATTCGACTAGTTAGTGATCCTTGGTCCTACCTAACAAAGAGATGTCCCTGAAATATAGAATTGATTTATCGAAAAGCTTGGGAAGGAGTAGGATATTTCATCAAAATCTTTCTGATTCGCTAGCTGGTGGTCCTCTCAAATCCTATTTCTTTTAGCTAGGGTGAATTCTAAGGTTCCTTTTTCTGGTTGTAAAGCGGAAGAAGAGGGAGAATGGTCACAGCCTCACCAGCAGCCAACAGCCCGCGTTTTCGACCTAAAGGAACTGAAAATGAAACAAGAATCAGTGTTCACTATCTATGGAGTGGAAAGACTATCCTTAATCCCCCCCCCCCCATTTTTTTCCTTTCTCACCGGCAGGAGAATCCATTTCTTTTCTTGTATTGTGTATTATGATTGATCTTTAGTTCAATGACACTCTTCCTAATCCAAGTGTGAGATGGAATAAGACTCAGACGTAGAGTCTCATCGGCCGAGATGGACTTTTTATATTTATTTTTTACTCACGTCTGGCCTTATTAAATAAGCGGCTCTTCTCTTTCTCCACGAGGGAAAGCCCTTTACAGATGGAGTAGTGCATCTCTGTCTTGAAAGCCCGCCCTACATATAGGAGTTCCTATCTCTACTGGCTATCCAACATGAAGACTTTTATTCATGGTGGAGTGCTTCGATTAGGATCCGATCCCATCCCAGCAGTCAAACTCATTCCTAACCTGGCTCACCTGCCTTTGAAGCTAGAATTCCTTTATAGAGGAGGCTACCCGAGGAATAGAAAAGTCAACTTGGTCTCAAAGATTATCAAGGAAACCCAACCCCTTTCTCTCTTACCCCTCCTTCTACCCAAAGAAAATTTCCCAGCTGTTCTCTTCCCTTCCATCGATTGAGCTTTCTCTCGCTTAATTCAATAGGGCCTTAGTAGACTGGTTTTCATTCGATAACTCAATCGCTTCTTCCTTTGCTGGAATTACCATCTTTACTGCTCTCGGCTTCTGAGTACCTTCAATAGCCAATCATCAAGCCCTAATGTTGTAAAGCACGCGACTGCATTTCATCATTCTATCTCTAGTCCTGGACTTTCCCCTCTTTCATAGAATTCAAGATCTCTTATATGTTCTGCATTTTGTTCGCCCACTCTTCATTAAAGGTGGTTAGAACCAGGGGAGGATCTTCCACCTTTAAGGCCATATCACTAGCACCTGAACGCTTACTCTTACTACACTTCTCAAGTTCACCTCTTTCTTAGGATTGACTACCCTGAGGTTCTTATTTGGAGTCATTTGTTTATCACAGAACAAGTCCCTCTCAGTCACTACCATAGTTGACCCAGTATCAACCATCTCTTCCAGATCCTCACTCCTATGGCTAAATCACTCTTCTCGGGAGTTCTCTCCTTGATTACACCCTTCTCAGCTTTGTTATCCAGACACTCATCCTGAGCAATCTCTTCTGGTTCAGCAGTGTCCATCTAGATTTTTTGGTTGGAAGAGGCTTCGTCCAGAAGAATGGTATCATTTGCAGGTTCAACGCTCGCATTTCTAGAGGGAGAAGCATTCCTTTCTCCCTCACTTCTACACAGGCTTTTCTCATACATTTCCTCAGGTTCGATCAATTGAAAGAAGAACTATAGAGTGGGAGGTCAACCAAATCACAATTAGCAACGTGATCCACAAAATCTTCAATACCTCTTCTCTGATATTCGGCCAGTAAAGTAAGAACCCCTTTCATATTTGATTGCATAAGTCATTCTTTGACTTTCCACTAATGCACCAAGGTAGGTTGGAAACAAATGGATGAATCAGAGCTCATTCTATAGGTCTTGCTTGTTTGTGAGAAATTGATGCTGGAGCATAGACTTACATAGCCATCCATTCCATTAATAGAATATGCTACAGCGGATCCTCTTTGCTTTCCCAAAATGGAAGAATTACTGGATAGCAAAGGGAACTGGAACTTAAAAATTGTTATTGGTCTCATATGAAATTGTTGAAAGCATCATCAGCTTAGATATATTTCTTTCAGAAAAAAAGGACATAGTTGTGTGAATTAAGGAGAAGTCAGGTAGCTTCACACTTTGCTCCGCTTTTGAGTGAATTCATAATAGAACTAAGTAAAAGACCTGGGCAAAATAAATTTGGGGCAAGAATGTCCCACCAAAGCTTAACATGTTTGCAAGGAAGCTATTTTACCGTGCATTACCTTTGGATGATAGGGTCAAAGGGCTTGGGATTCATCTTGCTAGCAAATGTCACTACTGTAATAGACCACAAATGGAAACTCTCAATCATTTGTTTAGCACAGTGACCTTGCATCTTTCCTTTTGAACAAAGTGAGCAGTCTCTTTGGGTTATTCGTCAGCATGGGTTTCGCTTACAATTTATTTTGAAGCCCTCATCCAAATGAGTATTTTATAGTGAGCCGACAAGGAATTCCATTAATAACTGGCCTTTTTTATCTAGAACAACTCGATGAATTTAGTAGATCTTTATAGGAGGACCCTATAACTATAGACAAAACCTATCCAATTTTTACAGTGCGATGGTTGGCTGTTCACGGACTAGTTGTACTACCCTTTCTTTTTTGTACTTAATATCAGCAATGTAGTTCATCCAACAAGAAACCTAATCCGAATTATAGCGCTACAACACAATCAAACCCGAATGAATAAAATGTTGAATGAAATCGTACCAGGGGATTCTGACTTCTTTTTTTACTTGTTGTTTTCTTTTCCTATTATTTCTTCAATTAAGAGAAGAACAGAGAATAGTAAAATAATAGGAATTATCTTATCCCATTCAGAAGGATATCATCTCAAAATTATTCATTACTTTTTATATCTCTAGCATGACCATTTGATGAAATGTGGAGTTGAAGATAAAAGTACATCAAACCCATATGAAGTTTTACCATGAGCAGATTGAATCCATTGAGCAAATATATGTTCGATTAATATTTATTTCTCCGGGGTATCAAAAGCAAGCATGACATCATTATGAACATAAAGCCCCAAAGTATGGAACCCTAGAAAAGGGCTGGCCCAACTTATATGAGATATGATAGCTTCTTTATGGTTTAACATTCTTGCCAATACCCTGTCCTCATTCTCTTCTGGATTGTAATCTCTAATAAAAAAATATAGCTCCATGATTAAAATCTCATATCATAATGAATCCTGCTATGCATTAGTGATGAGTATATAACGCAGCTTGAGTAGTAAAGTCTTGTGCTATGAATGCATAAGCAGATAAAAAGTAAATGTGTTGAGCTACCAAGGAAGTAATAGCCCCTAAAGAGGCTATCAGTAGTGAATTCCCCATACAGATAGAGGCGCCTATCAAAAAGATACTCTAAAGGGTTCAGGATCAAGGTCTCATTAGCCGAAGAAGACCCTAGCCAATCCACGTGGCCTGCTTGACGAACGTCAACGACGGAGACATCATAAATTGGTCTGCGGGCATCACAATAAGTCTTATGTCCTACTACATGTGTTGCGACAACCTTTACCAAGTCCGAACGATTGTCGACCACCAGATCTGCTGGTCTGCAATATTCACCCTAGCCCACAAGCATAAATCCTCGGCACGGAATATAATCCCAAAGTACTCCAAAGACCCAAATATAGTAAATCAAGAAGGTGGTAAGACTCTTGAAGAGTTCCCCAATAACATAGAGCTTGGGGAGCTCGGACCGGGTCAAGATTAGACGCACAAGTTCCAATCGAAAAAATAATCGCGACGCCACAGGTTCCAAAATATAATTTTCATGAAAAATAATTTTTCACACGGATTCATTATATATATATATATATATATATATATATATCAATACATTAAATTAATAGTAATTCAAAGATAAGATTTTTACCTCTTAAAGTCTATCAAGTGTCATCGCTATCTTCTAGTAAAACAACAAACGTTCAATTGCATGATGAACAAACTTTGAGATCCACACCAAGATCTTCCAAACCAATCCTTAAACACACTAAGATGTGTGTGGGCACGTAGAATGAATCAAGGATAACTTTTTTATCTCTAGATGTACTCAACATATGAGATCTAGATATTTGAAGAATGACTTTTGAGACAGAACTTTGAGAGAGAACTAGATAATTCACAAAGCTTCAATTAACGATCAATCGATCAAATGCTTGTTATAAGGATAATAGAATATTATCTATATATATATTCTATGTCAAGGCTCATTAGATTTAGGGTTTCTATAAAATAATAAAATAATTAAAAATTTGATACTATAATGGGACCCACTGTAGTGTGCCGTGTACTACTACAGTTTCGTGCGGCACTACAATGTGACATGCGTCACTGCAGCGCCAAGTGTTTGATTAATTGATTGAAGCATTCATTATGATTAAAAGTTAAACAGAGACTCTGTGAATTCTCCAATTCTTTCTTAGAATTTTTGTCTAAAAAATTTTTTCTCTAAATCTCTACATCTCATGTGTTGAATACATCTAGAGACAAAAAAAATTCTTTGATATATTCTACGTGCCTACACACGTCCAGTATGTTTGAGGATTGGCTTGGAAGATTTTGGTGTTGATCTCGCAGTCTGTTATTCATAGAATCTACTGTTGGTTGTTGGTAAAGACGTTTGATAGACTATTAGAGTTAGTATTCATTTATTTGTATGTCTTAAGATTTATGTATAGATATATAATGAATTTGATGAGAAAAAATGTCTTTCAATTAAAAAGATTTTTTTATCTGCGGCGATGTAATTATTTTCATTTTATAATTTTTTAAAAACCACCACGCCTCTGTCGCATGACGCCGTCAATTCCAACATATGGATCGTCCTTATATGTGTCTAACATTAGGAAATGTGCCTCGTGTTCATAGAGAATGGGTTGTCTTACAACCCTCCCACTACGATGTTGCATTGAGGTTTCCTTAACAGGAATAGTGGTTTCTTTGCTTTATCATTTACCACTCAATGATGAAGATGATCTGATCTCATCAGATGTGAGTTCCTCAAGAACTGCTTTGCTCCGAGGTTTGTAGTTTTTCATATAGTCGTGCTCAAGGAAAGTAGCATTTGTAGGTACAAAGTCTTTTTTATCCTTGTGACTATAAAAGTAACCACCTCTTGTTCCTGGACCATAGCCAACAAAAATATACAATTCATACCTTGAGTCTAACTTTCCAGTATTTGGCCTAAGAACGTGAGCCGGACATCCCCTATGTATGAAAATGACACAAACTAGGTTTGGAGTCATTCCATATCTCCTAAATGTGTCTTGCTTACCGACTTAGAATCAACTACATTCAAAATGCAAGTTGTCGTTAGAAGTGCATATCCCCAGAATGTGAGTGGTAGTCATGAGTAGCTTAATATCGACATAACCATATCTAATAAGGTTCTGTTTTTCCTTTCTGAAACATCATTTTGTTGTGAAGTTTCAGGTGTTCTGAGTTTGGATAGAATCCTATGTTCCAGCAAGTAATCTTTGAATACTAAATCCAAGTATTCACCACCTTGATCTGATCGAAGAGTTTTCAGTGATTTGCCTAATTGTATTTCAGCTTCAGCTTTGAAGACTTTGAACTTTCCAAAAGTTTCAGACTTTCTTTGTATTAGGTAAGTATATTCGTATCTTGAATAGTCATCAATAAAAGTGACAAAATAGTCATATCCATCTCTAGCTTATACATTGATCGGTCCACAGACATCACTATGTACTATTCAAGTGGTTCTTTGACTCTTTGGCCCTTTACAATGAAATGTCTCTTGGTCTTTTTACCCTCTAGACATGATTCACAAACTGGAAGAGTTCCAACTTTTAGTTCTCTCAAAGGACCATTCTTTGTTAATCAGTTTATTCTGTCAAGATTAATATGTCCCAACTTATGATGCCAAAGATACGTATCACCCTTTTGAGAAACCTTTTCTTATTGTTCGGTTTTGCTAATTTAAATAATTATTTAACTTTTTTCAGTTAGTTTCAGCATATACAGTCTATTTGAAACTATTATCCGACAAATATTGAAACCATTTTTTGAAATGACAAATCATATTATTATCTAAAGAAATATCAAAATTATATTCATGCATTAAAGATAAAGAAATCAAATTTCTAGAGAATCCATGAATAAAATAAACATCGTTCAAAACAAGATAATTGTTTCAAAAGTTAAATGGAGTATCCCCGATGCTTTCACTAAAATGAGCGTACCACTACCAACTCGCACCGTCACCTCACCATCAGCAAGTTTTCTTGAAGAAGTAAGTATCTCCAAAGAAGAACATACATGGTTAGTGACCCCTGAATCAACTATCTAGGATGATGAATCATTTTCCACTAAGCAAGCTTCAAGTATAAGTAAATCATATTTACCTTTTTTCAGCTCGGAGAGAAACTTGCAACAGTTTCTCTTCCAGTAACCTTCAACTCTATAGTGGAAACACTTTCCCTTGGGTTTGTTGTCGCTCTTGTTCTTCATGGCCTTAGGTGATCGTTTGGCTTTCTTTCCTTTCTTATTCTTACACTTGTCTTTGCCATTGTTCTTCTTTCTTTTTTGTTGCTTTTAATAACAATGGAAGAAGGCTTTTGCTTAGCAACATTTACCTCGCCCTCTTTGGTCATACTCTTGTTGAGTGACTCAAAAATCTGCAGTTCATTCAACAGTTGGGTCATGTTGAATTTAAACTTAATCATAACATAGTTGGTAGTGAATAAAGAAAAAGCTGGTGTGAGTGATTCAAGCATAATTCTTACTTGAGTTCGCTTATCAATGGTAGCCCCAATGTAATTTTACCTCATGCATTATGTTGATCATGTTCAAAACATGTTCACGAACAAAAGTGCCTTTCTTCATCTTAGTAGTCATGTAGCTCCTAGTAGCTCATGACGACTTTGATCAAATTACTGCCTAAACATTCTCTGTAGAGATTCCATAATCTCATAGGTAGTTTTCATGCTTTCATGCTTTGTTCTGAGAACATCATTTATGTGTTACAATCCGTGTCGCCGCACAAGGGACGGTATCAGGGTTTTTAAAAAATTATTGATAAGAAAAACAATATCATCATCGCAGATCCTAAAGATAAAAGCTTTTAATTTGAAAAATGTTTTTTCTGATCGGATCCATTATATATCTATACATCAAATCTAAATACATACAAAGATATGAATAATACATCTTATAGTCTATCAAGCGTCATTGCCAACAATGAATGGGAGTTCCACGAACGACAGAAAGCGAGATCCACATCAAGATCTTCCGAGCCGATCATCAAATACACTAGGGCACGTGTGGGCACGTAGAATAAATCAAATACATTTTTCTGTCTCTAGATGTACTCAACACATGAGATCTAGAGATTTGGAGAATGGCTATTTGAGACAGAACTCTGAAAGAGAATGATAGAACTCACAGAGCTTCGATTAATAATTAATCGAACATATGCTTAGCTTAGCTTAGGATAGCTTAACCTTGGAGGCCAATAAAATATTATCTATATATATTCTAGGTTGAAGGCTCCATAGATTTTTAGGATAATTATTACTATTTTATTTAATGTGCCACTGCAGTGAGGCTCACTATACTTAGTGTAGTATTATAGTGCCACGTGACACTACAATAACACCTTCCAATCTCTTATTCAAGAATCAGAAACTGGCATGTGGCAGTCCAACTTACCACGTGGCAATTATCTTATAATTTATTATTTATATTAATCAGATAAATATCTAAATATCAGTTAATTCAAAATTAACTTATCAGATCTCTCAATCTATTATCTTATACCTTAATTAAAAGATTAGATAAACCAATCATTATCTCATAATGATTTAATGTTATTTAATTTTATAAATCAAATATTCTGTCTCATTAATCGATCAACATAAAATTAATTGATATATTATTAATCTGTAATTTCTATAAATTATAATAAATAATATTATTAATTAATTCTAAATTAATTAATATCATATAATTATCTCATAATTATATACTTGTCCCAAAAATTTAATTCCTCATGCAAGCTAGTCATTTTATCATATCCTGAAATATTCACACCCTAGACTGTGCAGTATAGAGGTGACTCTGGGACCGTGGACTCATAATTCTAAGCTCCAATAAATCAGATTATTAATTAAACTCTTTAATTAAATAATTTTATTTATTAATTCAATTATTACTCAACTACAAATACGAAATTCCACTCTTGGTAATTACAATATATATTTATAGAGTATTCTCATATATTTCATTGATATAATCACTTCATATAAATTTGTCCTCCAATTACTTGTTCGTAAATTAGAGCTGGTCAAAATTACCATTGTACCATTTTAATTACCTTTTATCCTTAAGTATCATAATTCACTAGTGAATGGACAATTTATAATCATATTATAAATTTGGGCTCAATAAGCATTCGGTTTCAAAATTAACACTTAAGGGAATCAATATACGATCTGTTAGGAAAGCTTAGATTCTAAATCTTGTAAGATCATGTTCCCAACCATCCATGTCATTGAATCTTCAAAACAAAAGACACTAGTTTGTTTTACAAACAAGCCTTAACGAGCAAATTAAAAGATCTAGTAGACATATATAGAAGTTCATGACCACTCAGGATTTAGACTGATCTATATATGATCATCAGATTGATGTGTAATAAAATTTTATGATAAACGGTAAGTTAATAAAGATATTAATCTGCATCGGTCCAGTCATACATAATATAATTATATAATGTACATTCACTAATATCTCTATCCACATCAGTGATCTAGATTTTGATCACTTGCATTCAAAATATTTAGTGAACCGTACTAGTAACGATTCATTAAATATTGCATACTTTAATATGTTATGGTCTAATTTATTATTATCTATGATCTTAATCATCTCGTACTTATACAATATCATAGTCTCATTAATGAATATGAAATTTTCAGATATTTTAATAAATTATTCAACAATAATTTAAAGTAATAATTATAAGAAAAATGTAATTTCATTAATTCCATATGAAAAATATCTAAACACATGACTTGAGGGCACTATGCTCAACATCATGCTCAGAAGCATGTAGCACTTAGCCTTGTTGTTGGACTTTATCCAAGCACCAAATTTGTCCCTAACGTTTTTAGGAGCATTGGCAGCGGGTTCATTAGGACATTCCTCAGTAAGAAAAAATTTGTGGTTCTCACATATGAGCATCAAATTTAAATTCAATTTTCATCTTACGAAGTTATCTCCACTCAATTTTTCGAGTGCAAGTAAAGCAGTAATAAGGTTTCCCATAGTAGACATAATATTAGCTGAAAAGAAATAAAACATACATTATTCAATATAATTGAAATAAATATAAAAAAATCAAAATGTAAATGTGATGCATGAATGCAACATATCAAATAGATAAACTTAACAATTACTAATCCACGATAAGAAAATCTAACAATTAATGTGTCACCTTAGTGTCGGTCAAATTAATTTTAAACTGTTTATGAGATATTCTCATCCTTATTAATTAAAACTTAAAATAATAAGATATGTCTATTTGGTCAAGTCACAATTATCCACTCAAAATTTAATTATGACTTTGTGAGTGTAACATGTTATTTTGGATCCATGACTTAATTTAGAAAATGTTGCATTAGGGTTGGTCAAGTCTAAAATACATCACTTAGTCCTATCTTCATAAGAAGTCAACCTTATCTTTGTGAGTGTAACCCGATATTGATACAGTTCTAAACGTTCCTTAGGGGGATGAAACCAAAGCCGTCTCGAGGCCCTCACCTTATCTCACATTATTGTATCAATAATGGAGATCATATGTCATATTGACATGTCAACCTTCTCTCACTTACTATTTAGCGATTAATGTGTTTCTAATTAACTAATCCATTAATTTCAAAGTAATTACTAGTTATAATAACCTTATAAATGTAAAATTAATTAATAATCTAATCTAATTAGCCTAAGTTTATTTAAACTTCCAAAGAGAGTAAGACTAATTTAGATGAAATTAGAATAACTAATTAATTACATTCATCTAACTTAATAAAATACTTTTAATTATAGTCGGTTATACTAAAGGCCTAACTGAATGCGTGTCTTTAGAGTGGTATGATTACCAAGTTTAACTAATTAATACTTAGTAGTTAATGTACAATTGATTTCATACAAAACATTCACATAAACACATTAGGACAATCCTAATAAATCATGTTTCTACTAATGAGATGCATGATTAAATAAAACTATGTGGCATTTCATGTATGACATGTGATCGACTAATGCATGATCAAGTTATTAACCAAATCAATAAATATTAATTTAAATAAAAATAATAAAGAAATGATGAACTGAGTGACTTTGGGTATTTCTAAATTTACGACTTTTGAAAAAATAGACCCATATATGCTTTAGACCTGCATTCTCCTCTGATTTTTTTGTGGCTTCTTCATAACAAAGAGCTTCCTGATCTTTGGCAAATAATTATAAAGCGGGCTTCAAGAATATATATTTCTAAAATACGATCCTTCTCCATCAGAGATTCGGCTTCATAATCTTCAAACTTTGATCAAAACCCTTTTAATTGAGTAAAATTATTTTTCTAATTAAATAATATCATATCCTTTTTAAATTAATTAAATTTGTTTAGTCAAAAAATAATTTAATGACTTGTCAAACTTGGGTCAAACTCAATCAACTAACTGAATTTTAATTTTCAAAAAATTAAAATAATTAATTAACTTTTAAAATTCAAAATTCAAATATCAAATTTCAAATCTCAAAATTCTAAATTCAAAATTCGAAATTCTAAATTCAAAATCTAAAATTCAAAATTCAAATAAATTTTAAAATTCAAAATGAAAAATTAAAATTAAAAGATAAAACGGTATTAGGGCAAAACGGTATCAGGATCTCGACCTCATATCCCGGCAATCACAGGGCCGTCCGCTGGCAGTGGCACTTCCGATGACAAAACTACTTAATTCCTTTTGCAAGCTAGTAATTTTCTTACGTCTTGAAATATTCACACCCTAAACTGTGTAATACAGAGGTGGCTCGGGGACCATGGATCCAAAATATTATACTTCAATAAATCAGATTATTAATTAAACTCTTTAACTAGAGAATCTTATTTATTTAATTCCATTATTACTACACTATAAATATAGAATTGCACTCTTAGAAATTATAGAATATATTTACAAAGTAATCTCATGTAATCCTTTGATATAACTACTTCAAGTAGTTTTGTCATCCAATTATTGGTTCGTAAATTAGAGCTTGTCAAAATGATCATTTTACCCTTCTAATTACTTCTTGATCCTTAAGTACCATTAATTCACTAGTGAATGGTAAATTTATAATTGTATTATAAATTTGAGCTCAATAACTATTCAGTTCCAGAATTAACAATTACGCGAACTAATATACGATCCGTTAGGAAAGCTTGGATTTCAAATATTGTAAGATCATGTTCTCATCCATCGATATCACTAAATCTCTAAACTAAAAGTCACTGATTAACGAGTGAATCAAAAGATCTAGTAGACTTGTATAGGAGTTCATGACTACTCAGAATTTAGATTGATCTACATATGATCATCATATTGATGTGTATTAAATCTTTATGATAAACGGTAAGTTAATAAAGATATTAATCCACATCGGTCGTGTATTGTATGATTTAATTATATAAAGTACATTCACTAGGATATCTATCCATATCTGTGATCCGGATCTAGATCACATGCACTCAAAATGTTTACCGAACAGTACTAGCAACTATTTATTAAAGATTTCATACTTTAATATGTTACGGAATATTTTATTCATTATTTGTGATCTTAATCTTCTCTTACTAATACAAGATCATAGTCTCATTAATAAATATGAAATTTTCAAAAATTTATACAAATTATTCAATAATAATTCAGGAAAGATAATTATAAGAAAAATGTACTTTTTTCAGATAAAATGTATTTACACATGCTTTAAGGGCAGTATACCCAACATGAAATTCTAATGGTATTATAAACAAAGAGCAAATTTAATCATCATTTCTTAGTCTTGTAATTAAATCTGAAATCATGCAATAATTGGCCAGATGATCGCAAGTATTAAGACCATATTATAACCCTCACGATTGAATTAAAAATCAAAATTTATAAATAATCATGGTTTGGCTACGTCATAACCCTAGATAAGAAAATTAGAACATACTAGAATATGAAAATATCCTAATAATATTCATGAACATAGAGAAAAAGAGGAAAAAACTAGATTTCAAGATGAAATTGAAGTAGAGATCTGTCTCCCGATTGGATCCGTCTTCGTTTCCTCTCTAAAAAGCTTTATTCTCTGCCTCCCACATCTAAAAGTCCTAAAAACTAAGATAATCTATTTATACACTAGGGTTTGATAAGAATAAAATAGGAGAAAAATTATGGAAAAATATAAAATCATTATCGCGCCAACGTCACGACACTGGAAGCCAGCGTCGCGGCGCTGGCAATCTGTCTATTTGCCAGCGCCCATCGCCTAGCGCTGTGGCCCTGACATGCTGCTTGCCAGGTCCAATCTTTTATCTTTTAAACACATTTTTCTTCCAACTCTTTCAAAAATGGATGGCTAGGGAAACAATTATGCATAGGTCGGCTTGAAAATTTCAAACAGTCCAAATATGGCCTAAATCATGTCCTAAGTATAGTGTAGCCTAGAATTTCACCTCGAGCAACACTCAAATCGGTTCTAGAGTTATTATTAGATCATATTGATTCCTTAAGTCACATAAACCTTCTCTAAGTAAAAAGATAATTAGATGCACAAGCCTAGATGTTCAATATGTTGAGACTCTTTAGTGAAATGCAAATGGATAAATGGTTAAAACATACACAGGTAGGCGTTAATATTATCTATTACAGAACGCCAAAATTTTAATTTTAATAAAGCCATCACCCCCAAACTTAAAACTTTCATTGTCCTCAATGAAGAGAAAATATGTAAAATGAGTAAGAAGAAATGACTTCCCTGAATAGTGATGAGCTATCATCCTCATCATTCTCTACATTGTTCATATTTTCTCCAACTGAGGGGAAAGTGGTGTCTGAGCCAAATTCGTTCATAGTTTTTTTCAAATGTTAAAACCTGAAGGAAACAAAATAAAATAAGCAAAAGAAAATAATTTTAAAAAATAAATTAAATTATAAAAAAATGAAACAATGGAAATAAAATCAGGTTGCATCCTGGTAGCGCTTGTTTTAATGTCTTCAGCTAGACGTAATGACCATCCAGACTTCACCCGTTGTCCAATGACTTTAGAATTCCCTTTGCGTCAGAAATTGACCACATTAAGACTGTTTGTGCTCTCTCAATACCTTTAACAACTTCTCTTCTTGTTCACCATTTAATGAAGCAGAGATAATGACAGGAAGAGTTGATGTTTCTCCCATAAAGGTGTATCGAAGATGGAGGTATAACACCGGTGGTTTTTCAATAGATGGTAGGTGTCTAGATTTACCTTCTCCCAATTCTACACAATGCCTTTTCATGAAAACCGTGAGGTTACTTCCAACTTATTCACACACTCTAATATCTCTGGATTCTCCTTGTCAATAACCCTAACTAGACATGCTTCCAATGGCTTAGTGGTGTGAATTTCTTCCTCAAAACATACTTCTGCACTTTCCACCCACAAATAACTATTCATATCATTTAGATTTCTTATTTCTTTGAAGACATTAAAATTCACCCGATCTTCTTGCACTCTCAGGATAAGTTCTCCTTTATGAACATCAATTAGAGTTCTTCCTGTAGCTAAGAATGGTCTACCAAGAATAATTGAAATTTCTTAATTTTTTCTCCATGTCAAGAACAATAAAATCAGATGAGAAAATAAATTTATCTACCTTTGCCAATACGCCCTCAATAATTCCCCGTGAATATCTGATAAATTGATCAACTAACTATAAATATATCATCGTGTACTTAGTTTCTCCAAGACCTAGCTTATTGTAAATTGAATACGGCATCAAATTGATGTCAACCCCAAGATCACATAGAGTCTTTTCAAAATATGAATTCCCCATGGTGCAAGGAATAGAAAAACTCTCATGGTTCTTTAACTTCGGAGGTAATTCATTCTGCAAGATAACACTACACTCCTTAGTAAGTGCAACTGTCTCATACTCCTCTAACTTTCTCTTGTATGAGAGAATTTTCTTCATAAATTTGATATAGCTTGGCATTTACTTCAAAGCATCGGTAAAAGACATGTTTATATGTAGTTTCCTAAACACATCAAGAAACTTAGGAAACTGCTTATTCAATTTTTTCTTCTAAAATCACTAAGGGAATGGGATAGGTGGGACATAAGGTGGAGGATTATCGAGAAAAAGCTTTGATTTAGGCTTGTCTTCCTTCTATTCTGAATTCGCGATAAAATCATCACCTACAACCTCAGTTTGTGCTTCAATTGGCTGATAACTTTCAAATGTTGCTTTCTTCGGTTCTACTAACTCCTTGCCACTACGAAGGGTAATGGTGTTTACTTGTTCTTTTGGATTCCTCTTAGTGTTGCTCGATAGAGAACCTCATGGCCTTTGAGGTAGTATTTCTGACAGTTGACCCATTTGGAGCTACGAATTCTAAATAGATGCAGCTTGGCTCTGAATACTAGTTTCTTACCACTAAAGTGTAGCATCTGTTCTTGTCATAAATTGAGTAGTATTGACTGAAAGCTTGGCAAGAGCATCATTTAAAGAAATTTTAGGTTCCTGAGGCTCAAACTAAGGCTGAGTAGCAACTGATGGATTAATCATATTCTAACTATTATTCCAAGAAAAATTAGGGTGATTTGGCCATCCTTGGTTGTAGGTGTTGGAGAATAGATTATTCTGCCTATTGTAGTTCTCAGCAAAATTAATATGTTCTGACTGAGAATGAGCAAAGAGATTATCAGCTTGACATTCAATACTATGATGAGGTCATTCACTACAAAAATTACAAACTTTCCTTGTAGCATGAATAGCACTAGCATTGGTAGTGAATGAGCTTGATTGCTTAGACAGTGTAGCTACTTGAGCTGTGAAGGTGGTAAGAGCATCAACTTCATGGACTCCATTAATCATTCTTGGTACGTTACGCTCAGTTGGCCATTTATAAGCATTAGCAGTCATTTCTTCTAGCAAGGCATAAGCATTCTCATGCGTTGTGCCCATCAAAGCACTCTTCCTACATCATCCATTACTTTTCTTGTTGAATTCCCCAAACCATTGTAGAAAGTTTGGACTTGTAGCCATCGAGGGAGTCCATGATGATATTCTCAACATTTCTTTAAATCTTTCCTAAGCTTTATAAAGAGACTTTATATCATGTTAGGAAAATGTGGTGATCTCATTCCCCATCTTGGCATTTTTAGTTGGTGGAAAGAATTTGGCTAGAAATTTCTCATAGAGGCCATTCCAAGTAGTGATTGATCCAGCCGGTAAAGAGTTCAACCAATTCTTAGCCTTATCCCGAAGTATATTTCACATTTATTTCCTTTTTCTAGGTTAAATCTAGGTAGAAGTTATAAATTAATCATACATTGTAAGGAACGAAAATTAACATGACCTAATCTAGTATGCCAAATATTAGAAAGTTCAGTGATATAAATGGAAGAAGTAGCAGAATTATCATTAGTAATTACAGGGGTTACAGCAAACACATTAAGTTTAAAAAGACCATCAAAACTATAACCCTTCCCAAAAAACATCCCTCCCTTAGTCAGAATAAACTTGCCAGCATCAAAGACAAGCTTAAATCCACTTTTACATAAAAGAGATCCTGAAACCAAATTTCTACAAATTTTAGGCACATGCAGGACGTCTAGGAGAGTAAGTTGTTTTCCGGATGTGAATTTCAGAAAAACATTTCCCTTTCCCTTTCCCTTAACAGCAGCTTCTAAGGCATTCCCCATATAGAGAACCTCATCTTTATCAATCTCAGCATAAGTTGAAAAGATTGTTCGGTCACTGCACACGTGCTTCGTAGCACCAGTGTCGATGCACCATTCCTTGGCGTTAGTGACCATACAGATCTTAAAAATCATTGCACAGAGATCATCTATCTCTATCATATTTGCTTGGTTCATTTTCCCACTGTTTCGGGTTTGGTTACAATCATTCTGATCTTTCTTAAACCTGCAGTTCGTTGCCCTGTGTCTGGCTTTACCGCACACCCAGCAACCACCCTTAATGTGTTTCTCTAAATTACATTTTTTAGCATTGCTCGTCGATGTCTTCCTTTTCTTGCCCGGTGGATTGGATTTGTTTCCTTCTACCACATTAGCTTTCATTCCGTAGGTTGCCTACATTGCTTTCTTTTCATTTTTCCGGTTGTCTTCCTCTATCCTCAGTCGAACAATCAGATCCTCCATGCTGAGCTCCTTACGTTTGTGCTTCAGATAATTCTTGAAGTCCTTCCATTACGGCGGCAGCTTCTCGATGATGGACGCGACTTGGAACGGTTCATTCACGATCATCCCCTCGACCTTCATGTTGTTGAAGATGATCTGCAACTCCTCCACTTGACTGATTACCGTGTTCTTATCATTCATCTCGTATTTCTAAAATTTCTCGACGATAAATTTCTTCCTTCCGGCATTCTCCATTTTGTATTTCTTTTCCAAGGCTTGCCACAGTTCCTTTTCTGTCTTGAATGATGAGTAGACGTTGTAGAGGGTGTCTACCAAGCCATTCAAGATATATTTTCGGCAAAGGAAATCCGAATGGATCCAGGCTTCCCGTACAGATGCTATTTCCTTCGATTGTCCTTCCATAGGTGCAGGAGAAATATCGCCTGTCACCAGATGTGCTAGATTGAGAGTGGTCATATAGAAGACCATCTTCTGTTGCCATTATTTGAAGTCGTCCCCTTCGAATTTTTCCGGTCTCTCAGCGTGCAGAGTTTTGATTCCAGCAGATTGTTCCATAAGTATTGTCTTTAGATTGTTGTGTGTAGAGATGGAACAAGATACTTTCATTAACCAACAATTACAAAGAAATATAGAGTGATTACAATGTAAATGCAACAGAAACGATTACAGTAAAATTTATTAGATCTAATAAATAAAATTAAACGAAAAATGACTACAGTAAAATTAGAACTGAAAATACGATGTAGATCGAGGATTGCTCGAAAGCAATGTCCTAAAGACAATAATCGTCCTCCATAAGGGGCTTGGAGACTACGACGAATCGTCTCTGCAGGATACAACGATCTAAGCCAGAGTACAGCAACCGATTACTCTGACCCTCACAGAACTTCTTTTATATTTCTCTCAATATGCAGGATGCTTGGTGATTGAGTGTTGTAGTGTTCATGAAAACCGAAGCTAATGCCTTATTCTTATATAACGATCAAGGCTTGGAGAGCAAGCCAAACATGTAGATAAAATAGATAAGATTTTTTATGATTTTGTGGGATAACGGAGAGATTTTGTGGGAATGAAAATATTTTAATTATCTTCTGCAGATAATTACAAATTTTGTTTGGAGATATTTTCTTCCTCTCCAAATTAATCAAAGAAAATTTATCCAAAAAATAAATCTTTTGACCGTACCGTACCGAGCCGGCCGGACGGCCGGCGGCGGCGACGCACATGTGTGAAGGGAGGACCGTGTGCCATCTTGGTACTCTCTTCCCCATAAAATGTGAGGTGCCCCTTGGGGCTTACCCCAAGGCATGAGTGTTGGGTTTATAAATCCAACATTCTATCCTTGAGTTTCTAATGTGGGACAAATTTCCACTCTATTTCACATCACACACTTTCATTCACTTTTCATTCTTTCTTTGATTTCTCTTCTCTTCCTCTTTTCTCTCCAACAGGATCTTGGAGAAATGGCTATGGAGGTCTAGGTTTTTTGGTTGTTAAAGATGAAAAGTTCATCCATTGATGGTTGCCATGGACCTTCTTTGTGTACAGATGTTTACGTGTCTGAAGCCAGGGCAGTTTATTTGGGTATTAACAATGGAGGCTTCAATTAGGGAGACGAGATCCAGGTCTTCTGCGACTCCATGGAGCTTGAGGGTCTCCTCTTTAAAGCTAGTAGTAAGGATGGCAACGGGCCGGCCCGGGCCCTGCAATATTCGGCCCGGCCAGTCCACGAGCCGTGTCTAGGTTTTTTTAGACGATTCACGGGTCGGCCGCTGAAACTTTGGGACGGTCCTGAATGAATAGCTGAATCGGCCCGTGCACTCACAGGCCGGGCCTCTGACTGTCTAGGCTAGGCCCGTTCAAGGGTTGGTCCTGGTTAAATAACCGGATCGAACCATTTTTCTTCCCTTTAATGTGATTTAATTCTAAAAAATGTAGATGAGAAGAGTTGAATCTTGGTGGGGAATAGATGAATTCTAGAGATTACCACTATGTTACATGAAAGTTATGTTACTTTCTTATAATTATTTTATTTTATTACATTAAAATCTTAATAGAAAAACTTGTAATGTAAAATAATTATTTTATTTATTAAATTTATAAACTAGTGATATTTATATTCACGTAAAATCTAAAAATATAATAAATAATTAATAACTAATTTATAATTCATATTAATTAACACAATAAAAAATATTAAGAATATTAAACTAATATTTTTAAAGTTTTCATGAATTTAATTTTTCATTGAATAAAATATTCATTTAAATAAAAAATATTATTTTTATTTAATTAAATACGTTTCTCTCAAAAGTATATGAAATAACGATAAAATATGTTAAAAGACAATAAGAATATATTTTAAAAAATATCTTTAAAAAAGGTTGTCTTGGTCTATTGATAAAGAGTTTGATTTATAAAGGGAAGGTCAAGGGTTTAAATTTCACTGCATACATAATTGTTCAATTTTTTAGACAAAAGAGTAGAATCATGGGTCGAGCAGGTTCAGGCCCGCAAGGCCTCACAGGCTGGGTCGGGCCGGGTCATAGGTCTTGAAAACAAGGTCAGTGATGGCCCGGACCTGACCTGCGGGTCTTAACCGGCCCGGTACTGTTCAATATCGGTTTCGATTCAGCCAGATTCGCCGGCCGAACCGACCCATTTACCACCTCTAGCTAGTAGGCTTAACACGTGTCATGAAGCTAACATTTCAGATATTTTATGCTTTAACAGTAAATTTAATTTATGTTTATTTCATGTGCCCAGAGAGTTTAAAGGGTTATTCGGATAAATATATTTTTTGAATTTGGCTAAAGAATTTTATACCCATTTTTTAAAATAAAGAATTTGATATTTCTGGTCTACCAACTTTATATCACCACTTGCAATCTATCACTTTCTTTCTTTTTTTCAATGCACATGTCTAATCAATTTAATAATTCATTCTTCTTCTTCTTATTCTTTCTCTTTCAACGAAACTTCTTTTAAAACTTGAAGGGTACTTGAACCCTTCAAGTAGTTACTTTCTTATCAGTCAATACACATACACCAGGTGAACCTTGTATGTACATTGTATATCTTTTGTATGTGATTTATCGATGAATTTTGTATGTATATTGTATGAATTTTGTATAGATATTGTATCTATTTTTATCCCCCTAGTAGTTATTTATTTTAGTGAGTAAGTAAACCAATGTAAATTGCATTTATTCGATGACTACTTTATAAGTAGTAGTTTTTGACTACTTGAACCCTTCAAGTAGTCACACGCTCTTTGGATAAATCATTACAGGAGACAAAAATGACCACTTGAAGGTTTCAAGTAGTCAAAAAATACTTGAACCCTTCAAGTAGTCATTTTATTTCATGCAGTGATTTATACAGAAAGCGTGTGACTACTTGAACCCTTCAAATAGTCAAATTATTTGTTGTTGTCTGTTTATACAAAGAGCATGTAACTACTTAAATGGTTTAAATAGTATTTTATAACTATTTAAACCCTTCAAGTAATCATTTTGTTTCATGTAGTGATTTATACACAGAGCGTGTGACTACTTGAAGGGTTCAAATAGTAAAAAAATATTACATGAACTGTTCAAGTAATCAAATTATTTATTGTTGTCAGTTTATACAGAGAGCTTGTAACTGCTTAAAGGGTTCAAGTAGTATTTTATGACTATTTGAACCCTTCAAGTAGTCATTTTATTTCATAAAGTGATTTATACAGAGAGAATGTGACTACTTAAAAGGTTCAAGTAGTCAAAAAAATACTACTTGAACCCTTCAAGTAGTCAAATTATTTATTACTATCAGTTTATACAGAGAGCATGTAACTACTTGAAGGATTCCAGTAATATTTTATGACAACTTAAACCATTGAAATTGTCATATTGTTTCATGTTGTGATTTATACAGAGAGCATGTGACTACTTGAAGGGTTCAAATAGTCAAAAAATACTACTTGAACCTTTCAAGTAGTCAATTTTTTGTTAACATCAGTTTATACGGAAAACATGTTACTACTTAAAAGGTTCAAGTAGTATTTTATGACTACTTGAACCGTTCGAGTAAACATTTTATTCCATGTAATGATTTATACAGAGAGCATGTGACTACTTGAAGGGTTCAAGTAGTCAAAAAATACTAGTTGACCCTTCAAATAGTCATTGTTGTCTCCTGTTAGTGAGCAATATAGACATATAAATTGGCACAATCCACACTGTAAAGGAAAATATTCACAATCTTTGATAATCGGTCGTGAATTTCCTACATCATGAATGAAGATCAAGAAAATAATTTAGAGAGAGAATGAGAGAATAAAAGCACCATAATCTATATGGAAAACCCTTAAAGGGAAGAAAAATCATGGGGAGACTTTGATAGTATTTCATTATGGAGAAATGGTTTACGAGGTTAATACAAGCTACATAGTCAGCTTATTTCTTATAGGTGTTTAGGGTTGTTATATTTTTGGAGTTACATCTTGCTTCTATTTATAGGCATTCAATAGGTTACATAGAATCTGATATAGCTATCTAACTCTATCTGGAAAAAGGATCAATAGAATATTTCTCTGAGATCTAACTTATCAACATTCACGACTTAAATAAATCTTGTCTGTCTGATCAATCCAATGGTCTTGATTAGCTTCTCTTTCAATTGTCACATTGGTAAGTCATGTACTTTAGTCTGATTAGTCTCTTCTTCATAACCACCTAGTTGATCCTACGGTTCTCGTTCTATCTTCTCTTCGATGGAGTCTTCAGTAGATCTTGTCACATGTCATGTGAAATATTGTTTGTTCATTGACCCCCATTACACTTAACGAAATTTTTGAGGTGTAATGATTTATCTTTTCTTCTTTTGATGTTACGTCTACTCATTTCTGTTCTCACGTGCTTCTTGAAAACATGTGACGTTGTTTTTCCATGTAACTTTTTGATTTGTTTGTCGTCAGTGGTGGTTTCTCCTTTTCTTTCTGCTATTACGTTTTTTGTTCCCTTTCACAAATGTTTTACGGTTGTTGAGCAATTTTTTTATCAATTTACTGTCGATGATGATTACTTCTTCTTTATTTGTCGTTATGTCTTTTTATTCCTTTCACTACAGACTCATTGATAGAGTTTTCCCATTTCTTCATTTTTCATTTTCCTTCTCTCGTATGTAATTTGTGATAAGAATATTGTACAAGAATAATAACATAATTATTTATTGAAATGAGTGAGGAGCGAGTGTACCATTTCATAATTGTATCGCATGAGTTTGTGTTTGATGTTCTGCATTTGTTGGTAGAGTTTTTTCCCATTTTCTCAATGACTTAGGTTCAAATAAAGAGCCATAATCCCATCTTCATTCTGAGAAAATGAATTACGAATTTTTATTTTCTTTTTAAAGGAGAACTTAGGTTCAAATAAACAACCATGGTCCCTTAGTTCCTTCAGAAAATGGGACTTATGAATTATCTCTCCCAAGTACTTACGCCTTTAGTTCATTCTGAGAGTAGGACTTACAAATTTCACCACCCAAGAACTTACGCCCTTAGTTCCTTCTGAGTGTAGGACTTACAAATTGCCTCTCCCAAGAACTTACGCCCTTAGTTCCTTCTAAGTGTAGGTCTTACAAATTGCCCCTCTCAAGAACTTACGCCCTTAGTTCCTTCTGAGAGTAGGACTTACGAATTTCCCCTCTCAAGGACTTACGTCTTTAGTTCCTTCTGGGAGCTTCTGAAAGTAGGACTTATGAGCTGCCCCTTCCAAGGACTTACGCCATTAGTTCCTTCTGAGAGTAGGACTTATGAATTGTCCCTCCCAAGGACTTACGTCCTTAGTTCATTCTGAGGGTAGAACTTATGAATTGTCTCTCCCAAGGACTTACGCCCTTAGTTTCTTCTGAGAGTAGGACTTACAAATTGCCCCTCTAAAGGATTTAAGTCATTATTTCTGTTGCCGAAGAAGAGAGTGAGTTGACAGCCTGCAAGTTATCATACTATAAGTTTTGATTGAGAGCTCTAAATCGAATTCTGTGATATTCTTTTAAAAGTTAATTTTCATATGCTTCCGATGATATATAATCTTCCATGCAATTAGTTTCCAATTGACGCTATATAATTTCCAAATCTAACTGTTCGACATATTTTATCTCCATGAACAACCTTCATGAAAATTATTATAACTTTTGTTAGGGATCTCCAAATCAAGTTCTGCAAAATTCTTCAAGAAATATACATCCGTATACTTTTCAACAATATATAGTTTTCATATAATATTGTCTAAAGCAAAGCAGCCTGAAGATTCAATTTCAAAGATGTGAATAGCCTTACTTTTTTAAGCGATATGTACAAAAATTACTGTGACTTTTGATCAAAATCTGTAAATTGAATTCCGTAAATCTATCCAATATGTAGACTTTTTATCTCTTCATTGATGTAAGATTCACCATGTAGTTGGCTTTTAGTAAATATAATTTAATTTTTGAAATTGATCGTTCTGTATATTCTGCTTTCTCGAATAGCCTTAACAAAAATTGTTATAACTTTTGCTCGAGAGTTCCAAATCGACTTCTGCAAAATTCTTCAAGAAGTAAATATCCATATTTTTCTAATGAAATATTATTTGCTATGTAATATTATCAAAATTGATACAGTTTAAAAATTAAATTTGAGAAGTATTCATATATTTACTTTCCTGAACAGCGCCAATGAAAATTGTTATATCTTTTGACCGGGAGTTTCAAATAGATTTTCGTAAAAATTTTCATGAAGTAGATATTTGTATCTTTCTATTGATATAAGTTTGCCATGTAGTTGGCCCACAGTAGGTATAGTATAATTTTTAAAATTTACTGTTCTGCATAATCTTTATTTCTGAACAGCTTTCATAGAAATAGCCATAACTTTTTCCCTTGAGCTTCGAATTGAGTTTCGCAAAATTATTCAGGAAACTAATTTCTGTATCTTTCAAACGATGCATGATTTTTCTATATAATACTCTTTCATTCAGCACATTTAAAAACTGAATCTGATTGATATGTAATGGATTGTATGTCAAAGACCATCCTGGTAAGATGATCGAGCGTTTAGTTGGCCGAGCTAAATACACTATTTTTAGTGTCTCAAGCTAGATTCATGATCTCAAAAAGAAAAGATATTCCATTTTGATAATGTTTAAAAACTCAAGTCAGTTTAGGACTGATGTAGTAAATTATTTACATGATACTCGACTATGAGATAGCGTCATGCTAATGTTTATTTGGTTGAGCTATCAATATGTGTATACAAGACGATCCAAGTTTTATAAATGTGACTTATGCTAACACATATTAAGCATGATCATATGCACTTAAATTTTTGAGATTATGCATCAAATAATAAATTCACATTTTAATGGACAAAAAAATCATTATTAAGAGAAATAAAGTAATTAAAAAGGTGAATACTTAGCTTTGAGTTCAATGTATTTTTGTAAATATCATTTACAAGTTCGTAACTTCGTTGGCCGCTCCTCGTCAGTCATTTTTCCGCTTTCCCTTCATGCCCCTTCATTCTTAGTTTCGGTTTGTGAAATTACTCTGCGAGTCGTCGTTTACGTTTCATTGCTCGTTCATCTCTTATTTTCCTGCACTTTTACATAAAGAAAAGGGAAGAGAAAATCTTCGAAAACACACGGATCAAAATCTATGTTTATGCTCATCTATCATGAAAATTTTCTTTTCTTTTATTTTTAAAGCTTGAGATAAGCTTAAATTCAAGACTTAAATTAGAATTTTAAATTCAAAAATCCATTCATCGTGCATCAAATCGGTTTGAATATAGTTTACAATATTAAAAATTTTATGTTATCCATAATAGGGTCAAGCTATGAACTTTATCAAGATGAATGACCTAAATAGGATAGATGTAATTTTTATAATTATATTAAAGCATGATAAATTTTAAAAACATAGAGAGCCATTTAATTATGCCCTAACAATTAGCGTATAATTAATTTCTACTAATTTAATATTCTCGAACAATTGTGTAAATATATTTCTCAAGATATTATATGATATGCTCATGTAATTATTCATTTTTTAACGGATAATATATGCATCTAAAAAGAAAGCAATAGTTTAAAAAATAAATAATTAGCTTGTAATTTGATGTCCTTCGTTTGTTTGCATTCGACAACCCATACGTCTGAAAATTGATTTTGTATCGTGGTGACTGAATTTTTAGTGAGGTTGAACTAATTCATTTTCTAGAATTTTTTGTGAATGCTTTGAAAGCTCATGGATCAAATCTGCCAGGCTATGAATAGCTTGGGCTCAGCCTTGTGGCCGCGGCCCAAAGGACATGTGTGGGCAGTGTCTGGGGTGCAGGTCGCGCTGAGCATGCCTATGATGGACGTGCGGGTCATGGACGAGTGAAGCTCGGGCGCAGGTCTCAACCAGGTCACGCGGGTTGAGACTTGTTGTGGCTTCACTGGACACTATCTGTGGGATGGCCTGATTTCGTGAAGCCTCGACCTGGAAGCCGAATGATCCGGGTAGGTCAACCTGAAAACTACGAAGCGGGTAAAGATGGTACAGCCACCGGCGACGGCAAGTGTGGGCGCGTGCGACCTTCTCTGATGACCTTTTTTGCCGGAAAAGGCTCTAAAATGGCGGGGATTTACGTCTGAACACATATATGGGGTTTTCACGGCTCCTCCTCAAACTCGACGACTATGGGCGGCACGAAAGCCTTCCATGGTGTAAGTCTGATGACCTGGATGATGCTTTAGGCGTGGACTAGTCGACGTCGACATTGGCCGTGCCTTGAGGCTGTCCATGTTGTCGCCGGCTCTGAATCTATGAATTCGGCGGCTGTTCCAGATTTGTTTTGTTGCTTTCCTCCTGGTTGTCGTAGGCGGAGCTTCAATCGTCCGGCAATCTGCGGGTGGTCGTCCGTGAGGTTCGTCCGCCCCTCGTATGTTTGTTAAATTTCCAGATTCAATCGCCAATGAACAGGGTTAGTAATTTTTTTAATAATAATATTCATACAAAAGAAATAAACTGATCGAATATGTAATAAATGAATTTACCGTTCTTCACTTTCGGTTCTGTAGTCATTTTCATACCCGTTTATGCTCCCAATTTCATTTTCAGTTCCATATTCGTTGTTAAAAGCGTTTGGTTTGGTTTTGAGCGTTTTGGGAAGGATTTTTTGAGTTTTTCTCTCAGCTCTCAACGAGACCACCAAATGTAAAGAAAAAGTTCACGGTCTTTGATAATTGGTCGTGAATTTCCTATATCGTGATATGAAGAACAAGAGAATAATTTAGAGAGAGAATGATAAAAAAGACACTATGATTTACGTAGAAACCCCTTAAAGGGAAGAAAAATCACGTGTAGACTTTGATAGTATTTCATTATGAAGAAATGGTTTGCAAGGCTAATGCAAGCTACATAGTCAGATTATTTCTTATGGGTGTTGAAGGTTGTTGTGTTTTGAAGTTACATCTTGCCTCTATTTATAGGCCTTCAATCGGTTACATAGAATCTGATATAATTATCTAATTATATTTGAAAATAGGATCAACGGAATATTTCTCTAAGATCTAACTTATCAACATTAACAACTTAAATAAATCTTAACTGTATGATCAATCCAATTATCTTGATTAACTTATCTTTAGATTTCCACGTTGGCAATTAATGTATTTTTTTCTAATTGGTCTCTTTTTCATAACCGCTTGGTTGATCATATGGCTCTCATTCTATCTTCTCTTTGATGGAGTGTTGGGTCTAAATTTTACCACGTGTCATGTGAAATATTTTATGTTCACACAGAGTAATCAATCGTGAACCCCTCATCAGTTTATAATTACTTGAATTTCAATCAATATGAATAAACATATCCCGTAAATAAACATATTCCCAAACATGTATATATATATATATATATATATATTATCAAAAAATGACAAAGTAAGTTTAAAAAAAAAGGAATTTACTGTTTGGCTTTCCCATCCGATAACCATGAATAGAAGCAAGTGAACAAAAAACAATTGGACAAATTAGATAAACATAGTCTCCTTGACAACTCTAGAGATATTCTGCACAAAGCTTATGCGAGGAAACTCCTCATTTCAGCGCTGCGAGGACCCATCCTCGCTCGTCTGTTTTCGCTCTTCATCTTCAATTAGGTGAAGAATGTGAACATGTGTCCAGAGGGATCTCCACATACTCAACAAGGATCCATCCTCGCTCGTCTGAAGAAGAATGAATAAAGTCTCGATAAAGAATATGAATACAGGGTCTCGAAGTAGCATACAAAAGAAGAAGAACCTTTGTTGGAGAAGAACATTTGCTGAAGAAGAACTTTGTTGAATATGAACTTTGTTGAAGAAGATTGAAGAAATAGGAAAGGAAAGCAAAAATAATAAAGTTTATATTTATCAACTCCTTGATTTGATATGACGTTGGGAAAAGAAAGAAGTTAAATGATTATGAAATAGAATTTACTTAAATTTTGTGTTAGGTTTAGTGGGTCAGATGTACAAATTTTTGAATTTTTTAAAATGAGTATATTTTTTAACCCAAATTAGAAATGATATATTAATCCAAATAACTCACAGTTTTAACTCCAATGGTCATGATCTAGTTAGGTTGGGTTTTGAGGGTTTAAACTGTATGACCGGACTATAATTTTTCACGTTATATTTCTCTAATAATAGCCATTTGGACAAAAAAAAATTTTTAAAAAGAAAGAGAAAACAAGAAAAAGAAAATCTTGAAATCTAATATCGATTTACGTATTATCCAATTGCAGCTTGAAAGAGAAGGGACTGTTTTTTCAGCAATTGAAGCTTCTTCTGATGGAGTTCTATTTCCTCGGTTTGTAAATCCCTCCATTCTTTGTCCAACTCCTCCATATGTCGTCCCTCCATCTTACTTAAAGCCACCCTCACACTACTCTCAGGCATCGAATTATCCTTGAATAATGACTCCTTCAAAAATGGATACTTTTCTATATCAGATTCTGATTTAGTTTTCTGACCCCATAGCATATCACCAAGTACAAATGCCTTACATTGACTGTTTACCCTTCTTTGATTGTATTTCTCCTTCAGAAGCGTAGCTGCGTTCATCAGAACATTCAATGGACCAGCAAGGCCGCACCATTTGTTGAAGATTTCACTCAACACGGCTGCGTTGGAGAATGGGTCTTCATTATTATGCTTAGAATTGTAATCAAGAAAGCTGGTCAATAAGCCAACTTCAATTTCTTCAATGTCTAGTATTTCCTTCATCGTTACCTCTGCTGCTCTGGGATCACTGTGTGGTATGGCTGGGTCGGGGTCCGAACGTCCGATTATTTCTTCAATGTCTAGTATTTCCTTCATCGTTTCCTCTGCTGTTCTGGGATCACTGGGTTTGCCAGGCGAAAGCTGGCGCCGTCTTTTGTGTGGGGACTCCAAAGGTTCGATTATATCTTCCAGGTTTCGTGCGAAGCAAGTCATTGGTGTTTCACATTGTTCTGGTTCTTCAGGGAAACTGCCATTTCCATTAGATCGTTCCAGTTCTTCTTGCTCGTGTTTTTCCTTCATGGTTTCCTCTACTGTTCTGGGATCACTGTGTGGTATGGCTGGGGTCGGGGACTCCGAACTTCCGATTATTTCTTCGAGGTTTCGTGCGAATGTAGTCATTTGTATTTGACACTGTTCTAGTTCTTCAGGGAAACTGTCATTAGATTGTTCTTGTTCTTCTTGGTCTTGTTCTTCAGGGAAACTGCCATTTCCATTAGATCGTTCCTGTTCGTTTTGCTCTAGTTTTTCTTCCATTGGCTTAAACAGTTTTCTAGAGAGAGAGAGAGAGAGAGAGAGAGAGTTTAGGAGGGGGTGATCATATATAGTCTGAAGAAGTATTGAAGAGAAGGAACAAATTGGAGTTCTTTCGAACTTAACAAACGGTAACCAGAATAACTATATTCACCTGACAACGTAACTAACTTTGATTTATGATTATTGAATTAATAAATAATTAAAGATCTTAAATGGAATGTCAGAATAAACTGTAATGCAAAATTTGCCATAGAAATCTGCATGTTCTGATGCTAATATAAAAAATATCAACTTGAATGTTTAGAGCAATATATAAATAATGCATATATATAGAAGAGGAATAAATTGAAGATATAATTGTATTTACATATTGAACACATGCACAAATCAATATGAAACCAAAATCTTTGTAAGCGAACAAATTTCCAGTAAAAATAGAAAGCAAATGCAGTGGTTTCTTAAACCTATGGACTCTTCTCATCTGAACTAGAGTCGTAATCTATACGTCGATCTTTGATTGCTGGAAAAAGCCGCTGATGAAGATTGATAAAGGGAGACTGATTGATATCAGATGAAGTTGATCCTGTAGGAGTCGTCTGATTGATATCAGAACCAGATGCCGCCTTTTCAGCTCCTGTTATTCTCGGGTTTCTCAGTTCATCCTTCACCTCACTGCATGCTTTGTCTAATATTATCAAGAAGTCTCTCACTATTATAAACAACTGTAAGCCCTCATTCTTCCCGGCTGTGTTCCCGTGAAAGTAATCGCCAGTGCTCTTCACTAAAATTGTTATTCGTTTTTCTTCCTCCACAAGTGAGGTAATATCAACCTCAGCATTCTGCACAAAGTTCTTTAGTGTCTTGAGGAATGCATCATCTTCCCCAGTACTTTTCATGTCTGTTATGAGAAATTTTTGGGAGTTGAGCAGTTCACTGTTAAGTTTAGCAACAGTTCCTGTTAAACTATCAGCATCTAGAGCCGCTGCTTTCTTGACGTTCTCAAGCTCGCTAGATAAACCCAAAACGGTCTCAAGACCAAGTTTACGATAATAACCTTCCGCGTCGCCATGGCTTCCTTTTGCTGCTTGACTACTGGCTCTTACACCTTCGGGGCGAATTATCTGTTGAACAACAAAGTGTAAGAGTGTTGTCTTCCCATCTGCACCTTTTACATCTGAGAGTTTCAAAAGAGTGTCGAGTTTGAACGCTTGTGCGCGGCCTCGAAACGTTCCGTCATTCATCCGGTTGCCGGTTTTTAGAACGGCTTCTAGAAGTTTGAGGAACAGCCGGCTGTTTTTGAGTTCCTCACAAGCAAGCTGCCAGGGAAGAATGTAAGTGAAATATGAATTCGTATACTATGTTTAGGAATGTACATGCATATAGGTCACTTCAATATATTTGAAATATGAATTCAAATAATTCTTTTGAAGAAATAAAGTTCTCTTCATGAAGCAACAACATGCTAGCTTAGCACAAGCCTTCTCTATGCTTAGCACTTAGCAGTTAGTCGATTTACTATTGTACAGCAATATAATATAGTGAATCCCATCAACTTCAAAAATCAATATTGAATTCCTTTCTTTCCAACAAACTCTTGGCAGCAGATCAGCAGCTGGATGCAGAGCCACACTACGAGAAAGTCCCTTTGTAGCACAATTTTGACTCTTTGTTTTGTATCTTTTAAATAAAGGAATAGTAATTGTTTTGAGGGTGAGATTAGAGATAAGTCCTAATCTTCAATGGTAAAGGAGAAGTTATATAGTCTCAGTGGGGCTTACCTGCTACTGTTTTTGAGGTGGCATGGCCTAATTGGTCTGTTACCTATTAATAGACACAGCAGGAGTACTTGGAAATGTAGGTCTATTTTACACCCCCAAAAGATCTAAGATAGTGACAAGTGAAATCAATGAAATGAGATATTTAGTGCATATGTACCTCTAAGGTAGAAAATGACTCTCTAGTGAGAGTGACATCCTCTTGAAATGTACACATGAAAAGCAAAACTTCCAAGCGTTTGAAAGCAAAAGGTATATCAACCAAGGCTTTTAGAAACCGCTCAGCAGGGCCGAGTTGAGAAATGTCACCAGAGAACAGCCTTAGCTTTTGCTCTTCTTCTGTTGTTGGTGCCATCTTCAGTATGTTCTGAATAAGTTCAAACGGAAGCTCATTTCCTGATTCAACAAAGAATTATTAGAACATCAGACTTAGGATCTTGTAGAAAGAAGAAAGAAGGATGATAAGAGTACCTTCATGAAGTGCATCACAGACTTCTTCTTTCGTTACATTCAACGCCCGTAGCATTATTGACAGATTCTGTGATTTTTTTGAATCGATAATATGAATATACTGTGGTGGAGGATCTTGAGAAGTGGATTCTTTCTTGCTTTCCTTATTAGTACTATTAACAGGTAGAATAAACCCAAATCTGCTTTCTAATTTCTCCTCGTCCACCCTATAAGATACATAATTATTAAGGTAACCAACAGCTGATCATATCAAATAATTCATGATAGGATGAAATTGACTCTGCAAGTCGCAACTTACTGAAATGATCCTAATCCAACCCGATCCCAAACCATGGAATGATCACGATTAGCTGCAACCTTTTCCCAGAAAAACGGCTTCGTCTTGCTCTTTGGAGCATCATCCTCTGTCGTAGATTTCAATGTATGTTTTGGAACATGAGGTGAAGGTCGAGGTGCCGCTGAAGGTGGACGAGGAGGAGGGAGACCAGTCATTGGAGGTGGTGGTGGCCCTGGTGGGTGAGGACCAACATTTTTGCCAGGCATTGGTGGCGGTGGTGGAGCTGCTCCCCCAATATTTGTTGGAGGTGGTGGCGGCCCAGGTGGGCGAGGACCAACCTTTTTGACAGGTATTGGTGGCAGTAGTGGAGGTGCTCCCCCAATATTGCTGGTTGGTTTGAGAGTGGGAGGTGGTGCAGTAGGTGGAGGTGGAGGTGAAGTAGAGGTCGCAGCCGCCATCCCTTCGTGGGGAGGATTCACTCGCACAGCATCAATGCTGGATGCATCCGAAGGTGCAGCAGCTGCAGATGATTTACTAGTATCACCAGCAGCTCCAAGTGGTGGAGGTTTTCTAGAATGAAGAACATCAGGCTCCACATCCTCATCACTTTCTAAAGTTGATGCTCTCTCGTATTGATTTATGTTTACTCTAGTCTGATGCCCGAGCTTTTCGTTCTTAACTGTATTCCCAAACGAAAAAAGACTTCAGTGAAGAACATGAATGATCAACAATGTGAATGACTTTATATCATAATAGCAAAGGCAAACTTTAGATTATGAGAATAAGGTTTAAGAGAATTATATATACCAGAAGAGAAGTTAGTTACGCTGAAGCTGGGAAGAGGCGTCTGACCGGTTTTCCTAACTCGAGAACCAGTTTTAAAGCATAAGAATACAACCGCTACAATAACAAATGTAACTGATGCAGTTACAGTTGTAGCACTAATAATCGATGTGCGTGTATTCTTAGTTTTCTTTTCTCCTAGAAGCCTTCTAGGATAATTTTCGTGCTGAGTTTTGGAGTCATCTTCTCGAGAGACAAGGAGTAGATTCTTCTTTTGTAAACAATCTAAAAGAGTTTCCTTCATTTGAGGATGTGTGGCGTCGATAATTCTCTGAATGCTTTCATTTGACAAGAACTTAACAAGTTCATCATCTTCTTTCAACTTGATCAAATCTAGCTTGTCGCAACTTATCCATAAAAGCTGTGCCTGTGATCAGAACATTTTGCTAGCTATTGGTATATGCTAATTAAGAATTGCCAAAAAAAGAAACTAACAATACAAGAAGCAAGCAAGAAACTCAGCAGATTTTGCACCAAAAAAGATAAGATTAGATTAAAGAGACTGTCACCTTATCATCATCTATTTCCCCAGTTAGAGGATTAGCTAATTGGCTGAGAAGCACAGCCTCCGTCTCCTTGTTCAATGGACTTTTAGCTGCTGAAGCACATAACAGAACCACCAGAACAACAAAACAACATATTTTTATGACCCCATAAGTCGTTGAATCATTATCTCGAACAGGAAACATGCTTTTCATTTGATCAATAAAACTTAGACCACTCAGAAGCAAAACTTGAATATTTGGCGACAACCCATATCGATTTTCCTTAAGAAAACCTGCAAAAATTCAACTTTCGACAAGTATGGACAATCTCCGACAGACCCATCAAAATTTTGAAAACACAACTCCAAGCTTCAGATGAATGATGGGTCTTAACGTGCAAAAGGACCGATGAGGAGATTCATGAAATGGAGCTCAAAAAACATTCGATGTTGTTGTACTAAGAGAGTTGACCAAAACGCGTACAAATGAACTTTCTTCTTCTTCACAAAGTTTCGTTCGAGTTATGCCTGGAAGCCCTCTGTTAATTTGAGATTTGTTTTTTTTGTTAAAACAATATTTTAGTTTTTCGAAAACATTTGTAATATTTGTATTTAAAACCTGACAAATTGTAAACCAATCCTTCCATCGCAACTTGTTAAAGAAAAACATTTTTCCCGCTTGAAAGATAGTATAAGAAATTCGTTAGGAATTTTAAATGTCTTAATTCCCATTTTCTGCCATCAATGATTAGAGAATTTTTTACATACGAAAACTCTCTTTTTTCTTGACTCAGTGACTATCACGTGTCGAGTAGGGTGGATATCTACTGTGGCATTTTTTTCAGATGTGGCAGGGATGAATTATTTTCTCAACAATAATATTGAAAGATTGGAAAATATTGAATATTTTAATCTTTCACATTTCACAAATGCGGCACCACAAAAAAAATATAATTTTGAATAATTTTTAAAGTGTATTTTTCAGTGTTTATAATTATAATCATTTTTATACATTGAAATAGTAATATAATTCATAATTATATTTTATATATTTATTTAAATATATTTACATATAATTTATTTAAACATATTCATATACATGTAAAAATATGTTAATAAACATTAGAATACATGTGTTTTTTTATAAGTATTTCACATAATAAAATATGTTTTAAACAATGACATTTATTTAATATATGTGAATTGAAGTAATTTTTTTTAAAGCAAAGTGCTCTCAAACTCACGTTAAACTCACATTTAATTACATTAACGGAAGGAACATGTACTACTACACTACCATTTTAAATGCAAATAGTGCCATAAAATGTAGTATTTATGTTTTGTCTGAGATAGTTTGACAAAAAATAAATATAGTATTTCTTAAGAATCATTCTTCTGATAAAAAGAATCACTTATTCTGTTCATTTGAGTTTACTCCAAATTTAAGCATTTTGATTTTGTTTTTTTCCTCTTACTTGTTTTGTGTCAAAAGAGGCATGTGATGTGCATATGTTATTCGTCGTAATGGAGTTAATGGGTGCTTGAAATAGGCAATGGTGCTACATTTATAGAGAATGATAGATCAAAGTGTTATTTTTTAAATGTGGGGGCATATGACACGCACGCAGGAGCGAGGCCAAAAGTTTTATGTAGAAGGAGGGTAAACAGTTTTCACATCCCTTGATAATTGACAAGATAATAGATTAATAAAGTATTTCTACAATATAGTGATTTTAAAATTTTGAATGAGATAAGCAGTATACAGTTTGGTTATTTTCCATTTTGGAGGAACGATCGTATCGAATTTTAGTAATTTTATAAATTTGAGGGAGATAATAACATATAATTTCATAATTTCATAAATTATAAGGAATAAATAGTAAATTATTTGTTAAATTTATACCATTTATATACATTATTCCACTTATAATATTAAAAAACTACAGCATGAAAGGGGGCAATCGTCCCCTTCCCTTACCTACACACCAGCCCCTACACCATGTTCTGTTCTTGTTAATGGTTGTTTGAAATAATTGATGGTACTATATATATATATATATATCTTGAATTTGACTCATTGAGATGTTACAGGAATGTGTGCGTAATTTACATGATAAGTCTAACACTAAGGATGCCACATCTCGTACTGACGAAGTGGTAGATGAAGAAGGAGCCGGTAGCTAACACCTATATTATAGTTGCTTTATTGGTTGAATTTTTATTGAAAAGAAAGATGATTATCCTTTCGACTGATTTAAGCTTTACTAAAATATATGTATCAAGGAGGAGGAATGGTAAGTATTTTATACCAAAAAGTTTAGCATACTGAGGTAGTTATACAAAAACAAGTACAGTCGCTGCAGAGCCAAGTACAAATCTTTTTATTGTGGGCTCGTCAAAATAATTTTTCAACTCCTGACGAGGACTCAAGAACAAAAACATGAGGTTCAAAACTTTGTTGAACCAACTTTGGATACCATTGAACTATCTTTTTTACTATTTTATATTACATTTAAGTGATATTTTGTTACGACCAACTCTGTTCAATTACATTTACTAATGATCAATATTATGAAATGTTCTGAAAAATAAGGTTTTTTCACTACAAAACTACAAGATCATTGACATAGATCTATAGTGACGACATTGAGTTTTGTTGTTGAAGGGTTTAGCGATGAATCTCTACGTCGCCACCACATATATGTTTGTTGCTAAAGGTTTTTGTGACAAAACTCTAAGTTGTCACTAGAAATTTTAGGCGACGAGTATTAGGTCGTCGTAAAAGTTTATTGTGACCAGACTACAAATTCGTCACCAAAGTATACCCCAATGAAGCTAAGGGGACGGCCATGGCGACGATATTTTTCTCATTAATTCTTGTACCGATGACTTTTTGTGTTTTAGAGACAATATATTTAATCGCAAAAGCGCATGTTCCTTATTGTGAAGTACTAAACTTTTTGTAACGATATTTCATCGCAAAAACTCATGTTTCTTGTAATGAAGTACTAAAATATTTGTAACACTCTAAACTACCAAGATCATCAATTGAAAAGTCAAACCAAAATAATCCATGGGAAACTTCATTCCTCAATCATAGAATGTGCTTACAGTGAGGAGATGTAGAGCTGCATGTAGCCTTTACACTTTGCTAAAGTAAAACCTAACTCTGGAAAAAAAAATTAATTGCACCGAAAACTTGAATAAGTTCAAGGGAATCGGATTAGACAATAGAGACAACAAGATCTAAGTCCAGTGCCAACAATAACTGTTCGAGTAGAGTTAAGGCCTTAGTGATCAAAGTTGAGAAGCAACCCTCAATATGCTTTGAGAAAGCACTAACAACACTGTGAAAATGATCCCAAATAAGACCCACAGATCCACGTGCACACATACTAGTCGGCACCTTCATATTCAGTTTAAAACATCATTTGGGAGGGCTAACCATAAATGAAGACCCATGTACAACGCATATTCTTCAAATTTAGTTGTATATAGGGTGAAAAGTTTCAGGAAATTGCCAAATAAGGACCCCTGATATAGAGTTTAAGGATATAAGGACCCTTAGGAATGTTTTAACGTTATTAAGACCCTTTAGATGGATTGTGGCTTTTTTATAGAGTAAAATATTTATTTACCCCTTATAGTAAAGAAATTCCATCCGAGTCCTTTCCAACTTTCTCTCCTAATTTGGTCCTCTCCCTCGATAGTTGAAAACACAATCCCCTTCGATTTGTCACCACCAAAAACCGTTCAATTTGTCACTGATGAAGCCTACTCTACCACATTTTCTGCAACATTTTCTTCGTCTCTTTGTCACCCCCTTCAAGTGTGAGATTGTCGTTCGAACAAACTGAAACCCTTCGAGTGTGAGATTATCATTTGAACAAACTGAAACCCTTCGAGTGTGAGTGTTGCAGTCAAAATTTCTCATGAAACTTCTCCCATTGGCTTGAACCTAGCGAGCTCTCTCTCCCTGCCATTCGCTCACCCTTTCCATCGCCAGTCACTCTTAAACCTCATCGCTGATCCTTGCCACATTTTGTTCATCCTTATTCCCCATCACTGTCAGTTGCCCGAGTTGAAGCTGGTGCTCTCATCTTTGTTCCACCACTGACCCGAGCTTTTGCCCCTGAGCTGAGCTTCTGCCGCAAGGTATGAGTTCATCCATATGGTGAATATAGCTTGAGAAATTTCAATGTGACCAAGGATGACACCTAATTACTTGGGAAATTTCTCCAGTAAGGTTCAAATTCAGACAATATGATTGTGGTCATCGAATTGAAAGAGATGAGGCATCCGGCGAAGGTTCTAGGAGTCAATGGGAATTATTCTTATTTCTAAACAAATCCATATGTGGAGCACTTAATGTATTCCCATTGGCATAGTTTTGGTGGGATAGATTTCATGAAGAGAGAAAAGTTGAAGTAGAAGAGGAATTGAAACTTGAGAGCTATAAAAGCAAAGATTGATGGAATTTTCTTATTTTGATAGTCATTTTATATCAGTGAAATTTCTTTTTAGTAGAAGATTATGCTGCTTGCTATTGATTTGTCATAGTTATACGGAATTGATCTCTCTTGTACTCTCTTGCAACCACATATGCTATAGTATGTTCATGTTGACTCTATATGTATTTAAATGAATAGTGTGCGGATTTGATTCATGGTGGCAAGGACAAGAGCCTTAGGGTTAAAGGACCTGTGAGAATACAACCCAAGGTTCTTGAGATTTTGTTCATGCATGCTTGGGAATTTCCCTTTTTTGTTATCAATAAGACAATAATTCAGGGTTTTAGAATGAAAATTTGAGAAATTTTCAATGTCTCTTATATGTTCCTATTTTTTGTTATTAGTAAGACTACAATGCATGACTACAATTCAACTCCTTTAAGTTATCCAACATCATTTATATGTTCCTATTTGATCACAGCCATTATATTAAATCTTGCAAATGAAAACCATCGACTTAATGATGAAAGTAAATGAGGATGAGTTTAACACGACTAAGATAAGTATCTTATCAAAGTTAAATGATTCTTGTAAGAAAATTCAATCAAAGCTTTCTCAAAAGGAGAAGCATATGTTGAGAGGTACACGATTTGGAGACCTCATTCTTGATTTGGATCGAATCCAATTTTCTGGTTAACTTATACATCATATTTTGTTAAGAAGCTTTGTTATGGGGACAAGTAAAGATGAGATATGCTTTAAAATTGGTGAGAAATGAGTGAGATTTTTTAGAGTAGAGTTTTCTCTCGTCACTGGTCTTCTTCAAAAGTCAAAATATGATTATCCTAAATCCAAAAATGGTGAAAAATGGTGTCCATTGTCAGACGCCAATTTCAACGGAAGCACCTCAATAAGTAAGGGTCAACATGAAGAGACATATGATAAGTGCAAGATAAAAAAATAGCATGGATGTGGTCAAGTTGTCACTTATTTACTTCTTAGAACTAGTGTTGCTTCCTGGGGAGAAGAAAAAAATTATTGATATGAGACACTTGAAGATGATGGATGATTTGGATTTATTATGGCTTTCCATGGGGTTCGCTGTTTTATCAAGCAACTATACAGTCCTTACAAAGAGAAAAAACAAAGGATGCTTCTAAGGTTTCTGGGAAGTATTCATTGCTTGGATTCCCAAATGCTTTCCAGGTGAGAATCTTACATGGTGTGTACATGTTGTTATATGTTGCGTTATTATGTGAATAACATATAGTCTTTTGTCTATGTAGGTTTGGGCTTATGAATGCGTACCTCTTCTTGGATCCAAATATGCCATAAAGAATGGCTCAAAGTGCCCAAGGATGTTGAATTGGAGTGCTTCCCTAACCCCTAAGTTCGATGAGCTAGCTGAAGGCATTTTTGATAATGAAGTAAGTTTTTTAAACAATATATATATATATATATATATATANTTTCATAAGTTTGATGAATTTACGCATATTCATAGGTAGAAGTGGTCTCCACTCTTCATCCAACACAACTTGAATCACAAAAATCATATTACCAAGCCTTGGAAGAGGACAAGGTTGTTGAGCAAGATGGGGTGGAGGAGCACGAAATAGAGGGGCAGGAGGAGGCAGGAGAATGTGCAGCCATCAGAGCCTTCAGTGGCGCCTCCAAAGTCGACCTTAAGAGGGGATGTACACAAATTGATTGGAGAGATGATGGGAGACATTAAATGGCTAAAGATAGGTATGAATACTCTACATTTTTAGCATCGACTGAATTGAAGAATATTTTATAAACGTTGATGAATAGTAGAAGAAAAACTTCTATAAGAGATGTTGGTTTCAATGTGACTATAGGGAGTTTGATCATTTTTGTAAGGAGGAGGTAAAGAATGAAGAAGGAAAAGGGAAGGAAAACATTAAAGAGACAGTGGAGAAAAAAATTGAAAAAGGAAGAGAGAAAGAAAAATCAGAAGAGAATGTGGAGGAAGGAAAAAATAAAGAAGAAAATGAAGAAGAGAAAGGAAAAAAGCAAGGGGAGAAAAAAGAAAATGATTAGAAAATGACGGGGGATCTAACATCTGATGAAATAAAGATGTTTATGACTCCTCCCAAAGAACTTGGATTGGGAAGGAGAGACAAGAAACGAGCTAAAATTTTGGGTCCTCCATATAAAAATCTTGATAAAAGAAAGAAAATAAAATGTATTAAAAAAAGAATGGGATCATTTAACATTTGTAGACTCTGACAATAAAAGAAGATTCTGGGATTGGATCAAGACTAATGTAGACTCCAACATTGACGTCCATATACATTCTATCCATAAAGCATGGTTTAGAAACATTATGAACAAAGACAGTTGGCTTAATGATATTGTGAGTAATACACTGTCTTAATTTACATACATAATTTTATATATTGTATTTATATTGTGATATTTTATGTTATAGCATATGGATTCATTTTTACACGTGCTAAGGAGGCGAGTGCGAGATTGTTCGCTGCCAGGAGTGGAGGTCCTGGATGTGTTATTTTTGGTAATAATATGATCTTTAAGTATAAAATTTGGGAATTCAATTATCTATTACTTATTGCATTTTTCTACAGACTAACCTCCGTTCGCATTGGATACCATATGAGAAAAACCTTTCATCATATATGTGGTGTGAAAATGATGTACTCGTCGACTACGTCCTTGGTTTGGAGCCTACATATGTCAAAGCATGGGCCAATGTCAACAAGATTTTGTCGGTATATAACTATAAACAACATCATTGGGTCACCCTTTCATTGAATCTTGATTCTTAGACTATCAATGTTTACTATTCCTTGGATTCTAAAACATATTGTAGTGAACTAAAACTTGTGGCTTCAATGATTCCCATCCTTTTACACCACTGTGACTTTTATAAAGCACAGATAAAAACAACACCCATTGATGCACCTTGACCGATTACACGCATCAACGTTCCCTAACAAGAAACTGGGTAAGCTTCATTATTTTTTTGATAAACTACCATCACTTAATATATATTTGGTTAATTGACATTCACTTTATTGTGTACATATAGGTGTGAATGTGGCATGTTTACGTTGAAGTTTGTGGAGTTGTTGTGTGTGGGTCAGGACTTATCTAGATGTACTCAAAGTAGAATGGCTGAGTTTCGAGAAAAGATGACAGTTTGTGGAGTTGTTGATCATGGGCATGACATTGAAGATTCTAGATTTTAGGAAGTTCATTATGTTATTTGAGAGTTGTAGTTGAATATGATATGAATCAATGTTGATGTATTAGAACTTTCATATTGTAAATCATGGAATACAGATATTGTCTCTCTGATGTATTTCTGTTATGAGATGAATAGATGATCTTATATTGTTAACGCATGTTGTTTGATATGTCATAACTACATATCACATATTGCACTATTTCTGTTTGCTCTGCTAGACCATGATCTAGCAAACAAGATTCTGCTAGACCATCGTCTAGCAAGTGTTAATTTTAACACAAAACGGCTAGACCATGGTCTAGCAAGTGTTAATTTTAACACAGAACTGCTAGACCATGGTCTAGAGGCGTGGCATGAACAAAACTACTTATGTTTTAAGATGACTTATATTGTTAATGCAGGTTGTTTAGGATGTCATAAGTTTAGACCACATATTGCTCTGTTTCTGTTTAAACCTTAGTCTAGCAAAATATTGGCTGCTAGACTATGGTCTAGCAACCTGGCATGAACAAAAATATTTGAGTCAGAATGTAAATAATTGAGTCAAATAATTATCATTATCAATATATTTATAAAGCGTGTTTATACACAAAAATGCGTTGATCTATTAACAACTTCATATTTCCTTATCATCTTTACAACTATTAACAAAACATATCAACACCTATGGAATCCTACCGTGAAACATTCACACAAAAATGCTTTGATCTATTAACAAAAAAATCATCACCATCAAGCCACGAGCTGTCTTGGTGAGAAAGAGATCGACTCTTTACAAGTCCGCCTATCATGGCCTAGCCCACCACATCTACCACACCTATTTCGTTTACGTGCTTCTCCAACCGAAGGTATTCTTTTCTTTATACGTCTTCAAGATGGTCATCTACTATTTGGTGGCAACACTATAACGCATCTTACATCATCTGATACTAACCAATCTTGTCGACTACAAACTGGATAAATAGACTCAGCATAAGCCAATAGAAGGAACTCACTAGTGTAATATTTTAAACATAATGAGTATAGTGGGATATTACGATATCGGGCTGCTGCTATTACATGTGTACATGGTATCTGATCGAGTTCAAACTTTTGACATGAGCATGTCTTGTTGTGCAATTTCACAATGAAAATTCCTATATCATCTTTCACCTTACATTCATATAAGTTCATTGATGTTACAAATAATGTCATTGCATTAATAACTCTCTGGCGCATCTCTTCTTCAGCCCATGATGTTAAAGTGGTGGTGATTTCACTGGCAATGGTTCGACGCTCATAAAACCAACATTGAAGCATATCTTGCACGTAATCAAGTATACCCGTTATTAGAAACTGACGAGCGTGTTTCAAGACATTGTTCACAGACTCTGCTACATTTAAGATCATCATATCATAACGTAGACCACTAAACTTACAACGAGCTCATCGGTCAAAACCAACACTAGTCAAGTATGAACTAGTAGCGGGGTAAGAATCCTTGATCGTCTCCATTATTTCGTCAAACTCTTACGTGTTATAAGTCTTTGCAGCAATGAAGAACAAAGCTATCAAAGTCTCACTCTTGAATTTCGACCTTAAGTTTTGACTTATATGGTAGACACATGCTCCGTGTGGTGCTTCGGGGACATTCTAAACACCATTGATAATACTTTCATTTCGATCAGATACAAATTGATGTCTTCAATATCACCAATTATTCCCCTAAGTTTTATGAAAAACCAACACCAAGATGCATCATTCTCTGAATCGCCAACTCCAAAGGCAATGGGGTATACCTGATTATTTCCATCTTTGGGCGCAGCTACAAACAACGTCCCCTTATACATTCTTGTCAAAAAAGTACCATCAATTGATATCACAGGTTTTATGCATGTACGAAAACCATTTATCGATGCACCAAATGCAACAAATAGGAACTTGAACTATTCTTCATCATCATACTCAATATGTGTCACAGTACCAGGGTTGTTTAACTCTAGCATGGCACAATATGATGGGAGAAATGCAAAACATTCTTGAGGAGAACCCCTTACTAATTCTAAGGCACTTTCTCTTGCCCTCCAAGCCTTACCATAGCTGATATTTACACCAAACTCTCTTCATACGTCATCGATAATGTCTTTTGGCCTATAAACACGGTTGACTCCTTCATACTTTGATTTTATACATGCAGCAATGACCTTATTACTTATTTGTCGATGGTCATAATGCAAAAGATCTAATGAGCAAGTGTGCTTAGAAACATACTTCTTAATCTTGAAATAGCCAGAGTCAGCCAATTGTGAAGCTCTTAACCTCTATTTACAATCTTTATCTACACATACAATTACCAACAAATTTTCGTTATACTTTTTCATCTTGAATTCAAAAAATTTCTTCATGGTAACCATAACTATACATATCTGCAGTTCAGTTTTATTCTTATACAATGCATCTAAATCGAAATCATATTTTGTGCTCACAGTAGGTGTCGCAGTATCGAAGCTAGATGAAGCTTCTAATGCATAAAAGTAATTTGTGCTACATGGTGCATATGATGCACTAACATGATTTATGTTGTGTAGTCCAAGTCCAACATCTACTTATTCGTCTGAACGTCCAACATCATTATTAACAAAATGTGCTTCACAATGATCGGCATGGTCTGAGTGTCTACTACAAAGTGGTTGTACAGTGACATGCTCAACTTGTACACATAAAGGAGTTCTCAATCCAGTAGGATCACAATTCTCGTCAATAAATCACCGAAGATTCTCATTGTCGATGATCTCTGCATGTTGACCTAAACATGCTTTAACCAAGAACTTCATACGTAACCGATGTAATGAGCGGTCCAATTTAAGAATTGAGTACAAATTCAGTCATAGTTGTTCAAATATGAAATCTTTTGACATATATATCGGCTTCACTGGAGTTGTAGTCACATACTTAAAGCATTCATCTTTACTTACGTATTATCCTCCAAACATCAATACTTTTCTTATTTCCCCCATATCTGAAAGATTTGACAAATCAAACATTTAAATTTAATATAATTGTGACGGTAACAAGCTTGCCAATAACTAGAAGTTTAGCAGTCTACTAGTATAACAGTCTACAAAAATAGTCTAGCAGTCTAACAATAAAGAAATCGATTAGAATATTGTTGTTTGCTACACTTGAGCTTAAATGTGTATGGGTAAAGATTAATTTAGAATTAAATTTCAATCAATTATATGAAATAGTCTAGTAGTCTAGTCATATTCTATACTACAGTCTAGCAATCTAATCAACAGTCCAGCCATATGCTAGACTATAATCTAGTAATCTAGTCTAATAGTCTAGCAGTCTACTAGACTATAACATAACATTGTGTAGCCAAATCCATTACATCAATCCATATCAATCGGTCATACAAAAGTTTGATTTTTATATACATATTGGAATTTTTTAGAACCACCTTACCATTGTTGATGGTAAACTCAATAAGTTTAGGGTTTGTGTTAGTGGAATATATGAGTGAGAGTTTGCATCAACGGAGGAAACAAGTGAGAGATTGAGTGAATGAATGATAAAATGAAAAGAAAAAGAGAGAGGGGTCCATGTGAAAAAGCTGGAAAAAATGAGAATACGAAGAGAAGAGAACCCCAAATTGGAGGGAAAATAAAATAAGAGAGAAAGAGAAAAGTGAGAAATTGTGAGGTCCATAGTCTTAAAATAGAAAGGACACAGTTGACTCTGTGCTATGCAAAATGTCAAATTTAGTTAAAAGTATGAGAGGGGTCTTTATATCGTTAAAGACCCTCTCAAAGATCTGAACCTAAAAATTCCTCAAAAGTTTCTCTCTAGCTATTTGGATGAAATGTTTTACCAACAAATATTAATTTCGACCATATTGTAAATTCGCCACAGAAAATGTTGTTCGTCGGTAAAAGGTTCGTAACTGATAAGGAATTCCTATAGTGATAAGTGGGGCACGAAAAGGAATTTTTTTTAACCAAATAGTCCTCACTTTGAAACCTATCATACAAGATTAATCTTTCATTTTATTTAATTATTTAATAAAACACAATATTTATTTTATTATTTTCATATCTATATTATAATGACCTAAGATAAATTCAAGAAATTTGAATAGTTTCATTCCTAATACATAAATTAACCAGATCAAAACTAAAATTTCAGTTCATTAATCCAAATTTCTTTTATGTGTGAACTTAAAACTCTCTAGATTGAGATATTATGTTATGAAAAAATTCAGCTATATGTTCAAGTTTTGAGAAACATTTTTTTTTGTCCTTGTTATATGAATTATATATTAATTATCCTTTCATTCTTTTTGCAAATGAGGTGCCAGTGCACTCTAAACGCTATAAATTTCTAATTTCATTTAATTTTGTTTGGAATTTTGAAATTTGTATAAATTTGTTATGCATAATTATTTGGGTTAATATCCTAATACCGTATATTATTGGGATATAAGTGAAATCTAATGCCATTTTCAAGGAATTTTAGACGGATTGAGTTTTTTATTAACAAAAAAGTTTAGTTATCAATTAAGAAGATGTTGAAGTTTATGAGGAAAACTAATTTGAGGCCGAAGATCAAAGGTTAGTATGACATTAACTCTAATAATATAATGAGAAAATAGAAAGTCAAGAAGGAATTCTAAAACTTTATTTCCTATGGCTGAAAATTTGTGGTGAACCTTACCGGTTGTGGAGAGCCCAATTCACTCATAATAATTTAACCCATTATTAGAACCAAATATATATAACCTCTCAATAATTAGGTTGAAAGATCAACTGATACTCATTCTTTTAACAAAATACATATCCAGCATATACTAATCCTACTTTAGCTAAATAAGAAAAGTAGCTCTCTGCAGATGCCAATAGCAATTTGAAGGCCATGCAAACAAAGCTTCCTCTTGAGTGGTCAAAAACCAAACACTAATGGAAGAATATAAAAAGCTTGTGACGAAAAGGAAAGTGGTGGAAAATGCCAACTAACACAACCAAATGTAAACTTATTCCTTTCACACTACTTTTGTTTCCCATATATTTATGATTTTAACCATATACTTCATCTTAATGATCCCGTGTGAGGAGTTACTTCTCACCATTAATCATACTTATCATATATGAAAGCATTAATATTTTAGGATGAATAATAATATTCAATATAATTAGTGGGCTCGTGATTTTTTAACTTAAATGTAAATTAAATTATTATAATATATGATTAGATCTGATTGATAGACATCAGCGATGATCAGGAGGAACTCCTCCTCGTCAACTAGTTAGGAGGTAACTATCATTAATATGATTTGACTTAATTTGCAATTGTAGGAAAAATGTACAAGTAAATTAGAATTATATTAGTAATATTCAAATTGGCATCAAAATTATTTCTTTTATCTGTTTTATCGGTTGAAATATTTTTTTTTTGCTGAAGCTGTCATGGATCAACTTGAAGAACAGAATGTCAATATCCTTGTGGAAAATAGTCTCAAACATGGCAAGAACATCTATTATCCCGCGCAAAATATCCAATCCATCCATAATAAAATAGATCTTTACTGAGACTAAACATCATAAAAAGTTTCTAACTTTGAAAACTCATACTAGATCTTCGCCTGAAAAATGAATAGACTGACAATTCAGTTTATAATTATGAAGAAAACCTCGCCTTAAAACTTAGGTTTTTAAGTTTGAAATGCAATTCTGCCCCATATATTTTCTATCCACAAATTAGAGACTAATTTTTTCTACAATTTCCACACATGCCATTTAGGCCTGGCCTAAATCTGCCTGCCACTCTTTTTTCACCAATGAGTAAGGCCTAGCAACATAAAAAAGTGATAATTATAAAACTGACTCACTTTCCAGTAATATTTGTTTACTTATGTGTAATTTTGGTAAAAGTTATTTACTTTAGACATTTTTGGTCATTTTTTAAAATAAATAAATTTTTGATTATTTTTACGATTTGAACTGAAAAATTGACTTTTCCTATAATTTTCTGTATAAAAAATATTCCTATCAACTTTTACATCCCCTCCAAGTATTCTCACAGAATTTTTCCTCCTTTTTCTCTCTTTTCCCTAAAGGCCTTTCTCTCACTATAAGAAGTAACAGACTTGAAAACTCTCTCCACCATAACCTAAAAAAGTCATTAGTTTCCATTGTATCTAGCAATGACAAGTTTCAAACATATTGAAGTTCAAACAGAAGATCGATTAGCTCCTAGAAAATGGCGTGTTCCTTTAGGAGAAGATGTGTTCAAAAGATTATTGTCCCAAGGCAATCCAACAGTGAACAAGGTCTTTGGTGAACCCTCATTTTTCAGTCCATTATTATTTGGAAAATTCTTTGATCCATCTGATGCCTTCCCTCTGTGGGAATTCGAATCCGATATCTTGTTGTCTAATCTCCGAACCTCCGGCAAATCAACTGTTGATTGGTCTCAGACAGATCAAGAATATGTTTTAAAAGCAGAACTACCAGGTAAAGTTTCTTGTACAAGGTTGCCTTTTCTAAAATGACTAGATTATAAACATGTTTTGCAATATGGCCCAAAAAATTGCGAATACATGGTCGGTAATAGTTTGTTTACGAGTTTTGGTTAATTGATTACTTATTTTGATGTATTGTTGGCATTTTCACCAATACTCCATGCATCGATAATATTTAATGTATTTATCATAGGTTCAGCGCGTGCCACTTAAATCAAATTCTAATAGTTTATATATATGTGTGTGATTTTTATAATATTATATATATATATTATATAAATTTTGAGAACAAAAATTTAAAATTTCGGTAGCATGCCCGGCTAACGGTTTTCGGCGTTGAAATTTTGTTCTTGATTTTGATTTTATATTTGATTGTTTTTTTTTAAATTTGACATATTTTTTATGTTCTCCCGTTCATCCATTTTTGTACGTAGCCAAAATAATTCCTTACGAACCAAACACATTGAAACTACTATTTAATAAATCAGCAGGATATAAACCTAAGGAGTAGAGGCTTAATTCCTCAACTAAGACGATATCAAGTATATGAAATTGGAGGAGTTGGGGAGAAGGCCAAGACTCCATGGGTTTAATCCAGAAGCTGATTTTACGAATTTGGTGATATTAAACTGACACAAAAAGAAATTTGGAAAAAAAATAATAAAAAACAGAAGCTGAGAAAAGCAGTGTTCAAGTGTATGTTGAGAATGGGAAGATTGTTGAGATAAGTGGTCAAATGAAGTTGCAAAAGGATACCAAGCCGAAGGACTGGAGAAGTGGGCAATGGTGGGAACATGGGTTTGTACGGAGGCTCGAGCTACCCGAAGATGCAGATTGGAAGAAAACTCAGGCACATGTGATTAATGAAACAGTTTTAGAGATTAGAATTCCCAAGTATGGTACTGATCAAGGCGCGGAAGCGTGTAAAGATTCGGAGACGGTGTAAAATTGAATTACTGAAGCCACTTTATAAAGTAGCTCTTTAATGTGATTAAGATACAATGGTATAGATTGTCGAACATTCGCTTAGCACAGACCAATTTACTATTAACTATTTGTGTAAGGCAAGGACGCGCATCAGAATGTAGCTGCACCAAACAAACTGAGAGGAAAAAACAGTACATGAAAATGATGGTTGCTTTACTTCAATATGAACAAATGGACATCATAACTGAATGATGCAGATTAGATGTTAAATGTGTTGGAAAAGACGGTGCTCGCACGCCTGAAGCGTGGTGATTTTTATTAAAATTTATTAAAAAATGATTATTTTTCGACAAAAGAAAATAAGTGCGATGGAACGGTTTCGAAAATAAAAATTTTTGTTGAAATTTTTTTTCAATTAGGATTCATTATATATTTATATATTAAATCGAAAAAATACATGGATATGAATCATATACCTCTTATAGTTTAAATCAAGCGTCCTTGTAAACCAGCGATCTTGCATTCCCACGAACAACAGACTTCGAGATCCACACCAAGATCTTTCAAGTCAATCCTCAAACGTATTAGAACGTGTGTGGACACGTAGAATAATTCAAAGACATTTTTTCTGTCTCTTGATGTACTCAATACATGAGATCTAGAGATTTACTAAGAAAGATTAATTCAGTGAGACAATCTTCTAAGAGAAAACAATGATTATTCTTTCAGATTTTTTGATTAACTTTTAATCACAGAGAAAATTCACCATGATAGCAACTATGTTGTTCGACCTAATTCCTCAACTAAGGCCATAGAATAATATCTATATATTTTTTAGATAATGGCATACCAGATTTTTAGGGATAAATAGAAAATAATATTTAATTTTAAAATTATCATTACAGTGTGACTCATTGTAATTTGTGCACAACTGCAGTTCACACGTCACTATAGTTGTCGTGAGTTATCTCAGCGCCTCACGACATTGTGTGCCACGACATTACTGTACTGTCGTGTGACACTGCAATATTGCACATTCGCTACTGCAGTGCCACGTGACATTACAATAGTTCATGCCACGTGCCACTGCAGTAGTTCATGTCAATCTCTAATTCTCAACCAGTGATTGACACGTGACATTTACTGTAAATTAAATATTTATTTTAATCAGATAAATATCTAGATATGAGTTCATACAAAATTAACATATCTGATTATTCATATTAACTAATTTATATGTTAGTTCACAAATAACAAATTTAGTTGATTCAAATTGTTATCTAATAATAATTTATAATTATTTAATATCACAAATTAGATATGATGTCTGACTTATCAATAACTAAAAATTTCATCGATATAATTATTAATGTATATGTAATTTCCAAAATGTATATATAAATAATTCAATTAATCCATTCTTAATTAATTAATCACACATAATTATCTCATAATTACGTACTTGCCCCAAAATAAAAATTCATTTTGCAAGTCCGCCCTTTTCCCATGTCCTGAAATATTCACACCATAAACTGCATAGTACAGAGGTGACTTGGGGACCATGGACCTATAATCTTAAGCTCCAATAAATCAGATTATTAATTAAACTCTTTAATAAAATAATCTCATTTATTAATTTTATTATTACTCTACTATAAATATAAAATTGCACTTTTCGGGATTATAGAATGTATTTATAGAGTATTCTCGTATAGTCCATACATATAATCATTTACGTAGTTCTGTCCTCCAATTATTGGTTCCTAAATTAAAGCATGTCCAAATTATCATTTTTCCCTTCTGATTACCTCATGATCCTTAAGTACCATTAATTCACTAGTAAATGGCTCATTTGTATTCATATTATAAATTTGAGTTCAATAACCATTCAGTTCCAAAATTAACACTTATGAGAACTGATATATGATCCGTAAGGAAATCTTAGATTACAAATCTTGTAAGATCATGTTCTCAACCATCCATATCACTGAATCTCCAAAATAAAAGTCACTAGCTTGTTTTACAAACAAACCTTAACGAGTGAATCAAAAGATCTAGTAGACATGTATAGGAGTTCATAACAACTTAGGATTTAGACTACTCTGTATATGATCATCAGATTGATGTGCATTAAATCTTTATGATAGATGACACGTTAATAAACATATTAATTCACATCGATCCTGTCATATATAATCTGATTATATAAAGTACTTTCACTAATATGTTTATCCATATAATTGATCCAAATCCAGATCACATGTATTCATAATGCTTAGTGAACCGTACTGGCAATCATTCATTAAAGATTCTATACTTTGATCTGTCACTGACAATTTTATTCATTATCTATGATCTTAATCCGCTCGTATTAATGCAAGATCATAGTCTCATTAATGAATATGCAATTTCAGATATTTATATTAATTATTCAACAATAATTTAAAAGAACAATTATAAGAAAAATGTAATTTCATTAAATTTCATATTAAAGTGTCAATACACATGTTTTGAGGGCATAACCCTCAACAATATCCTACTTGCCCTAAAGCAAATGTGGCATCTATCCCAGCCCCATGTTATGCACGTAACCTTCAAATGACTTCGCAGGAAGTGTCTTGGTAAAAGGATAATCCGGGTTCTAGTATGACGTTATCTTCATAACAGTCACAATCTATCGGTGCACGATCTCTCTTACAAGATGACATTTCTTCTCTATGTGCTTGCCCCTCTTGTGACTCCTCGATTCTTTGGAATTAGCTACTGCCCCACTATTGTCACAGTATAGAATCAATGGCTTGCCCATATCTAGAACTAATATGGCCGATGATCCAGAAGAGGACGTTAACTTTTAGAAAGAAGAGGATGTTGGCCAAGAAAAATCATTGACTTTGTCTTACCTTAAGGTTCCTGGACACATGAATAAATACGAGAGAGAGAGAGAGATAGAGAGAGAGAGAGAACTACCATTTCCATGGCCCGAGGAGTGAAGCTCGTGAGGGAGAATGGTGAAATCTGTCTGGAATGGACATACCCCTAGATTTAGAAATTAAGGGTATCAAGATACCTCAATCAATGTATCTTGAACATTCCAGCAATCGTTTAACCTTAAAAAATATCAGACCAAACAAGGGTATGTTATAAATTTCCTCACGTTCCTAACATATCCTTCAACATTCCTCATACCAAACAGGTCCAAGGAAAAGAGTATGATCACTCCTATCTTTCTCAAAGTGATGGCATAAACTCATAATGTTTGAGTAATAAGCTTTTGGAGGTCTGGAGGCACAAGGGTTTAGGGAATTTAAATAAATGAATTAGGGATGAAAACTGGTAGGGAGACTATAGTGAATTCTCTTTCTTTTCTTGTTAGTTAAGAAAATAATTAAAATTTAAGAGAAGTGATAGTTTTTAAAGGTTAAGTCAAATTTAGGGTTTGACGGAATCAAAATTTAAAAATTAGGAGTAGGAAAAGGATTCTTCGCAATTTTCATTCCCGGCGCTCGTGGAGTTTTTCCGTAACCTCTTAAAGAAATGATTGCATTTATCCGTTAATCTGGAGATGAACCTGTTTAGGGTGGCTAATCTTCCCATTAGCCATTGGATTTCTTTGAGGTTCCACGAGGACCTTATTTGTATGATTGTCTTTACTTGGTACGGGTTTACTTTGATTCCCCGTTATGTAATTAGGTGTCCAAGGAACTTCTGCATCGTCACTCTGAAAGTGCACATCTTCGGGTTTAGCTTCATGAAATTTTGCCTTAGAATAGATAATGCTTCTTTAAGGTCCTGAATGTGGTCTTCCCACTTCTTTCTTTTGATAAACATGTCATTAACATAGACTTCCATATTCTTTCTGATCGTCTCATGGTAGACCTTGTTCACCAGTCTTTGATAGGTTGCACCTGTGTTCTTTAGACCAAATGGCATGCCTTTGTAACAATAGACATGATATTTAGTAATGAAAGACATTTTTTCCTGATCGGGTTGGAACATTTTAACTTGATTGTAACCTGAGTAACCATCCATAAAGCTAAGAAGTTCGTGCCCTGAAATGGAGTCTACCATTTGATGTATCCTTGGCAGTGGGTATTCACCTTTAGGGAATTCCTTGTTTAGGTTAGTGAAGTCGACGCAGATCCTTCACTTCTCGTTCTTCTTATGACCATCACTATGTTAGCTAGCCATTCAGGATAGTTTACTTCTCTGATAAAATCTGCTGCCAAGAGCTTCTCAACCTCCTCTTTGATTACTTGATTCCATTTACGAGTGAAGCTTCCCTCCATTTATTTCACAAGTTTCACAATGGGATGTGTGTTCAATCTGTGGCAGATAATTTCTTCTGGAATGTCGGACATCTCTTGTGTCGTCGTTGCAAATATATCTCTACTTTGCCTTATAAATTCTATCAACTTCTTTTCTCATTTTCCTCGATATGGGCACTAACGTTGGCTATTTTCTGGGTCTCTTCTTCCAAGCACATGGGCTCCGTTTCCTCTCCTGCCTCGTACCTCCGGCCGTCTTATCATTTTTCATGTGATTGCTATAGATCTGTGGGTCTTTTTCCTTCGGCCTTCTCCATAGCCTTTTTCTTTACAGATTCTAAAGCGGTCACTGAACAGATGCCCGATATGGGCACTAACGTTTATCATTTGTTTTCACTCCCTATGATCACGAGTACTTCAACACTTGGTAGAATGTTGAAGGTACAACCTTCATTTTGTAGAGCCAGGTCCTCCCCAAGATTGCATTGTACGAGGAATCTGTTCCTATTACCATGAACTCGATCATATAGTTAAACGGATTCGTGCTCACCGGGAGAGTCGGAGTTCCTTCCGAGTAGCTGATGTCCCCGTTTAAACCGATCAGCGACTACGAAGTTCCTTGTAACTTTTGACCTCCCACAGACATTTTCTCCACGGTCGCTTGGTATAGGATGTTCACTACGCTTCCAACGTCCACCATGACCCTCCTCAACAAGTAATTTCCAACTTGTATTGAAATGACGAGGGCATTGTTGTGGTGTCCATCATTGTTGTCCTCTCTCATTCGATGCAGATGATTATCCCTCATGTTTTCCTATCAATTGTCTTTCTCAGTCTCACGTTTTTGTTCATATTTTTTCATAAATTGGCTAAGGTATCCTTCTTTGATCAGCTGCTCAATATAGTCTTTGAGCTGGAAACACTCTCGCATGTAATGTTGTTGCTCTTATGATAGGAGCAATATTTATCTTTATCTTTCTAGCTAGGTTCCTAGGTGAACGAGGCCGGTCTTTCTAGCCAAGGTTTGTCTTAAATTGTTTCTAGTATTTGGTTGACCGGGATGGTCAACGGTGTGTAGATTTGTCTCTCGGATGAACTCTATCAAAATATTACCTCTGATGGGTATTCCTGTCTTATTGGACTTTCCTTCCATCCGTTGTTTCTGTTTCGTCATGTTTCCTTCTTTTAGGTTTTACACTTCGTTCTAGCTTCTAGGATTCTTATTTTTTCCATTCAACCATTATTTGCATACTCCTCTTCTCTTCCTTGAAGGTAATATAGGTCTACGCCCGTTGGAAAACCTCCATCATAGAAATGGTCTTCACCTTAAACAGATCCTCGAAAAAGGATGACTCTAGGTCCAGACCTTGTCGGAAGGCCAGTCTGGCAGATTGGTCATCGCAGTTCTCGTCCTTGTCCATTTCATCTTTGAGGCGTGAGTGTACTCCCGCAGGGACTTCCCTTCCTTGGTAGGTATTGTCATTAGGTGTTTCGAGTCTTCCATGATGGTACGGTACATTGAGTATTATTCTATGAAAATGGAGGACATAATAGCGAAGCTCATAATCGAGTGCATCGGTAAGGAGTGGTATTACTTCAAAGCCGCCCCGTCTAAACTGGTGGGGAACATTCTGCACATCAACTTGTCATCATGTTGGTACAACGCCATGTCTTGTCTGAATCGTCGACCTCTGGGCCTAATGGCGTCTGGATAAGAGATTCAATGTCAGTTTTTCACTTTCACTCGAGATTCCTTATCTCCATCAACTTTTGGTCGAACAGATCTTCTATCGCTATCTTTGACATGATTCGTGATTTTCGAGGCTCTCCCGTAGCTTCCCTCATAAGGTTTTGTGATTGGACTTCTTCTTCCCGTTGCATATTTTTACTGTTCTCGCGGACTCCTTGCCTTCTATATCGATGGTTTCCCCCAGAGTGGGTTTCTTGTTCATCGTTGTTTTCCCGTTCGTCATCATTCACCCGCTAGCTGACCTATGCTCGCGTTTTTGTGAGTTCCTATTGTAGTGTGTTTATCCGCTCTTACACATTCTGCCATGCATTATGCATTACTTCAATGTTCCTCCGTTCCATCTCATGCATCCCATTTAGAATTGTCTTCAGCATTTCTGTGGGTGGGTTGGTTGATCTACATGCTTATCTTCATTTTTGGGCTTGTTGTCTCCATTTAGAGTTGCGTTGGATATGGTTTTAGGCATGTTTATGGCTTTGTAGGATGAGTCTTTTGAGCTTTTCTCTCAACTCTCAACGAGAGCACCAAAATATATAGGATTTTTCCGTTAATCAAGGATTAAAGGGAAAAGTATTGATAAAGGTAGACTTATGTGAGTATTAATGAGAGAGAAAGAGAGTTTAAGACCCATAGATTTTAAGGAGTAAATGCTCTGAGTTATATATGCTTGGATTGTATTAAATGTATGAGTTTCACTTAGCATATTGACCTTATATAGGCTTCTTAATTTACATGAATTAATTACAACAATAATAAAAAAATGGGGAGATGTTCCTGCACTTCCTTACTTGTCATTTCCATCTGTTTCACTCAGCCACCAATCAATCATAGTCACTTGGTGATTTCTTATAGTTCGAGCCAGTCAATCGTAGCCACTTGGTGGCCTGCCATCCTGTCACGTCCGAGTCATTTAGCTACTTAATCAATCATACCACTTGACTGTCATTCCGGATCCCTTTCGTCCGTTCTCGTTCTTTTTCTAATCCTCTTCTTCCCGCTCTTGTACAATTTAGCGAGTGATTTACATGTTCATACAAGTTCTCCGAGTCTTGACATCCTTTTCCCAGAGGAGTGGGTCCCCTTAGTCTTTTCCCGTTCTTGAAAGCATGGGTCCCCCGTCCGTCGGTTCTCGTTAACTAGTCACTTTGATTTTAATATTTGTTCATGTAATTCCTTTTTCCATATTTGACCCCTCTAGGATTATAAAGCATATGATTCTTCATGTAATTCCTTTTTCTAGATTTGACCCTCTAGGATTTTGAGATTTTCCTTTGTAGTTTAACCCTCAATGCATTTGATCATTTAAAAGAGTTAGACCCTTCTTCTTCCCCATTTTATGTTATAAATTTTTCTTGTGAAAAACTTTCAAAGTACCTTCCAAGTTTCGATCATCGGCATCCTTATCCCAAGTTTCGCCCTAGAGTATTTTAGAGTTTCCTTTCCTAAGCTCATCAGTTTGCCCCTAAAGTAGTTAAGCTCTGGGTTTTCTTTTGCAGGTCCTTCTGGTTGCGATCCACCCCATACGAGTCATTCAACTTTGTGTTCTAGTTTGTCAGCACAACCTTCCTTTGATCCATTCAGTTCTTTCTTGCTACTTCTTGATTTCCACCATGGTCGTTTATATTTTCCGTTTATGATCAACAATTTTGGTTGTGGAAGTGCATTCAATGCTGTCGTTTCTTATTATGCGCATATATGCTCGCTGAGGGCTGTTTTGTAGGTTTGCGCCATTTTAAAATTCTAGTGTGTTCTTCATGAATAGGTAAAAACTACCCACTGCCCGCGTGGACAAGGGGGACCTACCTAAGGGCTCATAGAAAGCGATAAAAAAGTGGAAATAAGTTACAAGACTGAAGTTACGAGGCACTCATAAACAAATGATAAACACTTCAAAAATAGAGACCATCACTTCAAGAACAGGAAAGAGTATCAGGATTTATGTGTTATTAATATTTAATGCCCTACCATGCTTTATTAGCATCTACGTACATCGTTAATATTATAATCAAGAGTATATTATCAATCATGAAATACTTTTTATATTGAGATCATGCGTCCAAATTGAGACACTAAAGATAAAATATTTTCGACTATCTTACTAGGATGTCCTCTTACGTGCAAATCATGACCCAAACTATATAGATCAATCAATTTGAGATATTAAAATATACCAACTGAAAATGAATTACATGAATCATATGTTGATAGAAATATATGGAAGTCATCTCTCTGAAGAGTTTTTCATAACTCAATTTAGAGCTCTCAATATAAAGTTATGACAGTTATAACACATTCTGTTCAGAAAAAGAAGGTTGTGTAGTCCATTTTCAAATTAAATATTTAAACTTTACCAACTGGGGAAGTGATACGTGGTAGATCATAAGCTGTTAGAAAGATACATAAGTCAATTTTGTGAAACTCAATTTAGAGCTCCCAATAAAAAATTATTCCAGTTTTCACACATGGTGTTTAGAAAAGAAGATTGTGCAGATCAGTAATTTCAATTATTAAACTGTACTAATGCAGAAGGAGTTACATAACAAATCATATGTTGTAAGAAAGCTATGGAAGTTAGCTTCTTTAAGAATTTTACAAAGCACGCTTCTGAACTCTTAGAGAAAGTTATGGCAACTTACGTGCAAATTGTAATAAAGTAAAGGTGCGAATCAAATTTGCAAGACATATCAAGTCCTCAGGTTTTGAAACGGAGATAATTTTCAAATGGCACCAACATAAAAAATAAATTGATTGACCACTCAATATTTTAATTCAAACAAAAATAATATATACTGAAGAAGATAGATGTGATGTTTCAAATGCAAATCCTTACAATGATACTAGGAAACAATATACTTGTTCCTTACACATTCCATTAAATTCTTTATTCCTTTAAATGATGTTCTTGTGTAACATTTTTTTCATAGATCTTAACGTACGAAAATTAGGAAAGAAAAAGGAAGAGATAAGAGAAACTCTACCAATGAGCCCGTAATGAAGGAAATGAGGTATGGTTCTACAATGAGCCTAAATCTTTGAGAATGAACTCCAATACAACGGGCAACTGTTCACTACAAGAAATTGGTGTCATGGTTCTATAATGAGACAAAGTGCGTGAGAACAAACTACGTTACAATGGGTATCCATTTTCTAAAGGAAACAGGGTCTAGCCACAATGAGCCTAACTCATTCAGAACTGATTACACTGCAATAGGCAGTCGTTCTCTAAAGGAAACTGGGAACATAACTCTATAATAAGTCCAAGTTATTAGGAATGGACTGCAGTACAATGACCAACCATTCTTTAAAGGAAATCAGAGTCATGGTTATACTATAACTCTAAGTTCTTGATTGTGGACTTCATTACAATGGACAACCGTTCTCTAAAGAAAATTGAGATCAATGTTATATAATGCGCCTAAGTCCTTGAGAATAGAATGCGCTACAATGATAGTCGTTCCATTAAGGAAACTGAGGTCATGATTCTACAATGAGCTTAAATCGTTGAGAATGAATTGCACTCCATTGGTAGGCTTTATCTAAAGGAAATGGACAAGAATTATTCTACAATGACTTAAATGAAATAAGAATAGGTTATCCATCAAGGGAGCAAAATAAAGACGAAAACATGAAAGTACTCCAAAGCAGATGAAGCAACAGAGTAAGCTAACATAAGGAGTGAAATAATGTTGCTTCACATTCCCAATGCACTAACATAAGGAAATGAAACACGCATAGGCAATTGGTGCTCTTGCTAAAGAATGAAACTTATAGACACCTCTCTAAAGGAAGGAAAAAATAAAGTGAGAACTACGATGTTAATTTAAAAATAAAGACTTAAAACAAAAATCAAACAAAAAAAGTAATTTTAAGCGATGTGACTGACTAACGTCTAATGAAACAATCATCCTAAATCATGCCTAAAATATGTGTTTTCATCGCGGTATACTTGAAATAAATCTTTGCCTATCTGATGGAAAGGGAATCAAAGTTTCTTGGGCGGTTCTTTACAGTGTTGTTCTCTACTGCATCTTATCCAGGACTCGATGCTTCGTCTCTTGTTGCGCTTTCGACGGATGCACTTTTCTAGGAGCCTCTTTCTCTTATTAATTAAGTATCAACTGATTGAACGGAGTCTCCCTGCGCTTCAGATATGGACAAAGCTCAACATCGTCTCAACTTTTCACACTTTTCAAAAACTCAAAAGTACCCTAAAGACAGATCATATACACTATTGCCTTGGCACTAAACGAGATCCACGATATTTCCAGTTTCTTTATTACACATCAACACCTACATATGGTGAGTGTAATATGGGCAATTATATAGAGATTTGTGATTGGATGTCCACGTAATCCATAGAAAAGCTTTAGGGCTAATTAGAAAAAGAGAAGTGGTTCACTGTCATAACCAACTGAGGTTAAGCAAGAGTGATCGATGGATGAGGTTAAGGGACAAGATTTGTTGAAACTACCTGTTGAAGACCAACTCCTTCAACTAGTAGTTTATTTAGACAACAATCACTCCTCCTTTTTAGGCATCATACTAGGGAACAACAACAATATTGTAACCAATTATTGTGTAATCCGGTCCTATAAATAAAGATCACTCATTATAATCAAGGCGCATTCTCACAACATACGCAGTAGTCTAGATAGTAATGTCTATTACTCCCTTTTTTACTCATTATTTTTAAGAAATTCATGGCTAACTCTATCGCCGTGGATTTTCCCTTTATAGCTAGGTAGATAATATTGTCAAAATATTTAAAATTATAATTCATCATTTAGTTTTAAGTTATTAATATTTATGAAGGATAATTAAGGAATTTCATGAAATAGTATTGGCAACTTATATACAAAATAATTCTCCCCACTTTTCCATTTATATATACTATAGGTTTAAATTATAGATAAGTTGTATGATTATCTAAAGTACGCCCTTCAAATTTTACATAATATCATATCTGAAAATGACTTATGTATACACGAAGAAATTATCAATGATGATAGGAATAGCCAAGCTTATACTAGCAAAAATGATTCAAAGCATTTTTTCCTGATTTAATTCTTCTTAGTTTTTCCCTTCATTCACAGATTTCTTGCCAAATCTCATAAAACTCTATCATAGTTGATGTTTTTGTTATAGATTTCAATAAGCTGTAATTTTTTGAGAGAACACGAACACCCATATTGTTAGGGGTTATGCCCTAAAAATATGTGTATTGACATTTTAATATGAAATTTAATGGAATTGTATTTTTTTATAATTGTTCTTTTAAATTATTGTTGAATAATTTATATAAATATCTAAAAATTTCATATTCATTAATGATACTATAATCTTGTATTAGTATGAGAGGATTAAAATCATAGATAATGAATAAAACTGTCAATAACATATTAAAGTATGAAATCTTTAATGAATGATTGCTAGTACGGTTCACTAAGAATTATGAATGCATGTGATCTAGATCTGGATCGTTGATGTGAATAGATATCTTAGTGAATGTACTTTATATAACAAGATTATATATGAAATGACCGATGTAAAATAATATCTTTATTAACGTACTGTTTATCATAAAGATTTAACATACATTAATCTAATAATCGTATGTAGATCAGTCTCAATCCTGAGTAGTCATGAACACCTATACATGTCAACTAGATCTTTTTATTCAATTGCTAAAGCTTGTTTGTAAAACAAGCTAGTGAGTTTTATTATGGAGATTCAGTGATATGGATGACGGAGAACATGATCTTACAAGATTTAGAATCCAAACTTTTCTAACGTATCGTATATTGGTTCCCTTAAGTGTTAATTCTGAAAGAGAATAGTTATTGAGCTTAAATTTATAATACGATTATAAATTAGCCATTTACTAGTGAATTAATAGTACTTAAGAATCAAGAGTTAATTAGAAGGGTAAATGATGATTTTTACTAGCTCTAATTTATGAACCAATAATTGATAAATACATTCTATAATCTCTAAAAATCTAATTCCATAAATAAGATTATAGTGGAGTAATAATGAAATTAATAAATAAGATTATTCAATTAAAAAACTTAATTAATAATCTGATTTATTAGAGCTTAGGATTATAAGTATATGGTCCCCAAGTCATCTCTGTACTACGCAGTCTTGGGTGTGAATATTTCAGAACATGAGAAAAGGATTGACTTGCAAAAAGAATTTTTATTCTAGGGCAAGTATATAATTATGAGATAATTGTGTGTAATTAATTAATTGATTGAATTATTTATATATAAATTTCATATATATATAAATAATTATATCAATTAATTTTTTAATTATCGATAAGTGAGACAGAATATCTAATTTGTGAAATTAGATAATTATAAATTATTATTAGATAATAATTTGAATCAACTAAATCTGTTATTTGTGAATGAACATATAAGTTAGTTGATAGGAATAATCAGAACAGTTAATTTTGAATTAACCGATCTCTAGATTTTTATCTGATTAAAATAAATATTTAATTCACAGTAATTCTCACATGTTAATCACTGATTGAGAATCAAAGATGAACATGAACTACTGTAGTGTCACGTGACACTGCAGTAGTGAACGTGCAATAGTGTAGTGTCACATGGCTTTATAGTAGTGTCATGGCACTGTGATAGTTCACGGTAACTGCAGTGCCGTATGACACTGTAGTTGTGCACAAATCATAGTGGGTCCCATTGCACTGGTAGTTTTAAAATTAAATATTATTTTCAGTCTATTCCTAAAAGTCTTATATGTCATTATCTAAAAATATAAAGATATTATTCTAATAAGCTTAGTTGAGGAATCAGTTTGAACAACACAGTTGCTATCATGGTGAATTTTCTCTGTGGTTAAAAGTTAATAAAAAACTCTGAAAGAATAATCCTCGTATTCTCTCAAAGGATTGTCTCACTGAATTAATTATTCTCAATAAATCTCTAGATCTCATGTGTTGAGTACATCTAGAGACAAGATAAGTGTCTTTGAATTATTCTACGTGCCCACGCACGTCCTAGTACATTTGGATTGACTTGAAAGATTTAGGTGTGGATCTCGAAGTCCGTTGGTCGTGAAAACGCATGATCGCTGGTCTAAAAGGACGCTTGATTTAGACAACAAGAGGTATATGATTCGTATCCATATATGTCTTAGATTTAATATATAAATATATAATAGATTTTGATTGAAAAAAGAATAAAAGTTATATTTTAAAAATCGTAGCGCCGCGCTTATTTTCTTTTATTGAAAAAGATTCATTTTTTAATAATTTTTTTAAAATAACCACCACGCTTCCACCACACGAGTGCCGCGTTTTCTAACAATTGGTATCAAAGCGATCATTATATATTTGTATATTAAATATTGTGTGCGTTTTCTTGCATTATTCATAATATATTTGATATGTATGAATTGATGGATGGTTTTATTTTTTGAATGTATGGTTAAATAATGGATCGTTACTTGTATGGTGATGTTTTAGGCTTTGTTCTTTAATATTTCCTTAGATGTTGTGTAAGCCATTTTGGGCATAAGAAATTTTTTAATTTTATTTTGAATATTATATAGCATTTATTCCAATCGCGAGAAAATGAAGAACGCATGAGACAAACGTGAAGGAAAAAGAAAAGAAATAAAAACTCCTAGGGAATTCTAGCGCCTGCCAGAAATAGGATTTCCAGCACTGGCACCACCGGTATTCCAACGGTGGCAATGTTGTCTTTCCCATCACCGACGACCGTCCACCACCGCTTGGTGCCGACCGTTGCCTCAGACACGTCGATGGCAACTGTTGTCACAACTAGATAAGTTTCACAGAAAATAATTTTGTTCAAAACTTGAAGATTAGGAAGATGGACGTCAGGTGGGGAAGGAGATATATTAGAATTTAGAAATACTCAATAGTCACTCGGTCCATTATTATTTTATTTAATTGTTAAATAAATTATTTACTGTTATGATTGATAACATGACCATGCATTTATCGATCACATTCCATACATGAAACCTCACACAATTTTATTTAGTTATACATCTCATCAGTGGAAACATGATTTATTAGGATTGTCCTAATATGTTTATGTGAATTATTTTGAGAAATCAATTGCATGTAAACTGCTAGATTTTAATTAGTTAAAACTTGGTAATCACACCACTCTAAAAGCTATAGTAACGTTTTAGGATAGCCGATTTTAGTAAAAGAGTTTTATTAAAGTTTGATGAATGTAACTAATTTATTAATCTAAGTTCACCTAATTATGACTTAGTCTCTTTAGAAGTATAAATGAATCTAGACTAATGAGATTGTATTAATTGTTAATTTAACATTCATAGGGTCATTATTTTAACTAGTAATTCATTTGAAATTAATTGATTAGTTAAAATAGAAACACATTATCCTAAAATAGTGAGTGGGAGATAGTTGACATGTCAATATAACCTATGATCTCCATTATTACTACAATACCATGAAGTACAGTGGGGGTCTCGAGATGACTTTGTTTTCATCTCCCTAAGGAAGGTTTCGAGTTATATCAATACCAAAGTTGGACTTCTTAAGAAGATAGGACTAAGTGATGTAGTTTAGTCTTGACCGACCTAAGACGACATATTCTAAATCAAGTCATGACATCTGAAATAATGGGTTACACTCACAAAGTCACAATTAAACTTTAATGTGAATAATTTTGACTTGACAAAATAAGTGATACATTATTTTTAAAAGAGAAAAATATGAGATATTTTAAGTTTTAATTGATAAGGATGAGAATGTCTCATACACAGTGTAAGATTAATCTGACTGACCCTAAGGTGACACATTAATTGTTAGGTCATCTTATCGTGGATTAGTAAATGATAAATTTATGTGTTTAGTATGCATTCATGTATCACATTTACTTTCTGAATTATGGATATTTATTTCAATTATATTGAATTATGTATATTTTATTTTTCAATTGTTATTATGTCTACCGTGGGCAACCCTATTATGGAATCTCTATAGACAATGTTTAGGCAACGGTTTGATTAAAGTCGTCATGAGGCTACTAGAAGCTACATGATGACCAAGATGAAGAAATGTACTTCTGTGCATGAACATGTTTTGAAAATGATTAACATAATGCATAAGGCAGAAATACATGGGGTGACCATTGATGAACGAACTCAAGTCAGCATTATACTTGAATTGTCACACCTATTTTTTATACGTTCACCACCAACTATGTTATGAACAAGTTGCAATTAAACATGACCCAATTGTTGAATGAACTGCAGACTTTCTGAGACACTCAGTAAGAGTATGACCAAAGAGGGATAGGCAAATGTTATCGAGAAAAAGCCTTCTTCCACTGTTGTTAATAGTAAAAAGAGGAAGAAGATCAATGGTAAGGGAAAATGTAAGAACAAGAAAGAGAAGAAAGCCAAGAAGAACAAAAACGACAACAAGCACAAGGGAAAATGTTTCCATTGTAGGGTTGAAGGTCATTGGAAGAAAAACTATAACAAGTATCTCTCCGAGTTGAAAAAGAAAGGTAAGTATGATTTACTTATTCTTGAAACTTGTTTGGAGTTTTATGATTTGTCATCCTAGCTACTTGATTTAGGAGCCACTAACCATGTATGCTCTTCTTTGCAGATACTTGATTTGTCAAGGGAGTTGGCTGATGGCGAGGTTTTTATGAGAGTTGGCAGTGGTGCGTGCGTGTCAGCTAAAGCATTGGAGACAGTCTATTTACTTTTTAGAAATAATTATTTAGTTTTGAACAATGTTTATTATATTCTTGGATTTTGGAGAAATTTGATTTTTCTCTCTCTTTTGCATGAACGGTTATTAATAATAAAGAGTTTGTTATTTATTAATAAAGAGTTTGTTATTTTTAAGAATAGATTTGATATTTGTCACGGTAAAGTTATAAACGGATTGTATATGCTTAAACCGACTGAACACGCATTAAATAATTCAGAATTATTTAAAGTAGTAAAACCTAAAAGTAACAAACGACAAATAGTTTCTCATCATGAGGATAACACATATATTTGGCATCTTAGATTGTGACATATTAATCTAGATAGATTAAACAAGTTAACAAATCATGGTGTTTTGAGAGAACTAAAAGTTGAAACTCTTTATGTTTGTGAATCATGTCTAGAGGTAAAATAACCAAGAGACCTTTCACATGAAAGTGCCAAAGAGCCAAGGAACTACTTGAGCTAGTACATAATGATTTTTGTGGACCAATCAATGTACATGTTAGAGGTGGGTATGAGTATTTCGTCACTTTTGTTAATAACTCAAGATATGGTTATACTTACCTAATGCAAAGAAAGTCTGAAACTTTTGAAACTTAGGTAAATCATTGAAAACTATTCAATCATATCGATGTGGTGAATACTTGGATTTAGAATTCAAGGATTACTTGTTGGAGTATGCAATCCTATCCCAACTCACAAAATGGTGTTTCAGAAAGAAGAACCCGAGCCTTATTGGATATGGTTAGGTCGATGTTAAGCTACTCATGCCTACCACTTATATTTTGGGGATATGGATTACACACGATAACATACATTTTGAATGCAGTGCCTCCTAAGTGTGTAAGCAAGACACCTTTAGAGTTATGGATGGCTCTAAACCCAGTTTACTTCATTTTCGTATATGGGGATGTCCAGCTCACGTTCTTAGACCCAAGACTGAAAATTTAGACTGAAGGTCTGAAGTATGCATATTCGTTGGCTATGCTCTAGAGATTAGATGTGGATACTTTTATAGTCACAATGATCAAAATGAGTTTGTGTCGATAAATGCAACCTTCCTTGAACATGACTATATGGAAAACTATAAATCTCGAAGCAAAGTAGGTTCTCGAGGAATTGGCGTCTGATGAGATCAGACCACCTTCATTTTTAACTGATAAATGACAAGCAACAGAAACCACTATTCCTGTTAAGCAAACCCTGGTACAACATCGCAGTGGGAGGGTTGTAAGATAACCCATTCACTATGAGTTCTAGGCACATGTCCTAGTTTCTGACACTGATAAATATGATCCATTATCTTATGAAGAAGTAATGGATGATCCTGAAAAGGAGAAATGACAAGATGCCATGAACCAGGAAATAGAATTGATGTAGTCTAATATGTCTAGAAACTTGTAGATCCACCTGAAGATGTCAAGCTCATTGGATGTAAATGGATATTCAAGAAAAAAAGAGGTGCATATGGAAAAATTGAGATTTTCAAGGCACGACTGGTAGCCAGGGGTTATACACAAAGGGAAAGAGTCGATTATGAAAAGACATTCTCCTATATTTCCATGCCAAAATCCATTTTCATCTTTTTGTCCATTACAGGTAGTTTAGACTATGAAATATAGAAAATAGACGTCAAGATAGCATTTCTGAATGGCTCTCTTGAAGAAAGAAATTATATGATGCAACCAAAAGGGTTCTGAAAAAGGGGCAAGATCATAAAGTATGAAAGTTGCTTAAATCTATTTATGGATTAAAGCAAGCATCTAGATCTTGGAATCTCACATTTGATGAGGTTATTAAATTATATGGTTTCGAGCAAAATATTGACGAAGCTTGTGTTTATAGATACACAAAGAGCAACAGCAGTTTGGCGCGAGGGAGGACTGGAGATTCACCGATATGCGCCAACAATATGGGAAGAGTTGGTGGTGGGTTTCTTTCTTTTCCGTCTACCTTTCTCAGCATGTATTTCTTCTTAGTTGAAACCTTGCATCATCTGCTCGATGAATTACTTCATTGAAATTTCTGGGGAACTAGAATAACTAAGATTCTGTAATTATTTTTCCTCTTTCTTCTAATCTGTAATTATGTTTCCTCTTTCATTTAATTTCTTTTTAATTCAGGGGAGATGTTATTTGCTGTAGGGTTAATCTTTTTATTCACCATTCAGGTTCACCTCTCTCTCTCTTTCTCTCTAGCCAGAAGTTTGGAGTGTTGCAATGCCCATTTATCATATTCCCTTTTTTTGTTTAATCTCTTTTAGGTTTATTGAAAGTGGATTTGTCATTTTTTTTGGATGCATTCTGGATTTTCATTTATTTTCTTAAAGGTTCAATCCAAGATTTAATTGGTGATTTGTTTAGTTTTTTATCCTAATTTTCCATGTTTTTCCCTTTTGAGCTGCTTACATTTAGTACTAGTAGATGATGTTCTTCAAGTTTCAATTCAGTTCTTTCTCTCTAATTTTTGGTGAGTTTCTCAATTGTTCTTGGAAGTGATTCTTTAGCTAGATTTTTATGTTCATACATTTCTCTATTTGTTCCTCCCCTCTCTAATTCACTTAACTGATAGTTCATTAACAAATGTATGAAGGGAACGAAAATCTTATTTTAGCTTTAATCCCAACATTTGAGTATTAGTGTATTAAAAATCTTTGCTTTTCTTTTATCTGAATTAGAAAATTGGATCACGTGGGAATCACTTCCCCCAAGCTTCCTCTTCTTTTCATTGTACATTTCAAGTTGTGTAGGTTAAAATCAATCTCTTACTTTGTTAGTAATCAATCAACCTTATAATCTTGATCTCACATCAATATGTTACTTCTAGTAGTTATAACTATTTCTGTTTTATCAGAAAAAACCATTGTTTTTCCTTTTTTAGTTGTTGCTTTCAAGGGTTTATGATATGTAAATTCTTTATATCAGAAACTTCATTTTATAATTGTACATTCCTTGTAAGAAGAAAACAATAAGCTTGAAAGCACTTGCAAATTCTAAAGTAATTTTACTGATTTACTATCTTCCACTTATTCTATTGACTATCTTTTTTCCCTTTACTGTTAAACTGAACTTTCTTATTTCTTTTTCTACAGCAGAAAAGGGGAGATTGACTATCGTCCATGGAGTAATACAAAATGTAGTAATTGGATTGAGAATGCATCTAAAGTAGTTTTTGTTGTTGTGCACATGGATGAATTGTTATGCCATGTATGATGTGCACAAGGGTAAATATTTTGTTGTTGCATTTATGATATGCACATGAGTGTTTTGTCCATATCTTTTGACAGGTCACATATAAATACAGTCAACACATGTGAATGTAGTAATTGGATTGAGAATCCATCTTTTACATATTTTATCAAATATATTATGTTTACATGCTTTGATTTATGGAGTTGTCTCCATTATTTCATTTTGAATGTAATTCTTTCTCAATTTGCTTCTTAGGAAATATTTTCTTTTTTGTTGGTATTAGACTAACTATAAATTGAAATTTACTTAATATAATGATCGAAATTTGATAGGAATTTATTTTAGTACTATAATCTTGATTATTGAGATGAAAATCATATATTTTTCTTATAAAAAATATTATCTTATATTACAAATTTTAGACCACATTAATACATTTGGAGCGGTATCGTTTCAATTGTATAGACAATATTTGATGAAAACCAACACGACGTATCATAATATAATAGTTTGATAAAAAAATTAATAAGTATATATGAAAAAAATTCATGGGTAAAATCTATATTTTTGTTATTACTTATGTTGATAATCTTATTATAAATTAAGAAATTATTATTCATAAGCATTTTTTAGTCCAAGGATAAAATTGAAATTTGGTAATAATGTCTAAAACATCCATTTACCTATTCCATAAAAAAAAACAAAGTAATCTAAGACGCTCACCATTAAATCAGAACATTCTCAAGTGTTAACAAATAAAATAATATTAACTTTCCAGGCATAAACATTCCCACAATCATATTCCAGGAATTTTATTCTGAAAATCATTAACTCACAATTTTATCCCAAACGACACCTTAGTGCTAAACACTACCTATTGGTCTCTTCTTCTATGCGTGGTAGTCTCTTCTTCTACACGTGGACAAAAGCAAAGGTTGAGATTTTTGTAAGTTTTTCTTAATTTTGTTTAGTTTATAGAATTTATACACTTATATAATATATTTGAAGAAAAAATGTATGTTTGAGTTATTCGATTTTTCAATGGAAATTAAGTGTAATAAATTGGGTGGCTGGTGTGATCCTAAAGTACTGTGAAATATTTTTACTATCAAAAACACAAAAGTAATCGATTTGCTACATTGTGAATGCATATAATTTTTCAAAACTACCTATCGTTTGTAAATTTATATCAATGTTTATTGTAGCATAAGCATTACTAGAATCTATTGATACTTTTTATCTGCAATGAAATCGTTATTGTTTTAAGGTTAAAATATGTCTTTCTTTTCTAGATTTTAGAACGTTTAAAAGGGTTGTTCAAGTATGCTTTGAATTGTGAAATAGTAGTTTTGGGTGTGAGTATGATAGATCACAAAATTAATGAAGAAGATCCTATTCAAACTGAAATCATTGGACTCATATTGATTTCTCAAATGGGTTTACATGTGCTTTTGATTGATGTATTTGACTTTTGATATTGGGCTAAAACATGTAGTTATGTTTGATTATTTAAAAGCTGAATTTCATTGAGACTTCTTACACAACATTATAATAAATGGAATTATGATGATTCTTTTATTTGCTTGGATCGTGAGCTTATAAAGACTCTATATGAGAAGTGTTTGAAATGTTTATTTCATGGTCTAATATTCTTTTGAAGCTCTCCATACTCGTTTGATAAGTTTCTATTTAAGATATCACAATGAATATCGCTTGTTTTGTAATTTTCTTCAATGACTACAAGAAATTTATAAAGTAGTTTTAATATGTGAAATTTAATAGTTTTGACACTTTGAGCATTGACAACTCGAAATATTCTCTATTCATTTGATTTCTGCTAAGAATACCAAGTAAGTACAATCTTACACATACTTGAACGCTTGTCATACTCTGAAAAATCATGGGTGAATTGTGTTGTTGTGCTCTTATTTGTTTCATGTATGTAATCCTCATCTATGTGATAACTTGCTTATGTTACTGAATGCTTAATTGTATGTGAATGTGTTTGTTAATGATGTATCTAATTTATGGTAATGGATGATTATATACATATGAACTTACATTAAGGTTTATATAGAGATAATAAGTAAATAAATAAAATACTTAAAAGACTAGGTGGTATGTTTATGCCATGAAATGGGTGAATGGGATATTGGATGTGGGAGACCAGAGGACCCGATAATGTTTAATGGGCAATGATTAATGGTTAATGTTAATGAATGATCGTTTGTCTTGTCCAGCAATAATACCAAAGACCCGATAGTCGAACTTGTTTCATTAACAATGACTCACTACGTCTGATTTATTAAACATTACACAAGTAAGCTCGCGAAAATATAATAAAAGAATGCAATGAAAATGTAAAGACATCTAAAGCAAAGAAAAGAATGTGATCAAAAGAATATATGGAAAGAATGTAATAAAAAATGTAATATTAAAGCCACGAAACTAATGTGAGAAAATGATTTATAAAGTGCATGTCACACAATGCTTATGTTAATGATTTAAAATAGACATGGATATGCATGTATTTATTATGTATGTGTATAATTTTACTTACTGTATATTTATACTCACCCCATTTTCTATTAAATTTTTCAGATAATGAGAATCATGGTGATGTTTTTGAAGAGTCTTTTTAGGTGTTCTGGCACAAGATGATAATTGAGTTTAATTAACTGAGCAACTTACTATTTCAAAGTTGATTTAAATTTTTTATTCATGAAAGATCTTTGAAATATTATTTAAATTTTAAGAATTTTTTTTTATAAATTTATAATCTTTAATTTATTTTGAGTTTTTCTCTAACAAATGTCGTTTCATTAAATACCGTAAATCATGAATTATTTTTAAGAGAAATGTTTTTACCTAACTTCTGCGTTATTTTTGAAATTACTGAAGTAACCTTAGTCAGTCTCCGAGGTGTTGCAAAGGGCGGACAAATGATAAAACTTTGAAGCACCGACGTCTAAACTAGTGGGGAAATATGGCACGTAAGTTCATCCTCGTGTTGGTATAGGGCCATCAGTTATTTCAAATACCTGAGATGGTTAACTGGATTTCCCTTCCCCTCATCACACTTGAACTTCAGGGCCATGAACTTTTTTTAGACCACTGTAGCAAAAATCTGTATGCATAACAGGGAGCGTGTAAGTGACTATAAATCTGGCATATGTGTACTCCCCAACTTCTATCTCCACTATCTTTTTTTCCAACATCTCTTCAACTGCTCATTCTGTTATCAGTTAATGTGGTCGATTCTCCCCATCTGGTTCTTTTCCATTATCCTTGGATTAGACATCAGCATCGTCCTATAATGCGTCATGGCTCACATCCAAATTGATCCATTAGGCGAGCTGGCTACTTGACTCTGCACGTTGATTAGCCAGTTTTTCTTGCTCTTCTGTGTTAGTCTGCTAACTCACTACTGATCGCGTCTCATCCATGTCCCACTATAAAGCGGCAATCTGTTGCTTCATAGTTTGCCACGCGTTATAAAGGACCTCGTTGTTTCGATTCTTTATGCTCTCTAATCCTATTAGCGTGGTTTGTATCATCCTTTAAACTTTCATATGGTAAAATGGCTGATCTACGTGATCCGCCTCATTGTAGTCGTTAAAATCATATTCGATATGGTTCTATGCATTTTGTTTTGCTCTCTTGAGTGTTTACTACGTCTCTCAATGAAAGCACAAATTGTAAAGGAAAAATCATGACCATAGAGTTAGCCATGAATTTGTTACAAAATAATGAGAAAATAATGAGTAATAGAAGGGAGTGATAGACACTATAATTTATGTGAAAAAGCCCTTGATGGGAAAAAATCATGGGAAGCTATTGGTAGTATTTTTATTATGGATAAATGATTTACAAGGCTAATGCTAATTAGCATCTTTCTACGTGTTTTTATGTGTGCTGTGAATGCCTTGATTATAATGATTGATCCTTTTTATTTATATGATCGGATTAAACAATAATTGGTTACAATAACAATGTTGCTCCCTATATAGAGCCTAAAAAGGGGGAGTGATTGTTGACTGAAGAAACTGCTAATTGAACGAGTTCTTTGACTTAGGCCTCAACTGATTCTCTGAACCAATCTCGTCTATTGACTTCACTTGACAGTCACTTTTGCTTAACCTCAACTGGCTACATTAACAATCTGCTTCTCTTTTTCTTATTGTCTCTGAAGCCATACAATGGATTACGTGGATAGCCAATCACAAATCCATGTACAATAGTTTTGAAGCAACTATATAGGTTTGAACGAAATCTAATACTTTTTATGGACTATATATAATTTTTTACAGTATCTAACAATTGTGTGTTTAGTACACTTTCACATTTGAGACATTATTTAATTAATTTTTTATTATATTAGTTTATCATGTACAACGCACGTTTTAGATACTAGTATATTAAAAGTGGGAAGTAGGTGAGAATCATTTTTGGTAAATTTTATTAACTTTTATTGATACATTACCTAAAATTATCTTAAAGTTTACTTGTCTGATTAATAAGTAGTTGCTTCTAAAATCATTAGACACTAACTTTTTAAATTTATTCACTCATTTAATGAAATTGAGAAAAAGGTAGTTATTAAATAATTTTTAAAGTTAAGTTCATTTAATAACTTTGAATGAACTGTATCAAGTTATTTAATAGGTTATATTTAAAATTATAGCTTTCCGCTATTTTATTTTAGCAGATATAAAAATGCTTTTATCCTTTTAAAATTTTAATAATATTATTTAAAATATAATTCAATTATCATAGAATATTCGAAACTTTAATTAGACTATATTTTATATGTTAATATAATTAGTATGTTATATAAATATAGTTACGTAAAATTTACAAACAAACAATTAACTTTGTAGTACAAAGGAAAATAAAAAAGATCAAGTTTAAAGTAAACACATGAAATAGATAATTTAATTTTAATGACATCATTTTTTCTTTTGATTTTTGATACAACATTTATCCTATATATTCTAATATATTTTTTCTAAAAACATGCATGGTGTTCTAGAATTAACAACTAAAAATAATATTATATAATATAGTATTGATTTTACTTGCATGAATTAAAAACAGATAATATGATGATAAATATATATTTTTAATTTATATAACAAAATGTGATTATAAGTCAAATGTAGTTTTTACGTCATATTACATGGTCTAAGATCTGTAAATAACAGAGTGAGCTCAACACAAGGGGATGTAGCTCAGATGGTAGAGCGCTCGCTTAGCATGCGAGAGGTACGGGGATCGATACCCCGCATCTCCATTTTATTTGCTTAATTTTCTTAATGCCTTTTTACCAGTTTTCTTTCCACTCAATATCTTAACATATCAACACCAAACCTTTAAGACTAAATGGATGTATAAGAGGTTTTCAACCTTAAGATCAAGGGTTCAAGTCCTATGTTATGTCCTCATCCCCTTGATAATATATATATATATCTTAATAGGTTATGGACTTCAAATCTTCACTCCTGAAAATGTTACACGTGGGACATATTTTTTATTTTTCATATGTTCATTTTTCGATTTTGACTTGCGAATACAATAACACGTATATATCTAAAGAATTTGTTGCTGCACACAGTTGTTGATTATAATTAATAACTACCTATTCTTACAGATTATCTATTTCTTCTATTTTCTTTTTTTCCCCTTTGCGATTTGGTAGAGTTACTAATTACACATTTACTTGTATTTGGAATCGGTTTTCCTTAAGAATCGGATGAAGAATGGAATGGCTAGAATCGAAATCTAGAATCAGATTAATGCGTTTATGTTCGTTAGGAATCAGAATCAGAAATCAGATTATTGAGAGTAAGAATGATTGTTTATGTTTATCAAATCAATGAATTGGAATAATATATATGACATTACTAAAATGTCCTTCAAGGAAAATAAATAGAAGAAATGAGAATTGATTAGATAAATATTTTGAGAGCAGAATGAATTTTTCACAATTCATTTTAAATTAATATAAAATATGAAATCACATTACAACCTTTTTATCAAGAATCTCATTCCATGAAGTAAAAAAAATACATTCCGATTGACCTACTTGGAATTGAATTCTAAAATTATAATAAACAACTATAAAGATAATTTAAAATCAGATTCCGTAAAATTTGATTGCCAACCATAAAACGTAATCCTTTGCAATCAACAACAATTGCCAACCATTACAATGTTCATGTTCTGTCTCATTGCTTATTTAGTTTTAAATTGAATATATACATACAGTTGAACTTGAAACCAGAGGCCATAGCAAAAATATAAATGTACTGACCCTTTTTTTAATAATGGATGATGGTAAAACGTAAAATCTAAGACAGAGCCAGCAATGACATAAACTTGGACATAATTTTCCTTCTTTCAGCAGCTATCAGCAGCTTTCAGAATTTAATTATGCCATTCTATCCATAACCTCTTGAAGTATAGCCGTTGTCTCTTGGTAACACGATTCGGTTTTCGGCAGATTCCTCTGCTTTGCAGCCTCTTCAAGCTGCCAATCACTTTATTAATACTTTATTAATAAAATGACTAAATTAGCAAAATTGATGTATATTGCCCACTTAACCTTTGAAATTCACATATTTATCTTCATCTTACTTCTTTAATTTTAATCCGCCCTCCTTTAAGATAATTTCAGGCCTCGCCCGTGGCCTATTTTACACGGTATTAGAGTATCATGTCTTAATTTTAAATCCTTGCATCAGCAATATTTTTTTTCGTTTTAACATTCAGTGAAAGTTGTACTGACACTCCTTTTAATTTGTTTACATGACATAAACTTACTTCCCAGTTTCTGTTAGATTTTTCATGACAAAAAAACTCAGACTTATAAATTACAAACTATTATTGTTTAAATAACAAATAATACTAAAGTTACTCATTGTTTTAACCAGTTCTAAAAATGATAAAATCTTTTTTTATTCAAACTCCTGATCTACTTAATTTATACAAAAAAACCTATGTCTCAAATTAATAAAAATAGTTAAGTCGGGTGGGTTACAGAGATAAATATTATTTTTTCGCACATAAACTAACATATTTTAATCTTAATTGAATGTATTTATATGTCAATTTTCAAATTAAACCGAATGTCAGTATAGTTTAAGCAAACTACGTGAGTGTCATAAGAATACCTCGTAAAATTAATTGTTCATGTCTTAGGATTTCATACAATTTACAACATAGAGACTTGTTTGAGAGGATTTCATATAATTATTGTTACGAGTAAGAGATGAATGGGTTTTACCTGTTCAAAATTATGAAACAGTTTGTTTGCCAAATCAGTGAGTGGCTGAATGGGTTACCTGTTCAAAATTATCAAACAGTTTGTTTGCCAAATCAGTGAGTGGCTGCTTATCATTGGCATCTGCTGCAGAGATAACCTTGTCAAAGTCATAGTACATGAAAGTGGACTTAAGCCTCAGATACTTTCTCACATAATTCAATGTATCTTTCCCAATCAAATCCGCCATTGCTAGAAGATCAAATGCATATTTCTTCAACCTATACTTCCTCCCTTCATTCCCTATATCTGCTATATATATCCCCTTCTTCACAAATGAACGACTGCCCGTTTTTTCATTCGTGATTTCTGTACGAAAGACGAAATTCCATGAAGAATTTTGGAAAAGAAAACAACGATGTGGTGAATTTATTTATGGGAATTGAAGCTTACTGTTGTAGACAGAAGGAACAGGTAAAAGACCATCAACCCAATACTTATTGTCTTCAGCAAGAGAGACTCCACTACTGCTTCCATTAATGCCAATAAGAGCTATGGAGGTAAGGGATAATGCTGCTCTTCTTGTGGTCTGCAATGGCTGCTGCTGTTGAAAATCCTCATTTTTGTTGCCTGAAAATCCATTCACTTTGAGTTTTCTTTGGGTGGTTTGGACCTTTGGAAGCTTTGGAATAAAGGCTGCTAATTTCTCTGAAACCCCATTTGGGTTTGCCAATTTAGCCATTGTTGGAATAGGTGGGAGAAAAGATGGAGGAGTTTTGAGCAGCTGGCACAGTACAGAGAGTGAATGAGAAAGATTTTGAGTATAAATTTCTGTTATATCCGTTTGGAGTGTGCTGGCTGCTGCTGACCACCAGAAGGATATCCTGATAATTAGGATAGTTTGGTCATTTTGTTGGAGGTGCTCTTTTCCGACATGTCGATTGAGAATGGGCTTCTGATGACCAAATGTTCAATCTCCTCCTCGTAAGTCGCGACCACGAGTCGTAAGTCACCTGCCACCAACTCTCAAATTCCTAAAAAAACGCACACAGATTCACCTTTCCCGAGAGAACTACTTCTCGATTGTTTTCTCTCTCCAAACACCATAACACCGACCACCCCGCATCCCTTTCATTCGCCACTGGTTTGTTCTCGGAATAATCCGCGGGGGAGTATCTGAGCTTACGGTGTATACGTCAACATCAGCTTAAAATGGTCTCTCCGGAAAGCACTAATTGGCTTTTCGATTACGGATTGATCGATGATATCCCTGTACCAGGTGGGAATTCCACCGTTTCAAATTCTGGGTTCTCTTGGTCTTTACTAGCCCTGAAGGCTCCTTCTAATGTTAGGTACCTCATAATATCTAGCAATCAGGGTCCTCAATTTTCGCTTCTGAAAGGAGTTTTTTTTTAACTGTTACATTCCAATTTCTTAATCTGCTTAACAAGAAACCTTGCTGAATCAAAGTTCTTCTCTATCCTCTTATAATTATAAATTTTGACTCTCTCTTCCTACTTAATTAGGATGTTGGCGCAAAACAAAAAACACTGAGACTCTGCAAGGTCATAATTTGGGTTATAGCGTTGTTTGATTTGGGTTTAAGTAGATCTGGAGTTGGAGCAATGATGTCAGTTGCATGGAATCATGCTTATGGATAATCATTTACGTTATCTAAAGATTCGTAACTATATGGAATTGAAAATATATGCAGCGCATTAGCTTCAGTAGTTCAGTGGTTTATGTAATTTGCTCCATGATGTGTAGTTTAAAATAGAAAGTTCCTACTTTCCAACTTCAGACAAGGTCATAAAGTAGATCATGGTTATATATTAATGTAGTGCAGATGTAACATCTTTGATCTACTCTACTCCCAGTTCTTGTTGTATATTGCAGATCGGCACAAAACCAACTAATCTTCTTGTTTTCTTGGGTTATTTGGTTGGCTGTTTGTTCTCATACTCCATTTTCTTCTCGTGCAGTGTTTAATCATTGTTTGATTGTATTGTTTGTTTACTCATTTGTTTTCCTTCTTTGGTCATGATGTTTTTTTACTTGTACCAAGTGTGGAAATCGATGGATCATTAGCGGATACAGAATGCCGTAAGGAATCTGGCTGCAAAAAAAGGTACACTATTTATCCTTCCTTTCTGTTCTCCTCCTCTCCCCATCCCCTTTTGAGCTTCCATGTACTGTCTGGATTTCTGTTTAACTAATGTTGTATTATGTACAATTGGGTAGATAGCTAGGATTAATGCCTTTGGTAGACATCAGTAGAGTAGCTAGCTAGAAGAGACTTGATAATTAGTGACGAAGTTCTAAACTTATATTGTCATCCTGTCAGTTAAAGGAGAACTGCTCGGAGCATCAATTTATTTTTATTTTACTTTTATATAATCGTTCTCTCCAAGTGAGCATGTTATATGCTTTACCCCTTTCCCACATTCATGATTCAGGGTTAGATGTGAAACAAGCAGAGGTTCTAGCTCCAAAGCATGCAGGGAGAAGTTGCGGAGAGACCGGCTGAATGACAAGTATCCTGCTCTCTCTCTCTCTCTCTCTCTCTCTCTCTCTCTCTCTCTCTCTCTCACTCACATAGATTTTAGTGCTGACAATCTTGTTACAGGTTTCTGGAATTGGGTTCAATTTTGGAGCCTGGAAGACCACCGAAAACAGACAAGGTTGCTATTTTGACTGATGCTCTCCGAATGGTGAACCAGTTACGGGTTGAGGCCCAGAAGTTGAAGGATTCAAACTCAAGTCTACAGGAGAAGATTAAAGAGTTGAAAGTAAGTTTTCCTTAATTACCTTCTGAGGATGCTTGTAGGCAATACTTATGGTAATTCCCATTCTTCTCTTATCTAGGCTGAAAAAAACGAGCTTCGTGACGAGAAGCAAAGGCTAAAGGCCGAGAAGGAGAAACTAGAAAAGCAACTCAAATCCAGCTTCCTGACTACCCCAACTACAATACCCGCCAGTTTTGCAGCTCAAGGCCAAGCTCCGGGGAGCAAGTTAGTGCCATTTATGGGTTACCCGGCAGTTGCAATGTGGCAGTTCATGCCACCTGCTGCAGTAGATACATCACAGGATCACGTACTCCGTCCACCGGTTGCTTAAGTTGGCTGTCAGAGTGGAGAGGATATTAATTAGATGGTTTGGCATTCATTCTGTCATTGTTTTTGTTCATATTAGTACCTGCAGGAGTTTTAACAAATAACAACTGAGTTTAATTTGGAGTACTTGACTTAATGTGTAATGTAGTGACTTTTTAATGAATCGATGCTGGTGTTTGCATGTAAACCTCCTCAATAAGATAATCCAGCAAAATGGTCTAGTTTTGACTGTTATGGGTACAGTAAGTTTTTTGAACTTGACATTAGGTACTCTTTGTGGACTGGCTTCAATGCTAGAGATATGTACTGGTTTGTCAAGTCCGATATATGGAAATGCTTCAAACTAAATTGTCTCTTTGAATAAAAGTGCTTCTAAACATAATTTAAATTGAAGATTGTGTGAAAGAGCGGTTAAAATCCAAATATTTAGATACTAACTGTAATATGATTTTATATTCCTAAAAACACTTCTAAATCACTCCAGAACATACCCCAAATAATTCTTTCATGGAGAACATCAAGATTCGGGTACTTGAAAGCAAAAAAAAAAAACTAATGATAAAAAAATAAAAAATAGTCATCTTTAAATTAAAAAAAAAAAGTCGGCGTACAAAAATAGACCTCCGTTCATCTATGAAATTATATGTAATTTTTAAAAAATTTATATAATATATATCGTATATATAAAATATTTTTACAATATATTTTATATAAAAATACATATTATATAAATTTTTAACAAGGGGAGTAATTTTTTATGGATGACATGGAAATGATTTTTTATCAAGCGATTTTTTTTATCCTGAAGCGCATACAGTCTCTATTTTTTATGTATTTTTTATATTTTTATTGAAAAATTGCTTTAAACTTTGAAGAGCCCGTAAATCCAAAAACACGTTTTATCTTGCCAAGCTGCCAACACAGCTTTATCTGTTTATTTTAGCAGAGCTGCTTCCTCTCCCACTACCCATCTCCTTACTTTTATCAAATGGCTTCCAATTTTCTCAAAATTCACTTACAACCCTTTATAGCTACAAATCAATCAACCCCAATTCGACCCTCTAAATCTTCCTTCCCTTTTTCTCCATTCCCTTCAAACCATCGTCCCCATCACTCACATTTTCATCCCAAATGGGCCAAATTCCATCCTGCAATTCTTCACCGATGCCGATTACCTTCTCTTCTTCTTCATTCCTCTCTGTCTGCTTCCACTCCACCAGTCTCGAAAGGGGAAGCAATTTCGCAGGCCAAAATCTGCCTCTCCACCACCCTAGAAAAGCCCCTCAACAACCTCAAACTCACCGGCAAGCTCAAGAAAGCAAAACAGCCCAGGTTCCGGGTGGAAATTCCGGTCATCGATGACTCGCCGGCCTCGCTATCTCAACTAGCTTTTGAGGTCTTTTCAGACATACCCATCAGGAGAAAAGGGACCCCAGTTAAGGTATTAGTCCTATGGCCTAACCCAACTTTAGCAGACGCTGCAATCAAAACCTTTGAATCTCACTCTTCCAACCAGATTGAACACATAGCTATTCCCTCCGTTACCAGTGCTGATATCACAATTTTGAATTCTGGTGACGTGGCTGTCTTTTTGGCGCCGGAGTCTTCCCAACTGGCAACTATCAAAACTGTTAGTGACAGTTTGTTCCCAAAACCAGTGGTGATCTTCAACCCCAGATGGACGTTCGAGGACGAGACAAATTTCGGTGTGCTTAGTGGCTTTGTTGGTTCATTTGATGTTATTTATTCATTTATGGGTTTGGAAGTTAAAGGATTGTTGAGTAAGAGAAAAGGAGTGGTTTTCAAGTGTGTGAGAGATGGGATTGTCAGTGGTGAAAGATGGAATGTACTTGTTGAAGAGGAAGGGGAGCTGAAAGTCGTATCAAAGTTCAAATCACGGCCGTCGATTTCGGAAGTTGAGAATGTTTTATACAATTTGACGGCCATAAACTCACCTGTTACAAAATCAGCAAAGTTCTTGAGGGATTTAGTGTCAAATGTGACTGGGAAAAAGTAAGTATATTGCCTTATGAACATGAGGAATTGTTTGTTTGTATCACCTTTGCTAATGTAAGTTTACTTTAACCTGATAATTCATCTGCTGCAATCTGCACTCTCCAACCTTTATATTGCATTATGACTTTCAATTAGTGGCAATTTTCTTGATTTCATCTGCATTATGCAGACGAGGCGGAAAGAACCAAGAGTAGTTGCTGAAATTTTTTGCAACTAAAAACGTTGCGAAACAAAAGAAGCTGTATAGATCAATGTTTCTCTCTCGAATAACATCTATGTACTCTACTCTCGATAGACAATGTAATTACAGTGCACACTGATCTCTTATTTCGTCCCCTGTTCATCTTCTTCAATTTGATTTTTATTTAATCTCTAAAATAGGCTTACATGAGTTGTTACTCTCACAGAGCAAAGCCATGGGAAGTTGTGGTCTTGCATCTTAGTACACATTGGATGAATATTACTTATCTTTGGCATAAAGCATAAATATGGTGATACTATGATTTCAATGTATTGAATATTGACTGAGAAGGAACAAAAATCAAGGAAGAAAGAATGAGGCAACTCCAACAGAGAAAAAAAAGAGATGATCAGCAAACAGGGGCAGTGCTGTATCCAAGGCCTTAAATTTTGGAAGAACTCTCTCACTTTCTTCTTTTTACATGTACAAACGCTTCTGTATCATCAATATCCAGCTCAAGATGCCCTAATATGACAGCTCTTGATGAATTTATCAGAGAAGTTGACGTATTTCGTCCATAATGGTCGAAGTTGTGGAAACGCTATCTCTAGCCATGGCTTTGCTCTGCCATTGAAGTGGATAACACCAGCACTCTCCGCATCCGCTAAGCTCGTGTTTTCCTGGTACCCTAGCCCCAGCATGTGCCAAAACGGATCGATGATCTGAACGTGACCGTGGAATGCTATTAGGCCCGGAGGCAATGTCCCTAGTTGCCAGAGGCTCAAGTCCGATTTCAAGTTCTGAATGAAGAAAAACAAGAACCCATCATTATCAGTATCGAGAAAAGGGGAAATTCTTTGGTACTGGCCCAGTAAGATACCATAAGTACCTCAAATATATAGTCAAGTACCTCGCATTTGTTGACCAATAATGTACCTAAAATATATAATGATGTATCGTGGCCGGCACCAAAAAACGACCCCGATAAAAGGTATAATATGTAAACATTTCCGTTATCGTTTAAAGAATTTTGTGATTGTGATGGGGCTTAACTCACCTCTTCAAGCCAGTAATGATAAGTAAGGCTTATGTTGGTCTTTCTCCAAGCCTCTAAATCAAAGATGTTCATTCCATAAGCCCAAGCACATTCATTGGGATCAAAGCTTGCTGCTATTTTAGGATGAGTGAAGTTCAAATAGCTCTTCAATCGTTTCGACATTACAAACTTATCTTCTCCCCTGCATGTTTCTACTGCTCCATTAACCTTTCCATTCATGTCAATGTCCCATAGAGGTGAAAGATCAGTTTGAACCACTATGTCATCATCCAAGAACACCACTTTCTTAAGACTCGGAAACAACTGCATTAAAATACGCAACAGATTAATTCGTTCCTCTGCGAAATTCAAAGGAGAATGAGTTCTGGGAAGAAGCCGGATAATTCTATTCAATCTTACCTCTGGTAAATGTATGCGAATGTGATTCATGACTGAATTATACTTGGGACTAAGTGCTTGCAACTTAGCTGCAATGATATGAGGTTTCTCAGTGTTATTCGCGACAATGGCCGACGACCCTCCTCGGAATTGTGACCGGACCTTTTGGTCTTTTTCCATTGCTTCTAAAACAGGTACTTTCCCTTTTGTAAACCAGTCAAAATGATGCAATGCCTTAACCTCAATTATTGCAGGTGACAAAGAGTGAAGTGAAAACAATGCTTGCATAGGGAAGTAAGTTTTCCTATCTGTAATTATGTGGAGGACGACTCTCCGGGGACGTAACGAGTTGCGGACGAGAGATGCAGCAACAACAGATGCAGCAAGAACATTGTCGGAGGCAAGGACAAAGTGGAAGTACGAGTTGTCAACAAGCGATGGAACGAGCTCGGCTGAGGGGAGCTGGAGACGAGCTGCCGCGTTCGTGGAGTGCTCGTTTGCTAGCCTAAGTGCAAGACAGTGAAGCTGTTTCGGTATGCTGCTTGATGCTACATGTCTATATAAATATTCTTGGATTTTGGCTGTTCTTGTTCTTTGTTCTAGAAGGCTTACCTAAATCATTTCAAAATGAAAAATTAAAACATCTTAGCTAAAAGCTATAACATATTAGATCAGTCAACTATCTTTTTCATATTACCATAGCTCTAAGTTTGATAGCAAATGTTTTTGCATCATGTTTGCTGTCCTTAATCTCAGCCATAAACTCTTCTAAAGTCTGTGGAATATCAGATCTTCCTTGTAGTTCCTCTTTGGTAATAGGTTGTTCTAATACTTGATATATCACTTCCGGGACCTGACAAATGACATAATTAATTCAAATTAAGTAAATTTGGTCATTATAGGAATGTGAAATAGAAAGTTAATCAGTAGAAAACCAGGGTGTGAGATTACATTTGACTCCAGCCTTCTTCCCAATAGTCTTGGTCCTAATTTCTTTCCAAGGCAACCTATCAATATTTAGTTAAATTAATCATGAACTGCAATTAATAAAATGCAAGCTATCATACTTAAGTTATTATTGCTGTTAAATATATTACGTAGCACAATGATGCTCAGCATTGAGATGAGTTCGCACTGTATATACTCTTATTTCTCAAGCTTGATAAGCAAACAAATAAGAAAATATTAGATTTTAAATTGTGACGTGAATGTATGGTCTTACACCACGTGTATTGTCTCTTCTTTTGCACCGACCATGTCCTAAAACAAACGCTACACTTTGTGTTTTTTAACCTTGTACGTTGGATTTGTCTCTAGAACAGATAAATTACTAAAATAGAGAATTTTTTGGAGTTTGGTAAATTGTTTTGTCCTACCCTTGAAAATTTTCAATTCTTGGAATTTAATAATTTTCTAACAACGCATCTAAAACCTAATTAAGAGTACCATAATCATAGAAAAATATCTGCCACTCATAAAGTACTGAAAACTCAATATTATTTTATGTCATCTGCTGTCATGTTTTTATTTACAGTGTTCAGTGTATTACTTAAGTTCAGCTACAGAGAAAAGAAGTGGGGATTACTTCATGCTTTCACTAAGGAAAAAAGAAGAAAAGGCAGCTCAGAGAGGCAGATCTGCCAGTATGAAAAAGATAGGGGGAAGAAGATGATCTGATTTCCTAAAGATATTCCAAAGTATGCTTTTGGATCTGCCATGTTTGTATGTACAAGTGAAAGTCTTAAGCCATTAAAGAGTAGTTCAAAGTGAAAAGCTTCTATCATATGCTTCTAAAGCTTGCTTCGGCTGCACATTTTTCATCAACCTTTGGTTAGAGAGACTCCAATCCTTTCTCATTTCTTTCATATCTTTAAGCATAATGTTTCAACAAATATTTATATTCTTTTGTGATAAACGACAGATTCTGCATTATGTTTTCTCTCACCTTCTTTTCCATAAATTTGAATTCTATTTTATTTAGATTTTTAACTTGTTTTCTGTTTTTTTGTTGGAGTTATGACTTTTAATTCGAAAATAGTACGATCGAACTCACGTCCTCTTAGATATGTGTAATTTTGGATATTATTGTCTAGTCTATGTTTTATTTTTCTAGTTTCTTCTTGAGGGTGTTTTAGTATTCTAACTTTCTCATCCTCGTGAATAAATACCATGTGTACTTTCTCATTCGTGAATGAATCAAAATATTTTTCTTTTCTTCTTTTATTTTCAAGTTAACTGACTATATCAATCCATTTTGCTGCAACTTATTTAGTGTTAATTATATTAATTCATTAATTTAAAAATAATATAAAACAAAAAAAGTTTAATATCTTAGAGAGTGAGTGAATTTTGTTTCTTATTATACATTATCCACGATGCCAAATACTAAAAAGGATAACTAAGTCGATTAAAATACATTATGAAATGCCTGTCACGATTTTTTCGAGGTGAGACTGCTTAACACTAAATCCACAGATGCATTAGACAACGATTCCATCTTACAGTAATGAGTATCTCCTTGGCATTTTCTATTGAATAAGAATACAGAAATTTGAAGTTGCAGCTTAAATACCAGAATAAAAAATCTTTTTTTTTTGTAACGAAAAATAAAAACTTAATCTAGTTGAAATGCTATATGAATTCTAAGGCGTGAGAATAGATAAGCAGTAGCTAAAAAGTTCTATTGGAAGTTTGATTATAAAACAGTTAAAGTGGAATGGCATTCTAACATTGTATTTCTAGCTTTGTCTATCAGGGTGTGATCGTATATGTGAGAGAGCCATTGAAGAGAAGGTTAGAGAAATGTACCTAGAGAAGAACACTTGGTTTCTCCATCAATGGTATCAACGGCAGTCAAAACAAACACGAACCGGAGAAGAAAAGTGAAGAACAGAAGGGAATAGATAAGCATTCGATACGAAACCCGTCTCGACCCGACCTTCACTTTGATAAATTCTCTAAAACCTTTCCCAGGAAGAACAGTGACATGCCTCAAACTAGGTGATATGTGAAGCTGCATATTTTATTTCTCTGTTCAAACCCAAAGTAAGCAAGCAAGAGAGGTAGTCTTTCTGGTCGTTGTTTGTGAGAAATGTTACTTCATTTGAGGAGCAATGAAAAGAAAAGAAGTGGGATGATGAGTTGAAAAATGGAGGAAATGGGGTGGAGAAATATGCTATTTTGATGTTGTTTAAGGTAGCTATCTCTTACCTAACCTTGCTTAGCATTTGGGCTAGATATTTGAAGTATTTTGAGGTCTTTGAATGTGAATAAGAAGGGAGAGAAGGAGGGGGGTTGTTAAAGAGAAAGAGACATTGGACTGAGAATAAGAAGGCTCTGTTTGATTTATGAGTTTATTTGTGGCTTGGTTTTGAAGGGGGAAAGTTGAGGGAGAAGAGGTAGTAAATAAAAAATTAATTTTTTATGAGAGAATAAATAAAATTTGTTTGGTGATTGCTTGGCTTTGCCTTCACATGAAAGTTTTTTTGGTTAGTCTACAAAGAGTTTGGACTTTGACAGAACAGAGTTTCTAAATGGACAATGACTCTCTCTCTCATGGGGTTTGGCTTTTGGGTGTTGGAGTGAAAATGCAGCAATCTGTTCTTACACTGTCTTTTTCAAGAGAATGAAATTAAGCAATAACACATTTCTTTTGCGACATAAATTCTTGGGTTTTCTATTCAAATAATGAATACATGCAATAATCATACGGTTTATTTGACAGCTTTAAGGGTACCAATGGAATGAATAAACTATGATATGTAGACATAAAAACAACAAAAAATAGAAAGAAAGAAAACTACGATAGTTTACCACGTTACCATGAGTTGATTGTGTTTTGTGATCTCAATATAATGTAATATTTTATAAAAAAAATACTCAATTATCACATGGATGCGTAGTTTCATTTTACGTGTGTTGTCATATTGTAACCGTAATGAAGATCATAATGTTACATAACATTACTTACAATGTTATATAACATCACTCTTATATTTGTTTCTCAAAAGCTGAATGAATTTAGTTGTTGTCATCTGAACAATGTTTGGTAGTATCATGGTGCTTAGCACTACTACAACGTCGCAAAACACATAGCATGAGACTATCTATATACTCTACTATCTATGACTTATTTTTTCCTTATGCTTTAATTTAGCAAATATATAATGACATTCTATACACTATCACACATAACAATGTTGAACACCACAATAATACATAATAATGATCATATTTTCCTCATAATCTCAAATACATTAAAGTTTCAATGTGACTTGCAAGAGATACATAAGATTCAAAAGTTGCATACAATGCTAGAAAATGTCGTTGCCTTGCGCATTAATTCATCATGTATATGTAGTGAGATTATATACATCACCAACAAAAATTGATATTGAACATCGTAGTGCTACATAAATATTGTGTTGGGAATGTTGACATTTAAGCATATGATGTAAATGCTTTATTGCTAATTAATAAATGAAGTAGTTTTTCATTTAATATTTTAATGCACGTATGTTTGATACTTATAAATATCATAAAAAAATTTATTATTAACTGTGACATTAAATATTGTATACAAAGTGTATACAAGCAATTAATGTTTGGATGGAATTATAAAAAATGTCTGTAATTAATATTAAAGTTTCTAATCTTAATTTATCTATAATCACCGGTAAAACTCATTTGCATTAAGAATGGAACGGTCTTATCTGTGTTAATAATATAAAGACATTAGAATGAGAGTACATTATATAATGAGATTATATATGACTCATGATAAATTTGAAACTTCAACAATATAATTAGCCAATAGTGTATTCTATTTTTATGATATAAATGATCGTACATAGAACAATCTCAATTATGAGTAATTAACATACTCTTGGTTATGTAATGTTTTCTTACTTACTTGGAAAAGGTTCATGATCTCATCGAACTTAATTCCTAGTATCGTGGAAGTGTAATGAAGGAAATAGTTGAGACTGTTAATTTACAATGTGGAATCTATTCATTCATTATGAAATTAGATAAATAGTTTCTTAATTTAGTTCTTTAGTAATATGAGACCTCAATTTATGATAGGATTATAAATTTATCATTCACTAGAGAATCAATAGAACTCAAGGAGAAAAATGTAATTAGAGAGGTTACTGATTATATACCTAGATCTAATTTTGAACTATCATAGGAATATAGATCTATATGTAGTACTTATATTAGTGGACTATTCAATTCTTTGAGTAATTAATATCTTTAACTTCAAGAGTGCAATTCTAATTTTATAAGGAAATCTCTTTGAAATTATTAAATTATATATTAATAACGATTTTTATTATCGACATTGGAGCTTGAAATTATAGGTCCATGGGTCCATGTGCCATCTCTAATAACACTAGTTGGACAAGTAAAAATATTGGAACTACGATAAATAGCATAGAATTATTGAATTCTAAATTATTATATATTCTATAATATGTGATAATACGAGTAACATTGTATCAAATGTTATAGATAAAAACCTAATCAATTAATATATGAAATTAAGTGAAATATGTAATTATTTTAATATGTTAAAATTAGATTAGACAATGTGATAGGACCACATTGTCTATGCCTAACACATGGAATGATTCCCGGTGACATCTGATTATTTTTTTAAAGATTCTTCTAAGTGGAGAAGGTCACACCATAAGGGGGATCATGAGTGTCGTATGACTAGCCTGCCATGTCCCCAAGTGGGAGGTTGTCACTTATCAGATGAATATTATCTTATAAGAGTTATTTGATAATTCAAAAATGAGATTACTAGTCACTTATCAGATAAGAGTGATCTAATACTTAAATTTATAAATAATCATATCAGAAAATATATAACAGGATTAATGATTTGATTCAATATGATCATCTTCTTCAAAAGATGAGCATCACGTCACACACGAGACCATGTGTGGTATGTAGATCGCTAACCACCTCACCAAGTAGAAGATAGTCACCTTTCAGATAAGGTTATGTGATTAGTTTTTGAATTTGAAATTCAACAATTCAGTTTTGATCTTCTCAAGAGATGGTGTACATCAAAGAGAAGATGGTGCAATTTTTTATCTATGTTATATTTTTGTTCTAAGAAAAAGTGAATAGATTAACTTGAAGCGATTTTTTTCGTTGTAAAGAATTTTTTCTTGACACTAAAAAGGTAATAAGAAAAGAGAGGAGAGAAATGATGTAACGATGCTATGTACGAAATTTGCTTGGTTTCTATTGAATAAGAGTGCTTACAACCAGCCTTTTTTATAGACTTTTACAGAATATAATCAAATTTCTCCCAGAACAAAATTACTACAATTCATGAGAAAATATCCCCGTATCGGGAGATTATCACTTTATTTATGAGATTACGAAATATTCCCCTAGATTGTGTGCATTAGCTTTAACTATTAAATTAACTCTAACCGTCGGATCACGCCTACAGTCTTGATTCTCATTTTCCCGTTCTGCCATGAAGGTAGTCTTCAAATTCTCCTCCAATTGGTTCTCCTTTGTACATGTGGCTCGACAGAGATTTTATACCTGTTCATTTTCCCCCATTACAATCAACAGAATGTCATTGGTTGTGGTGTAATGATGGTATTTTGTTGTTTACGTGCTTTTCGATAAGGGATTTAATTGATTGGATCTTCTGCCTTTTTAACCATTTGTTAGAATCTGCAAACATAAATAACATACAAAGATATTAATTAATGAAATAAGTAAGAAAAGTGTGTACCTTTCGTTTGTCCCTTCATATTTTTGTTCTCATTAACGTCCTCCTCGAAGATACACAAAACGACCTCTCATCATTTCTATTTGCCGCAACATCTTCCCATTTCCAGTTACTTTTATTGGGAATGTACAACACGAATTTCAAAAGTTTCTATTTGACAAGACACGCCTTCTTCCCTTTCCAGTTGTCATATTTTCATTCGTCAGTTTAGACGACGATTTGTCCCATCACACTGTCAGTTACGCCTCCCGGCCATCAAGTACCTGCCAGACATCCTTTCATTTACTCATTTTCAAGATTTATGAAGTGTTATTCATTTTTCTTTCGAGTCCGCAACTTATTTATGGTTTCCTCCATTTCGTTTCTTCCTCACTTTCAGTTCTTGTTCTTGGTAAGTTTTAATCTCCTTCCTCTTTCTTTGTAATTTTTTCCTTCATGGATTTTTGAGTGATGGAAGACGAGGGCACCCAATTCAAACCTCCCATTCCCCTAGTTAGGACCCAAGCCAAGCTTAACCAATTTATAGCTTCACACCGGGATGCCTTTCCATCGAGCATTACATGTGCCCTAAGAGAGAGTAATGCCTTGAGAATCCCGTGTAGAGACCCATACCAGATTACCTTGAGTCCAATGTACATAGTCGTAGGTCTTAAACTTCTCTTTTCCCCATTTATGCATGAATTCTTTCACACTTTTGGCCTAGCCCCGTCCCAATTTACTCTTAGTTCTTATAGGGTTCTTCTCAACTTTGAAGCCATGAATAGGAGATATAACCTAGGTTTAGGAATAGACAAGCTCGTCATTGCTGTATAGTTAAGTGTCGAGATGAGAGCTACTACCTCATTCCTCGTCCATCTGAATAGAGAGGGAAGTTGATAGCGGTGATCCCGAAATGGGACAAAGGCTAGGAACAAGATACCATATTGATTGGCGGGAACTGGGGAGGTGATGGTCACTGGACAATTCCTAGAAAATGGACAGTTTTTAGTAAGTTGTCAGAGCTCGGTTCCCCAATATTTCTTTAATTTATTTCTTCCATTTTTCTGTCTCTTTTAGACTTACTAACGGATTTTCTCCTTCTTGCAGATTACAAGAAAAACAAAAGGCCTTACTTATCCAAGGCATCCGAGGAATACCTCGCTGCTGCTAACCGTTGCTGAGAATGGGATTGGACTGAACTCCTTGACCCAAGGAGAGAAGTCAACATTGCCTTTGCCCCAACTCAAGTTCCCATCACACCTACGTCCGCTCCAACATCCTCATCTTCAATCCTATAAGGTATTCACATTCCTCATTTTCGTCATGCCCCTGCCCTTTCCATTTAGAGTACTTCCATTTCTACTGACTCCGAGTGGGAAGATGAAGAAAGAAAAACCCTACTTTGAAGGCTTGCTACCAGTGTCGACATGGCAAGGCATCTCCGCGGCAACATAGTTGGGGTGGTCGAGGACGAAAGGAATGTTTGTCCGAGGTAGGACACACCAAGTTCTTCTCAGACAGCTCCCGCTCCTCCTACACTGGTTGTACCTACTCTTACTTTTGTTGCCTAATGAGAGAATCCTCTATAGCATTCAACTTCTCCTCCACCTCCTCCACAATCAAAACAGAGGGAGTCCGTTCCTACTAACTCATTTGGCTCTCAAATGGGGAATGAAGAGCCTAGTTTATGGAAATGGAGACGTTTCTTAGTCGCTCCTCTCATTCCTGCTTCTGTAAGCTTCCTCAGTGACCCTTGTTCTGCACACATAGTGCTCCGCGGGATTCAGTCTGACATGGATATGACAACTGCTCGTGGCATGACCATTGGGAACCAACTCTGCTCCCTAAGTCATGGTCTGATGAAGGTATGAACAACACTTTATTCTTTTGATCTTGCATCTTTTTATTACTTTATTTCCCATTTGAGTATGCTTTGTGATTTTCTTCTTCTAGGCTGTTGTTCACCATAATTATCTTCAAGGATATTATCTTTCTTTGGAGCACGAGATATTCGGTTGGCGGAAGAAAGTGGACGACTGCCAGGGTGTGCTTGACCGTCTTGCTATTGACAACGAACACCTGATGAAGAATGAGGCTAACCTTCAAGGCTCTATAGAAAGGCTTGCTCAGAATGTAGCCGAGGAGCACTTGAAGGTTGTTGACTCTTTGAAGACAACTAATGAGTCTATGGAGACTAGTAGAAAGTCTTTGGCTGAGTCTGAAGAGAAGTTGAGGGTTATGGAAGAGAAGCTGACGGCTGCTGAGTTGGCCAGATCTGAAGCTGAGATGGGAGAGAGTCAGACTGAAGATGCATTTCAGGCCCTGTTTAACAATGCCAAGAAAATGGTCTACTATGCAGGCTATAAAGATGGGCTACCTAAAGTTCCTTCCCAGGTTCATCTCGATGATCCCCCAGAGGTTTAAGCTGAGGTAAACGCTTCCACGGAAGACACTGCCATTAATTCTTATGTTCCTGTTGTTGAAGCTACTACTGTCAACACTTCTGATCCAGTTGATGAAGTCGTTCCTTAGAGAGAGACTGAGTTTTTCTAGGAACTTGGTTTTTGTAATTTGTACATTTCATTTATTGTACTTTCCTCCATTTTTATTTTGTCAAGATCACTTGTAATTTTCAATTAATAATAGTGAGATGATTTTTTTTGAAATATAAATTCTGTTCTTCCACCTTCAATCAATGAGAACTTATGTTTTGCCGATTCTTGTCTCTTCTAGGCATTTTAATAAAACTTTTCAACCAGAAGAACTTGCAATAATTTTAAGTTAAAACTTGAGAAATTTGCTTTGTGAAAACTTTAAAGGAAATTCCGCTTATAGTGATTTAAATTGATTTTGTCGGCGCACTGCTTTCTTTGTGATCCGTTCTTAAGGATGTAAAGTTCTGCCTTTCAGTCTTTTCTCAGGAAACGGATGTCCTTTGTCCTACCTTGAAACCTCTATCCCATTCTGTTTTAGATAATCTATACTCCTGTTTTCTTCGAGTTGCCCGCTTCCATAGACTTGGGCCTTTGCTTATTTTATCATTTCTGATAAAAAGGTTTTATTACCTACCCGTTCTCAAGGACTTAGGCCAAATGACCGCTGAACTTATTTCTTTTATACATTTTTTAGAGAATGTTTTTCCTGCTCCCAAGGACTTAGGCCAAAGGACCACTGGCATTGTTTGTTTTACACATTTCTAGGAGAAGATTTTTCTCGCTCCTAAGGACTTAGGCTAAAGGACCACCGACCTTGTTTGTGTTTACACATTTCTGGGAGAAAGTTTTTTCCACTCCCAAAGGCTTAGGCCAAAGGACCGCCAGCCTTGTTTGTTTTACACATTTCTAGGAGAAGGTTTTCCCACTCCCAAAGGCTTAGGCCAAATGATTGCAGACTTTGTTTATTTTACACATTTCTGGGAGAAGGTTTTTTCCTCTTCCAAAGGCTTAGGCCAAAGGACCGTCGACCTTGTTTTATTCTATTGGAGAGAAGAGAGAGAGTTGACACCAAAGTTTATGTGGTAAACCCTTACGGGAAAAAAATCATTTTTTCAAAGTTACATTATAAATTTTAAGAAAAATATGAGAATATAACTCGAACCCACGACTTTTAGGGTATGAAAGTGTGATGACTTAATCAACTACGCTAACTCAGCTTGTCACATTAGAGAGTTAGCAAATACAAACTTTTGTCAGTTATGTGTTAATTTCTCAGAGAAGACGAGATAGATATAATTATAAGAAATCTCAAGGGAGGAAAGTGAAATTTAATCTTAAACAATTACTTAAGTCAAGTTTACGAAGCACAAATTATAATCTTTACTAATTTTGAAAGACAATTGTTCAACTGAACACTCAATAGAATGCATAAAACTGTACTATTGTAGTATAGTGACAAAATCACACTGCAAAACGTACTATAAAAAAGCGTTTGGATAATTAAATTTTCTATCTTGGGCAATGGGTAAATTTCTTTTTTAATATTTCATAGTACTTTATTTTTATTCTCCTTATGAATTGCAAGTGAACAAAAAAATGGAAAACTGGAATTACGTAGGTTTTAAGGCGGATGTAGCTTATGGGAGTTTTTAGCCGAGAAACTTATTTCACAAAATAGCCGGTAATTTTTATTATTAGTATTTTAACCGATAACTTAAATAGTCAAAAATAAAGCTATACAATTTTACTATTATAACCCTAAATAGATAGAATAATAAAATATTATTTAACTAATTATGAAAATAAGATCTAATTAGTGAAAATAATTATATAAGTTTATTTTAAAAAATGGAGCATTAATTATATAAGTTATTTTTAAAAATTTTAAAAAAATATGTAGATTTTCTCATCTAAATAAAACAAAATTGATTTGATTAATAATACCAAAAATTGGTAAGATAAAATACATGTAGATTTACTTAACTAAAAATTCTATAGACTTCCTTAAATTTGAATTTAAATGTATTCATTAAAACTTTTTTTACCATAATTATAGAAGCTATTTATATATTATACCATAGTTTTTTTTTCTGTCAAATATATATTAAACCATAGTTAGAGAAGCTACTTATTTTTACTATAATTAGAGAAGCTACTTATAATTTGTATTCAAACTCTAGTTTTTACCACAGTTAGTGAAACAAAATATCTTCACCATCTACGTGAAGAGAGATTTTGAGAGAAGCTATTATCAAGAAATCATTTTTGGATCTTCAAACCCTTAGAGAATAAGGTAAAAGTTTGTCTATTTCGTTATTACGCTTCAATGTTATTAATTTCTCTTAAAATTTTGTATCTAATTTTTAAAAAAAATCCCTCCATCACTGATCTTTATATTCTTGAATATGTTTTTTTTTCATTCAAGAGAATAATAGTACCAGAAATGAAGATTATGCTACTAACAACATAAAATATCCAACTTGTGACATGGCCCAGCAGATCCAACGTAAACACTATATTTATTAATGATTATTTTGATAGTGTTTATATATGGTTAAAATGTAATAAACACTTCTTCATTTTTAAGTATATGCAAATCATACTCTTGCACTTTCTAAATGACTATTTTAATCCTTATGCTATTTATTAGACCAAAATGATCACTCTCTTTCTTTTTCCGTTTATTAGAAAGGGAGAGGGATCTTTAAAGGTTAAAATAGAAAAAAAAAAAAAAAAAAACTTGTCAGCATCGCCAAAGAAAGCAACCTGGAGTGAAAGAACTTAAGAATCTCTTTGCTGCGAACAAGTTTTTCTTGGTTTTGGAATTCGTTGCTGTTTTTATAGGGTTTCTTTGCTCTGAAAATACAAAGACCATAGAACCTACCAGTATCGAACGGCTTTGCACTAGGCACAGCGTGTAGTCGTGGGACTGTAACAAACCTCACACTGGTTGCTCTTAGAAATAGGCAAGGAAGTGTACCTGAAGGAGGCCTCAAACTCAGCCCTATCAGCCTCCTTGAATGCCAAAACCAACAGGCACTTGATCTCCGCTTTCTTCACCTTGGCAACCCTCCATTTACGGTGGACTAAGAACCCGATTACCGCAAAAACCAGACACACGAAAAGAACTGGACTCACAAACCCTCTATCACCGGTAACAAGCATTTATTCCCCTGCACTAGAAAGCATCCACCAAAAGTACCAAGCCTCATGATCCTAAACTCGCCACCACACATAGCTACGGCAGTTGCAGTGTTGGTGAGGCCTTCGATGGTGATGATACCGTCGATCGTGCATAAAGAACTCAACAAATCAGTGCGATTGACGATATGGTCATCCAATTCGACGGTAAAATTCCAAAGAAATGTTGCTTAGTTTAACAAATGAAAGAATGAGCTTCTGCAAGTCTGATGAGCTCCATAGATTTGTGCTGTGAATAGAAAATCATTTGTACCAAAGAGTTTCTGAAGTTCTTTCATTCCAGGTTGTTTTCTTTGGAGATAAAAGACAAGTTTTCATTCTGCTGTAACTTTTAAAAATCCCTCTCCTTTCTAATAAACGGAAACCTGAGAGGGGTCGTTTTGATCTAATTAAAATAGTGTAAGGATTAAAATAATTATTTAGGAAGTGTTGAGGTATGATTTAAAAAATTTAAAACTACAGGGATGTTTATTGAATTTTAGCCATTATATATTGTATATTTACGGCACAAATAAAAAACACATTAGTAAAGATTGCGAGAAAAGAAGAAAATACGAATAAGAACAAGGTAATCTATTGCTTTGTTAAAATGTTTTTCTCTTATAGTAAAATAGTTGATACTGACTATTTTCTGTATACCATTAAGGATGATATCAATGATGGGGACGATGGCTATGAAAATAATGATAATGAAAAAAAATCAGAATATGGAAATTGAGTTTAAGATGTTCTCGAACGTCTTTCATAGTTTCTTGAGGTGATTTATATCAAATTTCTTAATTTAAACTATACAAATATTCATATTATTGATGTTTTACAAACTTACTAGTTTATGTTCTGTGACATTTTGCCATATATGTAATTGTTAATATGTGTTTTAGTGTTTTAATAAGGATAATACATATGATGATACAAAGTTAATTAATCATTTACTCTTACACACACATTATATATATTATTTTAGGATGATACAAAGAAGAAGCTGGCAGTAGGCCTGTACCTTTGAATGCAATGACTGATATTATTATTCACTTGATGCGTTTAATCAAGCCATCAACTTCCAAAATGTCTTCGTTCATTACCCAACGGCGTATACCTACCAAAGAGAAGGCACCTAAATAATGAGAAACAAACTAGTTTATGAAGGTGGACTCACTACAACAACAAAAAACGCAACAATAGCGGCCAAAAAACGTTATCATAGTGTCTCGATAGCGTTTTTGAAAACACGATATATACCGACGTAATTAAAAGTCCGATAACATGATAGCATTTTTTAAACGCTATAAAAAATCTACGATAGCATTTTTAAAACCCTATGAAAGGCTTTTCATAGCGTTTTAAAACGCTATAAAAATCCTTCCATGGCATTTTAAAAACGCTATAAAAAGTGTTTCATAGGGTTTTATAAATGCTGTAGTAGGTTTTTCATAGAGTTTTATAAATTCTATCATATGTCTTTCATAGCGTTTTATAAATAGGTCTTTCATAACATTTTTCATTACATATTGTTTTGTTAATGTTCTTAAATACTTTTTATAACTTTTTTATTACTTATACTTACAATTGTACAAATATAAAAAACAAATAACTTTTCAAAAATCACATATAAAAAATAAATAACAAAATCACATATAATTTTATTTAATTAGTCAAAATTGTTACGTACTAATTGTCTACTAGAAATCACATCTCAAAATGATAATTAGATATTGATTTTTACATAGAGCAAGCCAAAGTAATTTATCCAAAAAAAATTAAAATCTAGTATAAATTTACATCTAGGTACTAGAGGTGGAAGTACTCTAGGAGGTCCACTTGATGGTTTGGTGAGGAGGTGGTAGCGCAGGTAACTGCCTTGGTGATGCTTCAGGACAAGATCAAAGTGTTGTACCAAAGCATGAATAATCTATTCAGATGAAGGAGCAAGCATCATATTCCAAATAGTATAATCTAAATTATTAACAACTAAGAAATTACTTATTAGATAAGAAAGTTATGAATTAGTGACACACTTACAACATTCCATGATATAGTATAGTCGTTGGTGGAGAGCAACCAAATTCTGACATTTAACTGCAAACTAAGTTTATTATCTTTTGTCTCAAGATGTAACATTTAACAAACAGTCAAGTTTATCTAAACAATATCATATAAGATCATAACAAAGCACAGTCAAGTTTATCTAAACAATATCATATAAGATCATAACAAAGCTTAAATGACATAGAATGTTCATAGCAATACTAAGTCTTTCAAATTCATCCATTCCCTCACCCCCAAAAAGAAGAAAAATAAAATAGATTAAACATGAATTGCATGAAAGTATAAGGATTACATTGAAAAATACATACCATGTAAAAGGATACTCAGAACCATTATGATACTAAATCTACCACCAAAGTTTGAAGTTTAGTATGTAGTTCACTCATTGTGCATTAGTTGATGAAAAAACGGTCCAGATCAAACATAATACCAAATGTCCAAAAAAGACTTCAAAAAACATACCAAGGTTCATATCACAAAACTAATTATCAAAACATACTATTAGGACCAACCCACAAGCCAAAGGTTAGTTCAAACAACTTCCATGTGTTCCCAATTATTCTTTTCAAAAAACAGTTTGCATAGCCCATGAGTATTTCATTCTAATTACTATGTGAAACCATGTAGCCACCTCAGTTACTAAGTATTTGTTGTGACCTCAATGGACAATATCCACTTATATACCTATTATATATGATTTCTACAGAAGACTTTTCAAATACTAAGCTAGTAAGAAGATGTTAAACAAAGTTATCTTTACACAAACAATAAATAATGTTCAACATAAAAGTTTGAACACCATATACCCCTATTCAATCATAGTAACTACAGAATTTATCAACCCTTTTCTACTAAACATAGTCAAAACAATAACAACAAAGAGGAAAAACCATTAATCAGAGATGATGCAATCCTTAGTAAGTTTGAACACTATATACCCCCTAACATTTTAATCATGGTAACTACAGAAATCAACCCCCTTCCACTAAGCATAGTTAAAACAATAACAACAAAGAAGAATAACCATTAATTAGAGATGATGTAATCATTGGTCAGTTTGAACACCATATACCCCTTATTTCAATCATGGTAACGATAGAAATTTATTAGCCATCTGCCACTAAACATAATTAAAATAATAACAATAAAGAAGAAAAACCATTAAGCAGAGATGATGCAATGCTTCGTTAGTTTTAACACCATATACCCCCCCTCCCCCAACCATTTCAATCTTTTTCTGGTAAGTAAAAAGAGGAGTGCAACACGAAGATTTTTCAAGTGGTCACCCAACTTATTACTATTCTCGCCCAAGCACGCTTAACTTCAGAGTTCTGATGGGATCCGGTGCTTTAGTATTGATATGATCACACCCCCATTTCAATCATGGTAAGTACAGAAATTTGTCAGCCCTCTTCCACTAAACATAGTTAAAACAATAACAACAACGAAGAAAAATCATTCATCAGAAATGATGCAATCCTTAGTCAGTTAGAACACCACATAATTCTCATATAGCAACATATCATGTAAAATTTCTAAAACAATACATGTTGTATGTGTGTGATTTGCTTACTTCATCCATTTTGTCTTCTCTAAGTACTTGTTCACCATAGTGATATCAAGTTGTATAGGTTGGATACATTTCTTTTATGACTAAATGCTCAAAAATAATATCAATACATTAATGACATATATTTTGACATTCTTTGCAAGGACATTTATATAATTTTCAGCTTACCACCCAACTATTAGAATTCCAATCTTCTCTGCCACCTCTTGCTCTAGGATATTAGAAGTTGATGAGTTTCTTCATACAACTACAAGAGAAATATACGTACATGTAAGTAATTTAAAAAAAAACATAATTAATTTACAAAAAACTCCTTTTAAGAAGAAGCTTACTGTTGGACCCATATAATGATTCACGAAATCAATCATTTTCTTCTAGAAGCTAATGACGAGTACTCAATATCTTCTGAAAATTCAGTTGGCCAAAGTCAACAATTAAATAAATCTAAACCAAATAACCAATTAACTAACAATAAAGCTAACAACTTGATTCTAATACCATAAACGGCTAAATTACATAATGACAACCTCAAACAGAAGAAAGAAAAATTCATACAAGGGTCCAACTAAATATATATATTGGTTTAGAAAAACAGAGCCAAACCAGGATAAATAATAACCAATGGACCCCATGTATCAAATATTATGTCAAGAACTTAAACTATGATAGTCATTAATCATTTTGTAGTACGTGTGAAAAAAGACATGTTATGAACAATGTGATGCCTGTTTGGATTTTATAATAGTATAATTAGTAGCTTCTTTCGATTATGATAGTTTTTTTTTAATCTTCGAGCGTGATTATAATATTTCTAGTAAAAGGTTAGCAACTTTTGTTTACATGTGTTATGTTAGCAGGTCTTGGTTTATGTCAGAATATTTTGTTTACTATATTTCTAGCATTATATTTCCATCTTTAAAAAAATACTTGGATTATGTAACCGAATCCAATTGACTAGTAAGCAATTCGATGCATTGTGTAAACAAACAATTCGATGCACTAAAAAATCCCTAAAACAAGGCATTGTGTAAACAAACAATCTTTAAAAAAAGAGATTTTTTCATCTTTAGAAAAAATCTGTATTTAATGAGAACAAGTATATAAGTAATTTCCATTGAGATTTTGCACTAAATTATTACTGGATCTATGCCCTATCTATTCATCTCAAAATAGTATGCTTCTTGTGGTGTTTGCACGCATTATACTTTAGCTAACCCAAGCTCTTGGTCATAGACGAGCGATTTGTAAGACTTCTTAGCTTGCACAACTAATTTCCCTAAAAGAATGGATTGTTCCATCTTTAAAACACATCTGCAATTAATGAAGATAATTATATAAGAAAATAGTTTAGTATAATTAATGAAAATAATATACATAAAATATGCACCAATAAATACGAAAATTAGATATAACTAATGAAAACAAATGTGTATAAATAATTAAAAAAATTATTACCTTAAAAATAGTGAAATGATTGCAAACAAAATTGTGCAGGGAACAAAGCTTTTAGAGAATAACTTTATGTCCTATGTAGGTAGGTTTCAACTCATTTAGATGAATTTTTACTTCCATTCAAGATTATTGGGCTAGCTTATTCATCTTTCCTAAGAAAGTTTTGAAGAGTGTTGATCCTATTCTAAAAAACTTCTTATGGAAAGGCAACTCCCAGTTAGTGAAGGGTGCCAAAGTTTCTTGAGATCAAATATGTACCCCTTTTGAGAAGGGAGATTTGGGGCTTAAAGACCTGGATATGGAATTTAGCTGCTAAGGCAAGTCACTTTTGGAGCCTAGCAGCCAGGCCTTAAGACTCACTCTGGATTGCTTAGTGCCAAATATATTAGTTAAGAACCATTATATCTTCACTGTGAAAGTTAATGCAGACCCTACTTGGTCATGAAGATCATGGAAAAGAGTTGTTTCTGTAAAGTTAGAGATGGTGATGGTACCAATATTAAAATCATGACAGATCCTTAGCGTCCAATAGGTGGCCTATTGAATGTTGATATTATGCATATTACAGGTTGAGATTTAAACACCAAACTGGCAGTTTTAACTACAGAGAGCATATGGGTTTAGCCTAATTTTGGTTTAAAGAATATGTTATATGCATGGGGGATCCAACTCGACATCCATATACCTAGAAGGAATAAAGTAGATACTTAGCAGTGGCAGTCTAATGCAAATGCTAGGTTTTCTATCAAAAGCACCTGCAATGCTCGTATGCAGCATGGATATTCCGTAGACTGGTCTAAACTTGTCTCGTTTAGTAGGGCCACATACTCAGCTTCATTATTCAAAGTTTTGAACCTGAAGCATATTGTACTTTCAATAATTGTCTCATATGTTGTTTTGAGGATCATACATACTTCACATTCATGTGTTTTGTAGAGCCATCCACATACATAGTCCAAATGGCATCTGAGGGTTTCTCATTCGAGAGCCTCTGACCTCCACGCTATTGTTATTGGGGTCGTCCCATCCATCCTCATGGGGGATGAGCTCCATTTCCACCATAAAGTCTGCCAGTGTTGGGCTACATCCCTAGATGTTCCTTTATTTCTCAGTTGTCGTGTCATAACAGACTTGCCACCAAAGATAATGTTGGTAGGTGGTGTGCAAGAGCTAGTAGAGCATATGTTTTCTGTTCTCAAATCTTGGAATCTCTTAATCATATATTTTGTTCTCACCCACTTACTAGAACTATCTTGGATATTCTTGCTAGATGCAATTAGTGTTGTCCACACTATTCCTGGATCCCATTTTAGTAGTGGATTATACATTCCACTTTAGCTAGAAATCTTGTTTCATAAATTGTAAAGCTGTTTTTACTATTTTTGTCTATTGTTTTTTAGTAAGTTTGTTGAGTCTTCTCTGATCTTAAAGAAGATTAATAGGATGTTAAGAGAAAGGCTTTGGTATACTAATAAAATCCCTAGAGCTTATAAATATCCTAGAATTTATGAAAACATGAACTTTTATATGTCTACATTTTTCATTCGCTTAGGTCTGTGTTGTTGTTTTTTAGTCTTTGAGTAGTGTTTTTGTGACTTTGTAACCTTTTTTTATCTTTTCTATTCCGTGGGGTATGCCCATTGAATTGGTGTAATTTTTTTGATTGAATAATATTTACCTTTTAGCCAAAAAATTAAAAAAAATTATTTAAAGTACGGTCTATAAAATATTCACTGCAAATTAACTAAAATTCATACGAAAACAAACTCATATTTTTCTAATATCAATTCAAAGTATTAATTAAACAGTAAATAATGACTATGAACTACGTTTACATTTCTTTTATCTCAAGCCCCCAATATCGATGCGAATCGAATGTTTACACGTCTTTTTATTGTGTCCTGACATATCGCATTGTATGCACCTATTTTTTTGCTTCATCTCAATAGCAGACAAATATCGGCGTACTTTAGGTCCTTTTGTACCCTATCTTGATAATATGGACTAATGATTAAATCTTTTGCATCGTCTGGTTCATTCATGGTACACTCATAACCAACAGGAAAATGGTCAAAATGTAACTCAAAGCAAGCTCAGAAGTCATGAAATACTTTGATACATATGAATATGATGACAAGTTCTTCTGAAAAATGACACACAAGCATGACTAGAAGGAATTAGATCTAAGTCTCTCTTTTTTTACCACTGCATGTACGATTCAATAGGTTGACAATGTGATATATGTCAACACGATGCACTTGAAATTGATTGAGATTTAATGGACGAACCTCTAGAAAATGACAAAATTTGATTAATATAATTACCGTTAATATAAAGACAAAAATAATATTTATCGTAGAACACAATAATCCATTATAATTATTTGAAATGAATATGGGTAAAACATATGATATATTATATTGCATTCAAATAAGTATAATGTATTGTTTTGGCCAAAAACTACAACAGTGCATATGTTGGTCTCCCATACTAAATACATGAGTCTTCCCGACTGAAAGAGAGTCTGCAGCAACAATGTTATATATGTCATTTCTCTCTAGTGGACGTACTCTTCCACCTTATTGGATCTCCTCACAACCTCAACGTCTATAAAACATATATAGAGAACCAAAAAAGCAAGGAACTCCGCAGGGGTGGTCTCGCCTAAGGGCCTCCAATGCCTAAGTCTGTATTTGGTTGATATTTTGATATAATTTTATTAGGGGAGAAAAGGCATACCTCTTTTGTTTATTTGTAGATGTATTTATTCCTCAATCTTTATGTGAAAAAAAGCGTTTCAAAGAAGCCTTAGAGGTGTGTTGGGACACAATATCTGTCTTTGATTGGACATGAGAGAGGTGACTTGAACATAAAGCGTTCATCATTGAATGTTGAAGCGCCTTTAAAATGACCAGACAGTGGTTATCCTGACATCCTGCTATGGCGATGGGACTTGTTGGGTGCTCGGGCCTACAAGGAGGTGCCACCTAGGATGTTACTTTTGGCGGTCAATTATGGTCTTATGGTCGGGGTTAACAGAGCTCTCCTCATGAATTTTAATCTTTTATACATGCTCCGGTCTTTGTAATTCAAGCATCCTCAGTACTGATAAGGTGAAGTCGGTTCTTCTCCTTAGACACTTTCTTTCATCAAGGGCTCCCCCTACTGCCGCGTAACATGTGTAGTTGCATCATTGGTGGATGAGAAAACATATATAACAGTTGTACCCAGTCGAGGACTTGCGTGGCCTCTTATACTTGGGTCTGAAGACTCCATCATCTGAACTAGACTACACCTGCCTTGGGCATCTCACTCTTGTACCTTAAGTTTTATTCATTAAGGAAGGTTGCAGCGAATTGGATTAATTACCTCTATGACATTTTTCTTGACTTACGCATGCGTCATTTCATTCTTTACCTGATTGGATGTTATCGTCTTTCAGGAGTGGAGGCATTCATGGTGTATGAGTGCATGTAGAGGAGGGTGAGGGTGACTATTCCATTAATTCTGACTTCTCGATAAGTCGCGTTGTTTCATTCAGCCAATTAGTTTTCCTAAATATTCTCATTGGTCCGCGAAACAACCATTCATGATTGTAGAGTATCCCAACAGTCATCATCATGGCCCCTTTAGATGCCTATTAAATAATAAGTTTCCCCTTTCAAGGCTTATAAATGGGCAGTTCTCCTTCTCACTTCCCTCATCCTTGCTTTCTTGATAGAATTTAAATCCTTGTTCATCTTCGTCTCTCCTCCCGATTCCTCTGGGAGAGCAGTAGTCCTTCCCCTACCGGGGGCTTCTTCTATTTTTGGGGTTCTCCTTCACTACCTTTCTCCTTTCTCATGACTGTCAAGTCCCTCTTTATAGTCTATTAAATGTCATGCCTTGAAATCATCGATCATTCGCGGCAGTTTTCCTGACGTCAATAAGCTTGTTTGGCAAATCCTTTTTTCGTGTTGGCTACCCGCCCTTGGTGGTAGAGATTTTACCCTTAACAATGGCCTGTTATCCATCTCGGTAGCCTTGTCCTTTGCTTCGTGATGAAGCATCTTGACTGGCTATCGTCTTCCTCTATACCGACATTCCTTTCGATCTTTCATCAACTTACTCCACCGACCTTTTAGAGTGGGTTGATGTACTGAGAGTAGGCCGAGGATGGGATCATTCTAAACCCAATGATAGGTGTCTCCTTCCTTTCTCATCCTAAAGGGAAGAGATTGAGGCCTCAAGAGCGGAGCAATCGGAGTATTTGAGACCTTAGAAGAGTTACCACCGCCCAGACGTAGGGGATCTTTTCCTTTCAAGCTAGACTAGGAGAGGGCCTACCCCCTCAACCGAGGAGATTTTTATACTTTTAATTGTACTTGTAGTCCTCTATTTATTAGTGAAAATAAACTTCCTTTATTTATCTCCATTTTTACCTATTTCCTATCATGAGCATACTTAAATATATAAAGTTTTATTTTTCCTTAGTTGAGCTTTAACCTAGTCTGGATGAGACCTTTACCCTAAGCTGCGTAGTTGTTCTGACTATTATGTCGAGCGTTGTATCCTTACTAACTTTCATTGTCCCAAGCTTATGATCCCAAGTTGGAATGGGCTTTAAAGGGCTTTGATCTTTTTTGGTGGACTTGATATTGTCTAACGGGCTACCCTAATTGTAGTTTGGGTGTCTAACAGATTTTCCGGGAACTTTCTGAAGCCTTTGGGTGTGCTCCCATTTGAGAGATCTAATCGGGTGAACCTTCCTCACATTGGAGGTTTACCTTTTGACATCTAGTCAAGCATACCTTCTCTTAGTTGAGGTTTTTATGGTCTTGCAAGCTTGAGTGCTTAGTAGTCATCTTTCCTTGATGTCTAGCCAGGCGTGCCTACTCTGGCTTGACCCTTGAATCTCGTGTGTGAGCATGAACGCTCGACATACATCTTTCCTTGATATCTAGTCGGCATGCCTGCTCTGGCTAGACCTTTGAATCTCGTGTGCGAGCATGAGTGCTTGTCATATATCTTTTCTTGTTGTTTATCAAGGCATGCCTACTCTAACTAGATCCTCGATCCCAATTGTGAGCATGAGTGCTCAGCATATATATTTCCTTGATGTCTAGCCAAGTCTGTCTGCTCTGGCTAGACCCTTGGTAACATCTGCGAGCATAATTGCTCGGCGAACATATTTCCTTGATGTCTAGCCAGGCGTGCTTGCTTTGAGAAGACCTTTGATCTCATCTGTGAGAATGAGTGCTCGGTGGACATCTTGCTTTGATATCTAGCCAGGCGTGCCTGCTCTAGCTAGACCCTTGAATCTCATCTGTGAGTATGAGTGCTCGGTAGACATCACTTTTTACCTTGATGTCTTGTCAGGCGTGCCTATTTTGGCTAGACCCTTAAACCCCGTCTGACGAGCTTGGGTGCTCAGCAAACATCACTTTTTAACTTGATGTCTAGCCAGGCATGCCTACTTTGGCTAGACTCTTGAATCCCGTCTGACGAGCTGGGGTCGTCATAAGACATAACTTTTTCCTTGATGTCTAGTCAGGCATGCCTGCAATGGCTGGACTCTTGAATCCCGTTTGACGAGCTGTGATGCTTGGTATACATTTTTTATCTTGATGTCTGACCAGGAGTTCTTATTCTAGCTAGATCCTTGAATCCCGTCTGAAGAGCTGGGGGTGCTCGGTAGACATCACTTTTTGCCTTGATGTCTAGCTAAGCGTGCCTACTCTAGCTAAACCCTTGAATCTCGTCTAACGAGCTAGATACTCGCATACATCATTTTTTATCTAATCACAACTGGTAGGTTAGAGCAACTCACTAGTCATCACTTTTTATTTTATCTCGACTGATGAGCTAGAGCACCTCACAAGTCCTCACTTTTTTATCCTGCATCGCACATCGTAGAAGAGTCGATCCTTGGAGGCTTGTAGGATACCAAACAATCGTTAGCAAATATTCCTTCAACATATTCTATTTTCCTTAGAAATAGACTTTCTCGAAAAGGCCTTATGAGATGTTAATCCTAAATGAGGAGAGAAAGAGTCATCTTATTTGAAGACTGTTGGTAAGTACCCGATCTTTGTCGTCTACTACCCCAAGGTGAGGGGCCGAAGATAACCAAGCTTCTATTTCCCGAGCTACTGGCCCTTCATCTCTTATCGGAGCGTCTCCTTTTCTTAGCTTCTTCTCTGGCTGTCTGACGAGAGTACGAGTAACCATCCCCGCCTTTCAAGTTCCTTTCTAGGGCTGATCCTCAGGCAGTACGCCATTTTCAGGCTCATTTATCTCTATGGTTCCAGTCTCCTCATGTGCATACCAGAGATGAACGTGCTTGTGTGGGGTTTCGTGAAGATCCTAACCTTGTCAAAAGTTGGTATGAGGAGTCCAGTAATCGCTCTTACCCATTCACCAAGGGTTTCATGTCTTGATGCAGCTCGTGAGCCCATATACCAATTTTGGCACGATCCTCATCCTTCCATTTTTTCCAAGGTGGGATGTGGGAGCTAGGAGTTGTCTATTAACCTTATAAAAGGGGAGCACTTGGCCTTGCGAAGCCTGATTTCACTTTGGTCTCAGTTTCTTCAAGGGATGACAGTTCCTTCAGTTTAGGGTATTGCCTCACCTTTTCCCTGATAGCCTTCCCCCAGGATTTTGTCAACGCGTGGTGACCCCACCAGTGAGCCTTCGAGTCATGGGGAAGGATCGTTCATGTGCAAGAGATTGTCGTGATTCAACTAGTATCCAGCATGTCTTTCCTTCTTCATTGTATGATCATTATGACGGCAGGAAGTCCTTCCTCCACCGAGAGAAGGGGTAAGACCTCTTTCTCTCCCTAGACTCCGTCAGCGTAGGGTGCCAAACTCATCCTCTCTTTGTGGGAGAGAAAGGGATTCAAATGCTTTGATAGGGACGGCTTTACAGTCACTATCCACAAACAACGTGAACTATTTTGACCAAAAACTACAATGGTACAGATGTTGGTCTCCTGTATTGAACATGGGAGTCTTCCCGACTGGAAGGGGACTCTGTAACAATGATGTTGTATATGTCCTTCTTTCTCTCTAGTGGACGTACTCTTCCTCCTGACAGTTGCTCCTCACAACCTCAGCGTCTACAAAACACAGATAGAGAACCTAAAGAGTGAGGAACTCTAGGGGGCCTCTCCTAAAGGCCTCCGATGCCTAAGTCAGTATTTAGTCGATATTTTGGCATAATTTGCTTAGGGAGAGAAGGCATACCTCTTTTTTTATTGGTACATGTATTTATACCATAGTTTTTGTGTGGAAGGAAGCGTGTCGAAGAATCCTTAGAGGCGTGTTGGGGAAGCTTCACGGGGTTAATAGAACTCTCCTCATGAATTTCGATCTTTTATACATGCTCTAGTTTGTGCAACCCGAGCATCATCGATACTAACCAGATGAGGTCGGTACTTCTCCTTAGAAACTTTATTTCATCGGGGGGCCCTTACCACGGCGTAACACGTGTCATTGCATCATTAGTGGTTAGAAAAACACCCATAATATGTATCACTGTGCTTAATCTAAACATTGTGTTTTACGATAAATTGGATTAATATGAATGAGATTGATATACTGCCACATACATAATTATGATGTATGTTAGAGTTTTAATATGGATAAGCATATGATACATTATACTGAATTAAAGTATTTATGATGTATTTTACGGTAAATTTGATACAAATGATACATCATACTTATTTGAAATGAAATTGTAGTTGCCAACATATTTTGACCATTCTTAAATTGATCATGTAGTTTCACCTCCGCCCAACTTGTTAATCTGGTAATCATGCATCTTGCTTAATCTTTCCTTTCATAAAACCAATTTTGCAATTTCTGTCTAGCAAACTCAATCAGATATTCATTAGGTGGGTTCCTGGCATCTTTAAATATTGAATTCAAGCTCTCAGCAATGTTTCTTGTCATAACATTGTATATGTACCTTTTATAGTATGCTCCAGTCCATTATTCATAACTGCTTCCTTCAAATAACCACATATTGAGGGATAAATCACCTCTAATCCACCCATATACGCTACAAAATCTTTGATTAATTATGCCTTTGCACATGAAAAAAAACATATCATCTATGGCATTGTTCATGCATGACATGTGGTGGGCGTGTGGAAATGCTTTATACACTGCCTTATTGATGCAATTGTGATGATCTGAGATAAACATAAGCTCGATGCGATCCCGTAAAGCATCTTTTCAAGTAAATAATACCATTCCCACAATGCATTATTCTTGGAGTCGATAATAGCAAATGCTATTATAAATAGTTGATCTTTACCATCTAGCATCTTAGCAGTTAATAACGTATCAAAATATTTATTCTTCAAAAAGTACCATCCACTATAATAACAAGTCTACAATGATGAGTACCTTCAAGTGAAGCACTCAATGCCATAAAATAATATTTAAATCTCTCATGTTCATCCATTTCAATTTTTATAAATGCTCCTACAAAAAAGACAATATATTTTCAGAAAGTCGATATATGTGCTAACAAAATAAACAATAAAGTTAATGCATAAACATATCAAAAGAAATTACACATATCAGGATAATGTTGTTTCAATACGAAAGAATATGTAGGTAATTTTGCATACGATTCTTTAGGAGTACCACGAAGCAAGTCCCTAGCCTCGTGCTTTCCCTTTTAAGATTTATAGTAACTAATTGCTACACCATATGTCACTTGCATGTAGTCCACTATAACACTAGGGAGTCACAAGATCACCTACATCATTTTTATATTTGCGTTCGACGTACTCAGTAATTAAAGATGATATAGTCTGATGATCATCTGATTGAACAATATCAAGAGAGCTGGTATGTTGTTTAACATATTCTTCAATTACACAATTATCTCAACCTTTATACTTCGGTGCCCGTACATATTATGCACAATTGTCATTTAAACCCTATTTTAATCTCCTAGACTTTCCCTTTGACTCTAACCTATTACTTGTCATTTCTATTTCTTCATCCTTCTGATTTACATCCTTGCACAAAACATTCGAACCCTTATGTTCATTAGTACCGCCTTTCGACTCTAATTCACTATTTGAATTGCTTTTATCCTCATTTTTCTCTACATCCCCCTTTGATATAATAGCTTAATATCTCCCTTTCCTTTACCTATCAACTATAATAGAATTCAATATCAAATTAGGCACATCAAATTTTTCCCTAGATGTGTTCGATTCCTTCAATGAAACACAAGATTTTGGATCTAAACCAGTCTTTGCACTTTCTTTTATATTCATTCAAATTCATCACAAATAAGAAACTAATATGACCTGATTTAAAACAATATCCATTTCTTATCAAATTTATGCTTCACAAGTTCGTAAATACCTTTGAATCAGTGGCGAAGCAATTAGGAGCGAGTAGTAGCTGAGAAAATAGCACCAAATTGTTAGGTGTTATGGGTCTTCTAAACCCTAAAAGTTAGCTTGAGAGGTAAGGTTTTTCCTCACACTTATAAAATGGCTACTAGCCCCTCCACAACTGATGTAGGATAGCCCCAACAATCTCTCTCATCACACATAAGGTCCAACATAAATAAATAAACTTCACTTCCATAATTTTACAATACCAACTCCCATACACTAACAGAGGATCCTAATCCACAAAATTGAAACAAAATTTACAGCAACTATAAGATTATAATTTATAACTTTGTAAACTGACTTTATTAAAGAAAATGGGAAAGAAAAGAATAAAGTACAAAAGCTGAGCAAACGAAGTGGACAGTGAGATTCGCTAACCAAACGATGTCGTAACCATTGCACAACATTTTCCCTCATAGATGGAGCTAAGCTAACCTTACGGAAAGAACAATTTGAAGTTGGAATTCAACAGTAAAACAACAAAATCTGCAGAGTAGTTTCGTAAAAGAAGAGAATGGATGTTGTATAGTTTTACTAAATAATTTATATTGTCACTCTCGAGATCTCCATCTTTGTTTCTTTTTTTATGGAAAAAAATTAAAAATTGAATGAGGAGATCCCCACGCCTTTTGCTTGTTAAACTGCATCTGTCTCATCAATATGTGAATATATTATTTACTTGTCATTAATAAATTCTTTACTTATTGTCTAATATGCTACATTCTAAGGTATGAGCTTAATTCTCATATCTTTGTTGGGAGTTAGTCAAAAGATAGACATCATTTTTAGTTTTACAGTCAATCATCTTTGTAGATGAGCATAAAAAAATTGAAACGACCATTTACTAAGTAAACAATTTGTTAACGATGAGTAAATTATATGTTACATATTTCAGATTGCGAAAATAACTTATAAACTAAATCAAGAATATAAATGAATTTTCAATGATATCCGCAGATTCGTTGTAGAATGGACATTTTTCAAAGTAAGTTGAACAAGTTTGAGTAGAGTTTAGAAATACCATAAATAAATATAAGAAAAAAATAAAAGCGATAGGAAGTTACTGTCGGTGGTTTCAAAACAAGTGAAATGGTAAAATAGTAAATTCATAACTAACTTAAAACTTTACAAACTAAAAAAGGTCATTGTTGCATATATACATATGAAAAGTCATTCTTACACATAAATTAATAAAAATGGCCAAATCTAATTTAAAATTTTTTAAACTTAAAAATGATTATTTTTACATCTATACATATGAAACTCCAATTTGAGCTTAGAACAAGGACCACCCTCTTAAAAACTGGATCTAACCTAGACCATAGCCCATTTATACATCGCCGGTGCATAAGATGGCTCGTTGGCTTGTCTACTCTTTGCCTTTTCAATTGTGACTCATGTGAACTATTTCCTATGTTTTTTGAATAATTATAATCAACGAAGTCATTCATAGGTTATTTTAGGGTCTTTCTACAAAAATAGTTATGAAATAGAAACTTAATACAGAAATTGTCTACTTCTTAAATAATAATCAAATATAGTCTCTTATTATAGGCACAAAAAATGGAAGCCAAAAGTAAAATTTGATTCTCATTATACCTCTATGAAGCCCATGATCTTTCTCTCTCCTCTCTGCTAAATTTTTTCTCCCCCACAATAGAATATTCTCTCTTCTCTCCTAAAAAAAATCAAAAAATTTCTCCCTCTCTTCTCTCTCAAAATTTTAGATTTTTGTCTCAACTATATCAAAATTTTCTAAATTTTCCCTCACCTCTTCGAAAATTCTCCCTAAAAATTCAAAAATATTCAAAAATCTCGTGTGTAAAAATATGTACTACTGTATATATAAAATATACACGTACGTAAATACTATATATACATACATGTGTATATAATTATGCTTTATATTATAACACATATACATATACGTTGCTACAATGTTGTAAGACATATAACATATACATATATGCAGGTGCATATATATATATATATATAATTGATAATATATAAATGATGTATTTGTATCTAACCTATATAAGCAATATATAAATATATATGTTATATATATGGGTGGCTTGTGTGTACAGTGTACACACATATATAATAAATAATATACATGAATGATGCACTAATATATATATATATTAGACATATATAACATTATAAATATATATGTTATAAACGATATATGACATATATACTATTGTAGTATTTTAAAGATTTCTTAAAATTTTCACACAAAAAATCCATCTACAGCCTCTTAATATTATCAAAAATCTTCTCTCTAAAAATCTTCTCCCCCTCTCTCCTTCTCTCCCTCCCTTTCTTTCTCTCTCACTTCTCTCACTCTCTTTGAAAATTAACACAATAAAATTAATTCAAAATTACATTGAGTAATATTTAGAGATAGAATCTCTAACCGAATATACATATCTAACCTCGAACGGAAAAAAATTGATAAAAAGAGAGAAATTCCATATCTACTATAAATGCATCCAACTGAATTCAGAGAGATGATGATGGGAAAAAATTGTGGCACTCCCCGAGTACCACAAAGTCTTGTAGTTCCTCATGCAAAAGTTGGACAATTATTTCCACATCACTGATTTCAAGTAACACCTTCTCCTCTCCGTTTTCTTTTTTATTTTGATTTCACATCTACCGATGTGGGCTCACATCTCTTTTCCTATTCTTCGAAGCTTTTTGTTTCCACACCTAATCATTTTTTTTGAGACTACCCAATCATTTATTTACCTTTTAGTCATTTTCTCCAGTTTATTTTGGGAAGATTTTTTCGTACATTTTTGTTCCAAATAAATAGCACAATTTGCGTAGTATTTTTTTTAAAATATTTTAGTTTTATCTTATATTTTTATTTATCCATATATTTATTTTATAAAAGGAAGCTAAGAACTTTTACAGATTGAAAAGTAAAAATATTTCTAAATATTACTAGTTACATAATTTAGTGATAGGGAAATTTATAAGAAAAAGAGTAAAAATCTCATTGATCAACAAGTGGAAATAATTCTACAGAAACTAGCCTTGCAATAAATCATAGGAAAATAATAAATAAAGGAAAATTACTTTTTATTGAAGTTCTGTAGTAAAAATGAAAAACATCAAAAAATAAGAAAAACAGGAAAAAAATATCTACAAGAAATTAAAAACATCACACTTATAGTTTTTTTTTTATAAATTTTTTAAAGAAAAAAATTGACGTTTTTAATTGAGTCTCACTTGTTTTAATTGGAAGTGGGGTCTCACTTGCATTCTTCTTTTTAGAGGTTGTCCTAACTAGAAGTGAAAATGTAATTTCTCACCGGTGAATGGTGGGTCTCACAGTGAATAGTGAGTGGTTCCAGCCGTTTGACGGTGACTGTAGTTTGTTGTCGGCTTTCACTACGTTGAAAATTGTCCGTCCCAGCCATTTGAGCCGCTCTCAGATAAGTTAGTCACCTCTCCTTTTTTTCTTTTTAATTTTATTGATTATGTATTTTTTTATTGAATCTTTGTAGGCATTGATATATTATTTGAATGAATATTAAGGATACTAAATTTTTTGGAAAATATATGAGAGATAAGCATTGTACAGTTGATGATGAAATTTTGATGTACCTTGTATTGATGAAGAGAGTAGAATGTATGATGTAATTGAGTTTGAATCTACAGGGAATAATAATGTACATTACAATGTCAATTTTGATAAGAAGAAATGTGTTGTACAATGTGCTTTGTCGTTTATTTGAATTTAGAGGCATTTTATGTAAGCGTGCAATATCAGTTCATGTGAAAATGCGAATTACTAAAGTTCCAAAAAAGTATATTCTTCAACAATGGAGAAAGGATATAAGAAGATGTTACAGTAAAATTAAAGTTGATTCTAATCATGGGAGTACCGGCCATGATGCATAACTATACACTAGATTGCAAGAGAAGTTTGAGATAGTTGCAGACCTGGCTATTATATCCACTAAGAGTTATGAAATATTGTGGAGTTTGATGGATGATTTTCAAGTTAAAGTAAATAAAGTGGAAGTAATAGGTGAGAGCAATGTAAGGACTATTGAGATTTTAAAGGCTACTGTTGGTGATAATAAAATTCTTTGAAGTCCAACAACCATTCAGCGACATGAGTGCCAACCTAAAAATAGAAAAACCTTTAAGATTGAGAAGATAGTTACGACACAAAAGAAAACTCAAGAGAAAAAAGCTAAAAGGACGGAAAAAGAAACGCATGTACAATATACACTGGTTCTAAAAATGAATTTTTTAATATAAGATTTTTCTTGTTAAAGTTTTATATATTTACAGGTTCTAATAGTAAAACAAGTCACGAGAAGTGAAGACTATAAAAATGAATACATTGAGTCACAGATCCCGTAGGGATACATTTGCAAGAAACTCAAAAGTCTTCTACTTTATATTTTGACCAAGATTCAACATTCCAACAACTACAAGTACCTTTCCAGCAACATCCAACAGCTACAAGTACCTTTCCAGCAACATCCAACTTCTTACTGTTGGAGACCACATCTTCTACATAATTCAATGTATTACATTCCAGGTAAGAAACACTTAGTAAGCTCATAAGTAGTTTTTCGTTTCCTTTCCAGTTAATTTATCTAGATTACTTGTTTATACCTATTTATGAGATATTCTTTTATTTTAGATTTTCTAAACTCAATCTCCTTGAATGACGATGCTACTGCCAGTGTGAGTGAATTTCTTGTAACTATAAATTACTTCTTATATCTCAATTTTTTTAATGATAGATTATACTTGTATATGACAGGAAAAAATAAAGGAGCCCAATTAGACGAGAGAAAATTTCTTTTGTTATCTCAAACTACATAACTTCTAAATATAAGATATTCATGTTTTGACTTTCATTCCTTATAAATTTTACAGCGTAATTTTGACAAAATACTGTAGTTCATAAGTTAATAAATTTATGATTATTATGTTTCAATTCTAATGATTTCTTGCCACATGAGTAAGCCCATAGAAGATTCAATCTCGCCCTTATAACTGAAAGCTAAAAAATGAAATACACAAAGACTTTCTACATATTAGATCGGATGGATAAAATGGGTATATATTAATCAAAGAACCTGAGATTGGGCATAAGAAAGAGAGTTGCTATATTCAAAGGGAAAAATATTTTTTTATAGTAAAATTAAAACACACTAAAAATAATTTCTTGATAATAAAATATGAAGTTATTCATCTTCTTTTGTTTAAGAACAATAAATTCTTCAAATAATATGATATTCAAATAAAATTTTAAAAAGTAAATAGACGATAAAATATTCTTTATGAAAATAAGAAAAGTAATTATAATTTTCCCATAACAACAAAACTTTTTTTTTCAAAAGCCTAGTGTAATTAAAAAAAGTAAAAAAAGCAATAATCGTAGGTCCAGTAATAAATAGATGATTTTATTTTTTAAAATAAAATAAAAAAGTAATAAATGTGGGACCCAACGCAGAGCACCACGGTGAGATTTAACGGCCCTTTAAATCATGATAGTTGTGGGATCGGGTGTTCAAAAACCGTTTAGATCGTTTAGTCTGAATTGATCTGAATCGAAATTGATCGGTTTGGACGATTTTTTTTGTTAATGATCGATTCGATCCTCCTTTTAGAGAGGACCAAAAAAGTTCAGACCGGTCCAGAATTTTTGTTAGTCCGACCGGACTGACCGTATATTTAGGGTTTTAGGTTAGTTCTCTTCTCCCTCTCGCATTTCGCCTCCATTCCTCTCGAGTCTCGACTCTCCCCCTCTAGCCACCCTCAGCTCAGACCCTATCCCTCTTCCTCAGCTCACGAGTCACGACGCCTCCTCTCATCTCTCCCTCTCCCTCAGCTTAGACCTTATCCCTCTCTCTCAGCTCACGAGTCACGATGCCTCCTCTCGCCTCTCCCTATCCCTCAGCTCAGACCCTCTCCCTCTCCCTCAGCGAGTCACGACGCTCCTCCCGCCTCTCCGTCTCCCTCAGCTTAGACCCTCTCCCTCTCCCTCAGCTCATGAGTCACGACACCTCCTCTCCCTCTCTCTCTCTCTCTCAGATTTAGTCCGCTAAGTCTGTTCGAACCGACCGTTGATTTTCGGTCTGGTCGGTCTAAATTTTTTTCAGATTTATGGTCCGTTCGGTCCTCCATATAAGAGGACCGTGATTTTTGGTCTGGTCTTATTTTCCTTCAAAAGTTTGACCAAACCGACCGTTGAACACCCCTAGTGGGACCCTACGTTAAATCGTAAACAAAAAAAGCCTAAAAAACATTGTTGGACCATGTATTACTCGAGGGAGTACAAGAATTTTTGATACTCCGAAAGTACTATTAATGTTTTTATGATGATAATATAAACGGGAGGGTAAACTAGTAAACATATAAAAAGTGAAAATTATTTAATATAATTAAATTCACTAAATTAATTATTATTTATGAAAAATATACTTTTTATTTATTTATAGTTGCAGACGTACTTGTGTTTAATATGTAAAATATGTTTAAATAGTTAGAATTCTATTATGAGTAGTTCTATGTCGATCAAGCTTTAAATGACTAAGTGACATGACAATCATTTATAAATTAATTTGTCAAATCATTTTAATAAGTTATCAAACATCAACCTACAAATGATTGTCACATATCATGTTCACTTAAAACTTAATCAATTATTTAGTCACTCTAAAATTATTCTTCTATTTTGTTATAGTCGAAGCACAAACGTGCCAGGTTGTTTTCTTGTGTTGAATGCTATTATTAGTTTAGATCACTTCTTGTGAATCAAAACAGTAATTATGTAATGCTGCATGTCTAAATTGTTAAATAGAAAAATAACAGTCTAAGTTTGACTAACACATAAACAAAGAAATATTTATTTTTCCAGAGATCTAGGTCACCCTTTTTTAATTATATCATCCAGATCTAACATGTTTTTTTATGACTAAGATTCTACACTGATCAAATAATAAATTAATTTTTAAGTGATCGAGTGATATGTCAAACATTTATAGGTTAATTTAAAAATTATGTTAATGAGTCATAAAACACAACAATCTATAAATGACTACCACATCTTATTTAATCACTTAAAACTTAATAATAATTATTTTATAATTATTTTTTCCTCACAAGGCAAACAACGAAACCGATCCATTACACAAGTGAAAAGACAAGAGGTTCCGGCAAGCTTTGCGGCGGAAGCTACGAGAAGTGCTTTTCCAAGAACGTTGACAAGGAAAAGGAAGAACAAACAGCTCATTCCTTCAATTACTCAACCTTTTTTTGGCCCTTTGAGTATGCATTATGTTTAATCTTCACTCTTCTCCTTCAACTTTACACTTCACTGATCCCTAAGCATATCTCTTTCTCACCTCCTTTTTCAACTTTTTCCTTTTTTTAAGGAGAATCAAATTTTATTTATGTTCATCTTATTATATTTAAGGATAATCAAATTTACTTTTTGAAATTTATTTATATTCATCTTATTATATTTAAGGAGATTCAAATTTACTTTTTGAAATTTATTTATGTTCATCTTATTAAAGGAGATTCAAATTTACTCTTTGAAATTTATTTATGTTCAAATTTAAGCACATCTCCATTCCTTCAAAAATTCATTTATGTTCTTCAAACTTACCTTTTAAAGTTTATTTATGTTCATCTTAGAACAACTTTATATTTAATGTGATTTGAAAGTAAAGCTCCTTTTAAAAAAAAGTGAATTTGAGAATATACTATTTTTCTGAAGATTTAATATGTGAAAATACGTTTAGTCATATCTGATTATAGTTTTCTTATAAATATTTGATACATACGATTAAGTACTCATGATCCATTCATGAGATTGTGAATTCGAGTTTTTACTGTCTATAATCTCCTACAAACTTGAACTATGTCAAAAACATTGAAGTATTTATCAAACTTGTTTTCAAATCCTTTGAGTTATTTTCAGATTCTTATATTAAAAAATTAGACGACCAATTTGAATTATGGACGGGATGCTAACTAACATGTTCTTGTTAGCATTGAGAACTCGATACTAACAATGTTGGAATAAAGAATACTTGCACAATATTAATAGTGTTTGCAAGCACTTTCAATCACTTATTTGAGTAAAGTATTTAGGAGCCCTAAAAATTTATCCTACAAGAGATTTCTCAGTAAGAGAGTAATCCTCCCTAGTTGCTATAATTTTAGTTTGTAATTGAAATTGAAATATCTTAAGCAGTTCACGTTCTATGATGTGAAAATAAATAATATAATCCAAATTGTTTTACACCATTCACAATTTTTTAATGGAGATGATGTTGGGAAATATATAAACAATATCAATAGAAAAATAAAAGCTAGAAAAAGTCAATAATTAAATATGATTATTTGCACATTTGCATGTTCCACCACTAATAAATACCCAAAGATAAAAGTAGTATATTGATATCTATTTGTTTGACATGTCTTGTGTTTTTTTCCTTCTCAAAATTTTCTTCAAATTTTGCAATTATAAGAAGGTCATCATAACCAAATGAGTCATCGAAGTTCAAATTGATGTGCTGAGGAAATCATGTTGAGATATTTGAATTGTTAAGAATATTTAAAAATATCCTTTCAAAAAAAGATCCATCAGAATGGATGTAATGAAATCCATTGAGAAGCCAATAAAAAACTATCAAGAATATATTGAACTTTATTTGCAGATAAAGTTAATAACGTACTATCCAGTAAGCACAACCGTCATAATTAAAAAATTAAGGGCCATCGTCTTATTTTAATCTACACTACAAGAAAAATTATTATTAGCGGTGATTTTTTATCATTTTTTGCGGCAGTTTTAACCGCCGTAAAAAAAGTTTCTGATAAAGTTAATTTACCGGCGGTTAAAAGCGCCAACAAATTCCCAGAAATTGGAGAAAATTTCTGGGTTTTTCCGACGATTTAAAATCGCCGCAAAAGCCCAAGAAACTGAATAAAATATATTTTTCGGTGGTTTTGAACCGTCTCTATAGCCTCTAAAACAGCCATTATAAATTAAAATGACCATAATTTTTTCTATTTTTTAAACATATCATAATTTTCAAAAATACATGTTTCAGAAAATATTTTACATCACAAATTTTAGAATCTATCAATATAAAAATTTTAAAGTTCAGGAGTCCATCAATTCAAATATTCACAAATTATTGTATTTTAAACGTTCACAAATTCAAACATTCACAAATATGTAAAGATTCACAAAGAAGGATCGCCAGGAATATCCTATAGGGGTGGCCGTCACGGAGCTAAATAAAGTTAAGGAGCTTCTACGTCCCCCTGTCGTTCTTCCCTCCCTTGTCGTTTGTATCTCGCAGGTGTTTGGGATCCTCGGTTCTTCCTGTCGCTGCCCCTACCACCGTACATGGTCCTCCTGATTCTGAGTTTAGTTCAATGTTCGGGTACTTGCTTGTGTTGAATTATGTGTGACTAAACGTCTTGGGATTCAACCATTGTCGAGGGTAATTCTGGTGAGGTCGTACGTTTTATGGTGGCTGTGTGAGTCTCGATCGTTGCTCTATTCTTGATTTTGGGTTGTCCAACCTCTACTTTTGTTGGGCTGGTGGTTGTTCGTAATTGTGCACCTTGGTGTCATGTTTTAAGGTCTTTAGTTAGGTGGGTAGTTGTGATAGTTAGGGTGTTTGTGTTGTGTACTTTATGGTCATAGTTTTTCCTGATTTGGTTCATTTCACATGATCCCTCGTGGTTTAGTTCTTGTGCTGTATCTCCTTTGAGGATGAGAGCTTTCAATGTACTAATTTATCGTGCCTGACTCTTTGTTTGCAGTATTAGTGTTGTTGGTATTGTTTATATAGCTCCGAGTTCCTGCATTATAATGCTTGTTGTATAGTTGGAGTATATACCCTAATATAAGTGTATATTTTGATTGAAACAAATTTACGCTTAGAAAAAGAAACTTACAAAAACTAAAATGATTATTTGAATGAATCTGGAACACCAAAGGTCCAAAACTACGTATTGCCCAAATATAAAGTTACAATACCACATGGCCACTTCTATAAGATCCATACCGACAATTGTCCAGAAGCCACTACGTGAGAGGTCCTGCCTGACAAAGCTCGCTAGATCCAATGCGCTTTGCCTTAACCCCCTTAGCACGTGCCGCAGACAGAAACATTCCTCTCGTGCCACACGTGCGAATCGTCGTCGGAACCACGTGCCCTTCCATCACCACCCACACTGTTCTGAGATTCCCACCTTCGGGAAAGAGAAGAATTTCTCACGCACAAATACCAGACCAGACAGTTTCAGTTTACACGATACACAGATGCTCTTTCGAACCCGAAATGTACCTCAATCGCATATTCTGAACATAATTAGAGTTTCCAATCAGATCCAGAAGAAGCTTCGTGTAGGCTTGGTCGGAGGAGGTTTCGGGAGGTGAGGATCGAACGGCGATGGAGTCGATACTGGCGCGTGCTCTTGAGTACACTCTGAGATACTGGTTGAAATCTTTTTCTAGGGACCAGTTCAAGTTGCAGGGACGTACCGTGCAGCTTTCCAAATTAGGTGAATTTAGTGATTCATTTGCCAATTTGGTCTACTAGGCTGATTATGCTCTGTGATTAGGGATATTTACGAGTGTTCGTTTCGAATTTGAGCAGAAATCAATGGTGACGCTTTGCATTCGAGTGTTGGATTACCGCCGGCGCTTCATGTTACGACGGCCAGGGTCGGGAAGTTGGAGATTGTGGTTGGTTAATAGTGCTCCTAGTTTTTGTCTGTTATTTTGCATGATTGGAATTGGATGTTGCATTCATCGATTGTTGTTTCTGGGCATGCTTTTCAAAGTAACTATGTCTATTTATAGATCAAATTATTAATTATAAGATGAATCTGTGAAACCTGTTTTTTCTTCCTTGTACTCCAAATGGATGGTAACAAACATTTTAGCTATTCTTTGATTACCGAAAAAAATTGCTTTCTTTAGTCCCAAAAGGGGACTAGTTTTGTAAGCGAGTTCGTGGTCTTATGTAGCTTCCATCAGTTAGCAATGTACAAGTGGAGCCAATTGTGGTACAAATAGATAAGTTGGATTTGGTTCTAGAGGAGAATCCTGATGCAGATGCATGTAGAAGCCAAAGTAGGTAATGTTACTTCGCTCTCTCTTCTGATTTTAAAAGAACTTTAACGTTCGATAGTAAAAAACTAATGGCTTTGTCTCTGTTTTGTGCAGTGCCCAGTCGTATTCGAGCACTGTAAGAGGTAGCGGCTATGGATTTGCTGATAAGGTAAGACACTGTAAGATATGATTCAATTTCTGTATTGTGATAAGTAGAATGCATAATTTCTGATCTGGGATTTAAATATAAAAAACTTCTGTACCTTGCATCCCTATTTACGGTGGTCGTGTGAAATCTATTATAAAGGTCAATAACTCAATAAATGTAGAGGTACATTACAAGTTAGCCTAAATTGATACATCTCTAAAGATAATTTTCTGTGCCACAGCTTGGTTTGTTAGTAAAGAACTTAGTACTTCCATATGACTTAGGAAAAAGAAAATAAGATATTCTAATCCATTAAAAAACATGCATTGATTAGGAATAGTGGTCATTTTGAGGTATGTCTGCATGCCTTGAAACAACACTCTGTTTCTTCCGTCTTTCAGTGTTCTAGTTCTCCATGCTCCTCGCCTTTGTTCAGCTTCTACATCTACTTTAAACTGGTGTTTGCTAAACCCATTTCTCTCCCCGTTTTTCCATTCCTCTTGTGCTTTCTAACTTCTACTGAGTCGCACATGTTGCAATTGGCAAGGAAACAGATTGTAAAGGTTTACGTTTTAAGAATTCATTCTTTTGTAGTCTAAAGAAATAACCAGTACTTAGTAGATAGATTCCCTTCGAAAATTATGATTTGACCATTGGTCAATAGATTGCAGATGGAATGACTTTAGAGGTTCGAACTGTCAATCTATTACTCGAAACTTGTGGTGGAGCTCGAGGTCAAGGAGGATCAGCATGGTGAGTTTTTGTTGCTTTCCTTGTACGAATTTAGTTTTCCTTCATCATCTCAACTTACCACATTATTTCTTCAGTTTATGATTTACCAAAGATGACCTTGTTTTTAGCCTTCTGCAAACAGACACCTATATCTTCTGGAATACCTGCCCATTTTCCAAGTGTTATCTCTATCGTAGTGTTTTTTATTGTTTGATTGCAGCTGCTAATATCGAAAACATCTTAGCTTCTTGTGGATATTCATAGAACCTTGATTTTCAAGAGGCCACTTTTACTGCCTCATTTTAAATGTCACTTTCTTAATTATGGTACTTTTATTGCTGAATTGAAAATCAATTATGAACGCTGAATTGAAAATCATGAATTATTCTCTCATTCTGAGTTGCTTTCATTCTATTCTCGTCGAAGTTTAATTATTTGGCATCATTAGCACATTAACTGGTTTGTATGTCAACATGCTGACTGATAAAGCCAGCAGGCCTGACAGCAGCAGAGAAAAGTATTTCTTATTTTCGTATTTGCTTGTGCACACGTAAAGGAAACATGCATTAACATAGTACTTTATTCCATTGGTCAATTCAAACATACTGAGGGACCATTTGGTTTGGGTATGATCATAGGAATTGAATTGAAGGGAAAATGATACGTGAGAATTGAGTTGATGGGAAAACATAAATGATATGTTTCGTTGTGCACGGTAATCTATTGATTAATTGATGGGAATTTAGGATTACAATGTTTGATATATGTATAATTCTATGTCAAATTTGTGTAAATGACTTGAAGTTACCTAAGTACCCATGAAGTCATATAAAGCACAAAGAAGGTTACGTCTTACAATTTAACATTAAATTTAATGATGTCATTTTGATAATGTTGAATTAAAATTTCATAAAATAGTTTTAATTGATTATGGGTTTTGTAATTTAATTAAAAACAACTATAATATAAAAAATTATCAAGAAATTAAAGAGTTGAATCAAAATTAAACCTTTGATAATGAAATATAAACAACAAAATCAACCGAGGGTACTTGCGGGAAACTCCTTGCCGAGGGTCTGTGCACCCTCGAGATTAATCGGAGAACTATACTCCGGAGACCCAAGGCTAACAAAAAAAAATATAACCAACAAAATTACAGAAAGAAGGTATATGTTACAAGGGCATAAAGGTATTTTTCAGATGGGGATCCGATTTCCCATGTAATGGGAAATTTGGTTACCCACATTTCTCCATGGAAATTCAATTACCGATGAACGAGGTAAATTAGAATTCCTGGGAAATGTTAAAATTGGATTCCCAAGTAGTTAACTCGTAAGTGGTTACCCACCCTTGATTTCCCACCCTCTAATCCCAACCAAACAGGCCCCTGACTACTTTGTTGCCTCCTATTTTCAACTTTTACTTCGTAGTGATAACGGTATGTATGCAGAAAGAATGAGTTGGAGAGTTTGGGGGGTGGGGACTAGGGAGTGCCTTGTTTTCCTTGTCTTCGTGAAGGAATACAACTTCGTGCTTTTCTTGTTTGGCTGTTGCATGGATCAGGAAAATGAAGGTCACAAGGTTAGTTGGTCAGTGACTTAGGTTCAACTTAAGTTTAATGAAGTGCATTCTATGGATTTGGCACACTCTGATTTTCTTACTTTTTAAATGGTAATTCTATAGTTTCAGTTTATCGCAAAAACAGAATTCTAATGATCAAAATTTTGTGAATCTCTTTTAGATGATGTCATATTCTGATTACGTTGAATTTTATGTATATCTTTTGTATTAGATGTCATATTGAGATTAAGCTGGTTTCCTCCAAATAAGATGTTAGTAATGTATAAATATCATTATATTTAGCCTTCAGGGATATTTTGTTATTAAATCTGATTTTTGACCAAACAAAAAGATATTAGTACAAATAGTTCGTATAAATGCTTTGAAATCTACTATTACCAAAAAGAAGTATTCTTTTCAGGCAATCCTTACTAGTTCTTTTTTTCCTCAATATTTAATATGAGATGGACCAGCTGGAAGCACTTCTTTTCTGAAGTTGAAAAGTGAAACAATTTTCATTTGTTGGGAAAGATTTAGTCTGAAATTAACTGAATTTTTTTTATAAAAATTAACTGCGTTTATTCCATGCTATTTAAAGCGCAAGGCCACCAAGGGGTAAAACCCTTCTGCAGCCTTAGCCGCAGGGCACAATGTAACATTAGAAATATTTGGAGGAGGGAGGGAGGTTGCTGCTCGGTTAATATTTTAAGTATTAACTTCTTATGCACACCTGCTTCTTAGTTCTTAATATTCTTTTATGTTACTCAAGGGCATCTCCTCTGGCATCTATCACTATACGCAACCTTTTGCTATATACAACAAATGAGAACTGGCAGGTATCTCAAAACTTTACCATCAAAGTTATTATTATATTGAGTGAGTCTGTCTGTGTAGTATCTAGATATATATGTGAACAGTTTTTCTGTCTCAGGTTGTGAATCTTAAAGAAGCCAGGGATTTCTCTACTAACAAGAAGTACATATATTTGTTCAAGGTGAGACACTGACTCGCAAAGCATCTTCATATATACAATTACCTTTTTTGTTTCTTATCAACACACACACACACAATTACCTTTTAATGAGGGGTTTCTTTTATTTTCTCTTCTTCTTTTTTTGTTCTGGAGCCATTTTATGCCAAGTCCTTATTTTATGGTGAACGTTTGTGGTATGTGTCCTCCTTGGAGTGCTTCAGTATCATGTTTAGATTTAATTCACCGTATTGGCATCTTCATGTTAATTTCTTACCATACTATTCATACTTCCAGAAACTTGAATGGGAATCTCTGTCTATCGATCTCCTGCCTCATCCTGATATGTTTACGGATGCCAACATAGCCCGCTCTCAAGAGGGAGCCAACCAGAGAGATGACGATGGTGCTAAACGTGTTTTCTTTGGTGGAGAGAGATTTATTGAAGGAATATCGGGGCAAGCTTATGTAATGGAAATCTGACATTTCAATTGATTAGGACTGTTTGATAACACTGTAAATTTATTAATGCGTGTAGATTCCTACTGGCATTTTATGTCACTGAACGTCTCATGATTTTGCGATTATGGAACAGATTACTGTGCAAAGAACTGATTTGAACAGTCCACTTGGTCTTGAGGTGCAGCTACATATTACAGAAGCTATTTGCCCTGCATTGAGTGAACCAGGTAATAGCTGATATGAGTTAAATTACTTGTTCACCATGGGATCCGTACTTCTGACATGTCTTTGAGGTATTAATTTTCAATGTGTGTGACTTCCCCTAATTCAAATAGGACTACGTGCTCTTCTTCGTTTCTTGACTGGATTATACGTCTGCCTTAATAGAGGAGATCTGAATCCAAAATCTCAGCAGGTTTGTAGTCCATTTATTATTCTCTAAGGTATTTTCGAGTTTCCAGTTTCCAGTAGGATACGGGAATCTGAAAGTGAACCTCCATCTCCTGGTATTTTGGCAGCGGACTACAGAAGCAGCAGGACGATCCTTGGTCTCCATAGTGGTAGACCACATATTTCTCTGTATTAAAGATGCTGGTTTGTGCTCTCCTCTATCTAGTATTTAAATGTTTTTTCTTTTTGTTGAATATTCTCCATGTATTGTTTTTGTTTACTAGTAAAGGAACTGTCCTGAGATCGGGCTAGGCAGAGGGAGTCAGTTAATCAGGAATTTACCCTAGCTCTGACCATTGCGTTTAAGTCCACCCGCTTTCTTCAAAGACATTACTCAACTCAGCTCATTGAATCAAGGCAAACTGAGTTTGACCCCACCCATTAATTAAACAATGAGCTTTAGCCAAACTCAATTTTAGCAATCAAGTACTAATTACTTTGCATCACTTTCAGCAAAATTTCAAGCCTTCATAACTCTTATTCTGAAAGTTCAGAAACAACAAAAGACCTATTTTCATTTACCGAAAAAATAAAACAAAAGACCTATTTCAAATACATCCCGCATATTGTCTTAGAAATGAAATTTCTTATTTACCAACGTCTACAAATGAATTGCTAAAACTAATTTTCAAGAGAGAAGGCAACATGGGGCCCTGACAGTTCGACCGGGAGACCTCCCAGTGGCCCCAAAGGATGTTGGGCAGTTATAAAATCATATTAGAAGTTGAACTTAGAGACTGATTCTCCACAATTTCTAGAAAAAACTAAGCTAATTATCTTGAGATAAGCATAGTCAAAATTGAGATTAAGCTTGATTTGATTTTCTAGTAAAGACAGCTTGATTTCAAGCTATCTTGACCTAATTGACGGTCCTAGCTATTTATACGATATCTTATAACTTTTGAGCCTACAAGTGGAGTATAAGTTAACAGCCATTCTAGAATTGTTCTTCATCAATATTCTTTACTTGCAGAGTTTCAGCTTGAGCTTTTGATGCAGTCACTCTTCTTTTCTCGGGTACTCTTCCAAGTCACTTATGTGTTCTCAACTCTTAAATTACTTGGTATCGTGTTATTGTTTTGGATTTACAAATTTAAATATATTCTCAAATTTCATCTTGATCCCTTGTTTGATCTGGTTTTTACTTGGTGGCTAAAGATTAAAGAAGAAATTTCTTCTCCTTTGACTGGACATACTAGAAGCAGGATTGAATATGTCATAAGGCATAAAATTCTTGTTTTATGGGTGTGCGGAAAGTTATCATGGGCCACCTGTGTTCCTGTATTAATACGGGCTCCAGAGATCTTATGTTCTTGTGAGGCGCCAACGCATAGGCTGTGTCTTCAATTCACATGCAAAAATATTTGCATACTATGTTGTATCATATTAACTTGGCAAAGTTCAATATTTTTTCTATGGTTGGTTTGGCAGGCTAGTATTTCTGATGGAGAAAATGACAATAACTTGACAAAAGTCATGGTTGGTGGTCTTTTTCTGAGGTATATTCGTTTCCAAACATTCTCTCTGATAAATCTACTGTGGTACAATTGCAATACTCTCATAAGTTCCATAGTTCTTTTGGAGACTTGTTAATAGAAATATGTTATATTTTGCTGATAATGAAGTTAATGCTAAATATCGTAATTTATGGTGAAGCAGAGATCTATTATTTATGGCACTAGTTGTGGATCTTATGTGATTTTTAAGTAACATCTCGAATTTATAGGAGTTCATTAATGCACTTGTCTAGCTTAACTGTAATTAATGTGACTATTACGGATGCAGGGATACTTTTTCACGACCTCCATGCACCTTAATACAACCATCAATGCAAGCTGTTACAAAAGATCCTGTTCATGTTCCTGACTTTGGTATTAACTGTTGAACTTTCGTATATATTCTGATGTATACTTAATTTAGTGCCTACGTTATAGTATGGTGCATGTCTTTAATCTAAGTGTATCCTTTTATTTGTTTTCTTGGACAGCTAAGAACTTTTGCCCACCAATATATCCTCTCGGGGACATGCAGTGGCAGTTAAGTGAGAGCGTTCCTTTATTATCTCTTCATTCTCTTCAGATCAAACCCTCTCCAGTCCCACCGTCTTTCGCTACCCAAACAGTTATCTTCTGTCAACCACTAATGGTGTGTGTTAATTATCTCATACAGTGCATTTTAATTTAGATTTTACAAACTCAATCAATTTCTTTTCTTTGCCTGATAATTATTCTCACATTTTTGCTCAGATTCATCTTCAGGAGGAATCTTGTTTGAGAATATCATCATTCCTGGCTGACGGAATAGTTGTCAATCCTGGTTCTGTTTTACCAGAGTTCTCAGTAAATTCTGTCATTTTTACACTTAAGGAATTAGATATATCTGTCCCACTGGATATGGCCAAATTGAATAACTGTGATAACAACAAGGACATTGCCATCCAAAGTTCTTTTAGTGGAGCACGGCTTCGTATCGAGAACATGTTCTTTTCAGAGTCACCTTCACTGAAGCTAAAGCTACTCAACCTAGAAAAGGATCCTGCGTGCTTCTGTCTCTGGGAAGGTCAACCAGTTGATGCTAGCCAGAAGAAATGGACCGGTAGAGTGTCTAACGTTAGTTTGTCTCTTGAAACATGTACTGACTTAACTGGATTGAGGAGTTTTCCTTGTGAGAGTTTAGCTTTGTGGAGATGTGTGGAGCTGAAAGATGTTTGCATTGAAGTAGCGATGGCTACAGCAGATGGAAGTGCGTTAACAGATGTTCCCCCTCCAGGGGGTGTTATCAGAGTAGGGGTTGCTTGTCATCAATATCTCTCCAATACTTCAGTTGAGCAGCTGTTTTTTGTCCTTGATCTTTATGCGTACTTCGGCAGAGTCAGTGAAAAGATAGCACTTATTGGAAAAAGTACTAGACTTAAAGAAGTTAAGAACAAGTCTTGCAGTGGAAGGCTTATAGATAAGGTTCCTAGTGATACTGCTATAAGTTTGGCAGTGAAGGACCTTCAACTTAGATTTCTGGAGTCGTCTTCAATCAGTATTGAGGGGATGCCTCTTGTTCAATTTATTGGAGATGATCTTTTCATTAAAGTTTCTCACAGGACTCTTGGTGGTGCTATTGCTGTTTCATCTACCTTACATTGGAATAATGTTGAGGTAGATTGTGTTGATGCTGAGAATACCTCAGTGTTATCTTCTGTTGGTAACGGTTCACTAATGAGTGGGAATGGATATCCTCAACTAAGAGCCGTGCTTTGGATACACAACAAAAAGAATTACAAACCATGTGGCAATATCTATATAACACCATTTCTGAATATCAGCGTGGTACATGTGATTCCATTAAATGAAAGAGATTTAGAATATCATAGTCTCAATGTGTCGGCTTGCGTTGCTGGTGTTCGGTTAGGTGGAGGGATGAACTATGCTGAAGCCCTGCTTCATCGCTTCGGGATTCTTGGGCCTGATGGTGGTCCTGGGAAGGGGCTTTCAAAAGGATTAGAGAATTTACGAGCGGGGCCCCTTTCTAAACTTTTCAATAATTCATCACTCGATATTGATAGTCTACAAGAGGGTATGTTAATTTAAAACAGTCTCGAATTTGGTTCTGTTTCTCTGTCACATTACAAGAACTATGTTGCCATCTTCTGTACCTTTTTCCTTTTTCCCATGACAAATGTGTTTGACTTGTAAATTTTCAGCAGATGGTGTTTCAGGAGATGGGAAAGAAAGTCGTCTTATGCCATTGGGAAAGCCAGATGATGTTGATGTGTCCATAGAACTGAAGGACTGGTTATTTGCTCTTGAAGGTGCGCAAGAGATGGCAGAAAGCTGGTGGTTTGACAATCATGATGATGTAAGCAGAGAAGAGAAGTGTTGGCACACAACTTTCCAGAGTTTACGAGTAAATGCAAAAAGTATTTCAAAGGATGTACTGAATGGCAAAGGAAAATCACATCCAGCAAGAAAGTATCCGGTGGAATTGGTGACAGTATGCATCTCTCTCTCTCTCGCTCTATTTCTCTCTCCCGCTCTTTCTCTCTCCACTTCTGTTATTGAAGAGAGAAAATGGAACTCGTGCAGTATATATCCATATTCAAAACATTGTCTCGAGTGGTAAATTTGATGCATGAACAGAACAACCTCATCGGTTATCTTTATGCATTGCAAATAGGCCTACTTTAGAGGATAATATTGGATGTGTTATAAACTTTGGCGTTATTTACTCCATTTCCTAGATGATGTGCTTTCTCTATAGTTGATTGGGGGTCTCACAGACTCAACTATTTCTCATCGATTAGGAGTGATTAAATAGGTGAGATGCTATGTGGTTATTGAGGTAGGAGTTTTTTTTATCCAAACCAAATAATTTGTCAGTCGTTGCTTTGAATGGCTTCACTTGGGTCTGATGATATAATAAGGTCCTCTTTTAGTAAACTCCAGTCATATTTTGATATACCAACCTTGTGCATTACTAATCTCTGCACATATCTGGCTAGCAGAGATTGGCTGCTTTGTAGGCTCAGGCTATATGATTTCTGTCTTTATAATGTAATCTCTATATACTCTTATGTGATCAATAAAACTCCCTATCACGAAAGATAAGCTGATCTTAATGCAAATAACCAATCTAACATTACATAGTTCAACTAAACAAAATTGCAACAGAAAAGTGATCTAAAAAATTTAAGACTTCTTGCAGGTGTCTGTGGAAGGCTTGCAAACGTTGAAGCCTCAGGCTCAAAAAAACATCAATCCTACTGTTTTACAAGCTAATGGGATAAAAGAAACAGTTGAGACATTTGAAGGGATAAACCTTGAAGCTAGCATGGTGGTATCCGAGGACGATGTCGATGCTGAAATGGCCAAGTGGGTTCTAGAAAATTTGAAGTTCTCTGTTAAGCACCCTGTAAGGAGACTTTAACTTTTATCATATTTTGACTTGTGTATATGATCAAGATGGTTCTGCATTATAAAACTTCCGCTTTACAGATTGAAGGAATTGTCACAAAGGATGAGCTGCAGCATCTTGCTTTGCTGTGTAAGTCTGAGGTTGACTCAATGGGTAGAATTACTGCTGGTATTCTCCGGCTACTTAATTTAGAGGGCTCTATTGGTCAGGCAGCAATGGATCAGCTAAGCAACCTTGGTACGTCAGATCATTTGCAGAATACTGGACATTATGTTGAGAATCTGATTACATTTATAATCTATTTCATGAATTTGCCATAGAAAGCAAAAACAGCCGGGCTCCCCCGCCCATACAATTCATAATTGGTTTAACCTCAGACCTTTCCCTCAAAGAGGAGAATAGGGTCCAATTTTGAGGGAAAATTTGAACATTTGAGACCCTCTAGTCGGACTAGTCGGCACCAAATATGTTGGTTTTTATTTTATGCATTAACTGCTGAGGCACATATATTTATAGATACATTAATTGCAGGGAGTGATAGCATTGACAAGATATTTTCCCCAGAGAAGCTCAGCAGGGGCAGCAGTGCTACTAGTATTGGTCTCTCTCCATTCTCGCATCCAATTAGTGAAAGCCCACGCCCAAACCTCGAGTCAACAGTGGCTTCTTTAGAGGAGGTGATTACAGATTCACAAGCTAAATGTGCCACTCTTATCTCTGAACTAGGTAGTTCTGATTCTTCCATACAGCATCTTACGACTGTTAAACAACTCACTCAAAAGCTTGAAAGTATGCAGAGTTTGTTGTCGAAATTGCGGACTCAAATCTGATATACCTCTCTGTCTTCTTCAAAATTGTAGTACTTTAGGATAAGAGGAATCCCAATAATATAGTATAACCCCATTCTTTACCGAAAATAAATTTTGTACAAAATGCACCTACAAGATGCAATGGTGGGTTGTTGAGTGTATGTATGTAATAGCATTAGTCCGGCAGAAATGAAAGCTGTTCGTTCACCTCTTTTGTAGTTCAAAATTTTGTACTAAAAAAGCATTAAATCAATTGTATCCATGGTGATTTCAAAGAAATATATTGTACTTCAGATCATTAGTCAAATTTGCTATTCTTTCTGATGCTAAGTTGCTATGATCTCACTGTAATGCAAATTTAAGCAGTGTTTCTGGGTGATTTTCGGAGCGCTTCATCTGGAGGATTTTAGTATATGGAAGTATTTTTATAAAAAATACATACTCAATTGTTTCTTAAAATATTTCTATATAAACATGAATATATTTTAAAATATATATAAAATGTTTCGTAGTAAAAATATATATATGATATAATTATGAATTAAAATAATATAACCGGATGTATAAAAATATTTCAAATCATAAATATACAACACATTCATTTCCTGGTACGTAAATATCTTCAATAAATCATTTTCAATCTAGTTTAATCAACCAATAAAAAAGGCTTTTAGACTGTTGCTTTGACTTTCAAACTATTTTAACACAAATTTTAGACTGTTGATTTGACTTCCAGACCAGTTTAACGCAAACTTTAAGAACTTCTGAAACAAAACTTGTTTTATTCTTAATCGGTCTGAACTATTTTGAATGCAAATCAACGATCATCTTAAAAACATAACCTCTCATGTTACCCCCAACCAATATCTGAATCCTATTTTTTTATACTTGGCTGACTGGTGTGGGTCGCCTTTACCCTTTGCCAAAATTATCCAAAGATATTTCTTTTTTATTTAGAGAAATTGATCATTTTAAAAACATAAGTAAGAGAATGATAAAAATATTATATTTGTAAGAATTATCATTTTTTTTGTAATTGTAATTTTTTTAAAACTGAAAATTTTATGTATAGATGTACTATGTTATATAAAAATATATTATGTACTTTATACACCATCATAGTATATTTTAATATATCATCAATATATCGTAATATATTTTAATATATATGTAATATATTTTATATACCATCAATATATCATAGTATGTATGCAATATATTTTTATATACTACTAGATACCAGATCTCTTCCCAAGCTCATCCCCTCCTTCTTCTTCAACACTCTCACTGGATTCCTTGATTGTCTATTTTGGAGTTTCAATTTCTGAAATCAAACAAGAAAATCAAGCCAAAAAACTATAACAACCTCATTATTAGTCAAAATTCACTCTCAAACCCGCCATTAACAATCTCTCCAAGTTTTGAATTCCTCAAAATTCATTCATCAAATTGAAACTTCAAAATTTATTCGACGTTTTTCACTACCGATGATGAGAGAGAGAGTGAGAGAGAGAACCAAAGAGAAAAAGAGAGAGACAGAGGGAGAAGCAGAGAGGACGAGACGAAGTAAAACGAGAGAAAAAATGAGAAAGTGAAGGGATAAAAAATCGGCAATATGTGTGATTAAATTTTTTTTTTGACCATCTCCTGAAACAGTAAACAAAAAAGGCTCATTTCCCAAACTTTCCCTTTCTTGTTCCATTTCTTTTTCTTATATTTTCAACTTTGGCAAACCATTAAGTATAATAGAGACAAATAGCCTTATCTTCTTCTTTTCACTATGGTCTAACTCCAGACTGCCATGGCTTCCACATTCCATCTTCTTTCTCACCCAAACCATCTTATTTTCTGTCAATCTCAACAAACCTCCTCAAACCCATTGAAGCTTCCACTCCATAGCGCACCAAAAAGACACGTCTCCATCAAATGCACAAACTCAAACTCCATCCCTGATCCTGAGTTCCCTCCACCAGATTCCCACTCTGGCGCCCTTAATAAACCAGAGACTTTTCCCATTGAAAAGCGAAGAAGATCAGAGATAATACGAGACAGGAAGTCGAAAACTGGCCTCGTAAAACCCGATCCACCAAGCTTCGAAATCGGCTGGAAGAGAACCAAAGAGATTAAGTTAGAAAAGCCAATAGGGTGGGTGATAATGGACTTCTTAGAGAAGCTAGAAGGCTTAATGGATAGGGAATTCGGTTCCACCGAGCTGTTGGCGAAGGTTGGAGAAATCGTGGCGGAAAGGGCGAGAGAGGAAGCAGAAGTTCTGAGAGATGAAGGAAAAGTGGAGGAGAGAATGGTGACTGAGTTGTTCAGAGTATTGAGATTGATGGAGATGGATTTAGCTATGGTGAAGGCTGCAGTAAAGGAAGAGACTTTAGGAGAAAGACTTGAGCAGGCTAAAGCAAGGTGCAGGCAAGCTATACTTGTTGCTAATTCTTTTTGAAGGCTGATATCCATCAACATAACAATGGAGTTTGGAGAGGAAAATTGAGAACAAGAAATTGTAATTTTGATTAAAAGCTTAGAGATTTCGTTTGCTTTTTGTTCACTATGTCTGAGTTTGAAATTGACTTTGTTGATTCAAAACAAGGTTGAAGTACTTTGGCTTTGCTAGATTATAAGCATAAACATTGTTTTTCGTGCAAATTCTGAAGCTACAGAATATATGTGCTTACTTCAAGTAAAGGACTTGTTTTTTGTCATTGTGAGTGTAGAAGTCCTTTAGGTGAGAGCTTGCTGAAATAATATATTCTCTTCAATTTGCTAAAACTAGGAAAAAAAATTCACGGCCATAAAATCCACGAGCCACCGTACATTATGTTGCGTCCAGTATTGCCCACGTTTAGCAACAGTGCCATAGACAAAGACTCCGACAATGATTAAAGCATTGGTTGTTCTAATTGAAAACAGCCCAATCATTCTTTAAACATCGGTGTTAAAGAGAGAGGTGCTGATCACTGAGACATTACTGGTTTTGACCACAGACCTAGGAGTTTTAGTAAAATCTCATGATCTAAGTTACTGTAATCTAACTAAGTAATATGTGAGACCCGGCAAAAGTGGTGCGAAGCGCCTCATTGGTATGGGGCGCGATAGTCTTTTTTCTTTTATTCCAGATTTTACTTTTTGATTGTTATCTCTCAATCTCATGGGTTCAAATCGGGTCCAAGCTGAACATAAGCAGCTTTGCCAACACAAGATTAAGGTCGTTCCCTTCATCCTATGGATTGTTATCATCTGATGTGAGAGTCCAAATTATGCAGATATAATAGAGATGCTCTTCTGATTAATATAGAAGGGACATATCCAGGTTATACAATTCTGTTTAGGTGGTATAAGCTCGTGAACAGTCTTTTAACTAATTCAAAGACCAGGGCTATTGTAAGGAGGGAAGAAAACTTAACATTGAGTATGCATTTTATATGCTTTGTGACCTCCCAAAAGTATCAAAACTGCCTCTAAGTAATACTTGTATATTTGCGGTCCAAGGTATAGCTGCCTCTAAGTTATTTTTTAGGGTCATACTATACTGATAGTTCCATATGTTAATATATTTAGTTATTCAATCATCACAAAACTGATAATTTAATAATTTAGTTTTGTACGATATCAGTTTAGTACGGCGACACATCAAAATTTTCAGACTTATTCACAACAAAAATGATTTTTTTCTATTCTCAAAAATCATACCTTCCATCTGATGGACTAGAAAAATCAAGGACCTGCTTCTCTCATGGGGAAAACAACATTGTGATATCTTTGGTATTTTCATGAATCTGCAGTAATAGAATGATCGGTGAAGTGAGTTTAAGTTTGATTTAAATTCGTATTTTGTTCCCCTTGATGAAAAAAAAACCAACCTTGGAATCTGACATCATGTCGTAAAATTTGAAACTTAATTAAAGAACTTGTATGCTCGAGAGGTGGTTCATAGATAACTAAATAATGAACAAAAAATTAAAAATACATCCAAATAAGTAATCAATCAACCAAAAGTAGTTTATTGTACTATAAGTAAAACATTTATGTACGTTGCTGACATATTTGCAATTGATTTTTTATCATATTTGCAAAAAAAAAAATTCTCAACCGGAATACCAAAATAGGTCTCAGTTTCATCCAATTTTGTAGTTCTCTCCATCATTTACTTATCTCTCTTAGTGTTTTAAAAAAATAGAATTAGGACCTTGTTTGAGAAACAGATCCATAACCCCTCATGAACTTTGTAATTGTAACCGTGTAAAATACACTAATAGCACATCATATGAGAAAATGACGTGAAAACTAAGAAATTTTGTAAATTGAAAAAGTTGAAAATCAAATGAGCTTGCTGCACAAATTCTCAAATTGAGAGCCAGTGATAGCCTAGGTGAGAAGGTCAGCAACCTAGTCATGAACTTTGTCTCTAACAAAGCGTACACGATCTCAACATGCTTTATACGTTCATGGGAAATATGGTTTGTTGATTAGAGACTGAACAAATGTTATCACCCCAGATGGTATAGACAATAGAGGAAGTGATGTGAATTTGAGTTAGCAATGACTGGATCCAACTAAGTTCAGTTGCTGTAGAGCAAGGGCAATATACTCACTTTCAATACTACTAGGGCATGATACCACATGTTGTGTCTTGGAAGACCAAGAAATAAAGTTGTCACCAATAAACACAATATAGCTCCCATCTGGTTTGAGTATGGAAGTCATTGAGCAAAAGGGTTCAAATTCTGCTGAAAAAATAGGGAGAAGTTGTGAAAACCCACCTCTTGTATTTGTTCACGGAAGCTACCATGCCGCTTGGTGCTGGGCTGAGCATTGGCTGCCTTTCTTTTCAGCTTCTGGGTATGATTGCTACGCTATCATCAGGGTTGCTTTCTTAACCTGCATTAGAAAATACCTGAAGGTTGAGCTGAGATGCAGGTTTAAGAGGATCCCAACATGAAGAGTGTCTTCAAGGTACCTCAAGAGACGTTTGCAGGCTTGCTAATGAATTGTTGTGAGCTCTTATATGGATTGGCTAAGTTTGAGATAGATGATTGCTTAGAAGATGATGAAGTTGGCCAAGGTCTTTGAGGGCAAACACTAAATGAAGCTTGCAAATTAGTTTGTCCCAATATGCTCTATAAACATCTAATTATATGTACCTTTTCTTTAACAACCAAGAACTTAATCTTAATATGATTTGACTTAGATGAACTCATGTTGTTGTTGAAATATAAAACTAATGATTTATTATCATTATACAACTCTAGTGGTCTTTCAATGTTCTCAACAATGCGCAGCCCAGTGACAAAGTTTCACATGCATATTTCATGATTGGGTGCCTCATAACATGCTACAAATTCTGCTGCCATAATGAAGAAAGCGATTAGTGTCTGTTTGACATTCCTCCAAGAAATGGTTCCACCAGCCAAAAAGTAAATGTAGCCTGAAGTGGACCTTTTGTTGTCTTGACATCTAGCAAAATCAGAGTGGGAATACCCAATGATCTCTAACTGATTAGACCTCTTATACATGAGCATGTAATCTTTTCTTCTCTGTAAATATCTCATAACCCTTAGAACTTCTTTCCAATGATCCATTCCAGGGTTACCAAGATATCTGCCAACACACCAACGATGTACGTAATGTCTAGATGCGTACATACCTGAGCATGCATTAGACTCCCATAACAGATACATAAGGAATCTTCTGCATTTCTTTATTTCAAGACTATTTTTAGGGCGTTGATTGAGAGAAAGTTTATGTTCTTTAGCGATAGGAGTATCACCTGGTTTACAATCTTGCATGTCAAACCTTTTAAGTATTTTTTCTATATAACTCTTTTGTGATAATCAAAGAATACACTGAGAACGATCTCGGTGTATCTTGATCCCTAAAACGAAATAAGTTTTACCAAGATCTTTCATTTCAAAATTCTTAAAAAGAAATATCTTGGTCTCGTACAACATACCTAAATCATTACTCGCAAGCAATATATAAGCAATATACAGAACCAAGAATACCAACTTACTCCCACTGAACTTGTGATACACACAATCATTAATAATATTTGCCTCAAAACCAAATGAGATGATTATCAAGTGAAATTTGTTGTACTATTGACAAAAAGCTTATTTGAGCTTATAAATAGATTTCTTTAGTTTGCAAACCATATTCTTTAGATCTCTGACCACAAACTTTTCCAGTTGCACTATATAATATGTTTCATCAATGTCTCCATTAAGAAATACATTTATCACATCCATATGATGTAACTCAAGATCAAAATGTGCAACAAACATCTTAATTATTCTAAAAGAGTTTTTCGTTGAACTGGAGAGAAAGTCTCTTTAAAGTCAATGCCTTCCTTTTGAGTAAAGCCTTTAACTATAAGACAAGTCTTATATCTTTTCACATTATCTTTTGAATCCCTTTTGGTTTTAAATATTCATTTACAACCAATGAACTTCTTACCTTCAGGAAAAGGGAGAAGATCCCAAACTTGATTGTCTTGCATAGACTTATACTCTTCAATCATTACCCCAATCCATTTTTGAGAATTAATAGCTTGCATGGCTTAGTGAAAGTTGATTGGGCCATCTTTTACCAATTCATTATTTTTCTCATTTTCTTGGAGAAATACCATATAATCATATAAAATAACACTTCTCCTTTCTCTCATGGTCTTCCTTAGTGGAATTTCATCTTAAAATAGGTAGCCATATCTTGAGTAGTCATCTATGAACATTATAAAATATTGTTAACATTGCACGAAGCCTTAAGGAATGGCCCATATATATCTATATGAATCGATTCTAAGACGCCTGTTACTCTATTGGCATATAATTTCTTTTGTTTGGTCTATTTTCCCTTACAACACTCAACATAGATGTTAAGGTTTGAAAAATCAAGGGATTCTAAAATGTCATATGACATAAGCCTATGAATTTGCATTTTATAGATATAACCTAAGTGTTTGTGCCAAAATGTGGCTGAATTTTCCTTATTAATTTTCCTTTTAATACCTCGTGATTCCACATATAAGACTTCACTATAAGAGGTATTGACATCAAGCAAATATAAGTTATCATAGACATTAAGAAAATCGATTCCAACGAAATTTGAATTTATTGATAAACTAAAATGATTGCTTCCAAATGAACAACAATAACCTAATTTGTCCAACTTAGAAATAGAAACCAAATTTCGTCTAAACGAAGATACAACACAAGTATTAAATAAATCCAAATGAAATCTAGTTCACAATAACAACTTCTAATGCCCAATAGCATCTACCTCTACCAATTCTCCATCTCCCACATAGATATATTTTTTAGCATAAGTTGGATTTCGTTACCTTAGGTAACTCTGCATTGAAACACTTATGTGAGTAGAGGCATCAGAATCTAGCCACTAAGTGTTTTTAGGTACTGAAGCCAAATTTATCTAAAAACAGGCCAAAGTAAGAGACATACCTTTCTTGACATGCCATGCATGATATTTGCTACAGTCCTTCTTTACATGTCTAGGCTCCCCACAAAATAAACAATAAAGATTATCTTTATGCTGTTTCTTTTCTGTTGGAACCTTAACAGCTTCTTTATCATTCTTTCTCATTTTGTCTTTGCCCTTAGAGATGCGAGTCAAATGAGTACTTTCAGTTTTATCATGCTTCATTCTTTCTTCCTCTTGCATACAATATGAAATAAGCTCAATGAGAGTTCATTTCTTCTTCTGATTATTATAACTAGTTTTAAGCTAAGTGTATTGTGCAGGAAGAGAAATCAATACCAAATGTACGAGCAAGTCATCTGACAGCTCGAGCTTTAGAGCCTTAAGTTTTGAAGCAATGTTATACATTTCTATAATATACTCCCTTATGTTCCCTTTGTATTGATACTGCACGGAAATCAAGCGTTGTAAAAGCCTGCATGCTTCCGCCTTATCATTTTTGGTAAAAAAAAATTCAATCTTAGTAACGAACTCTTAGGCATTGGTTATCCCTTCGGATATCGCACTCCTGAATGCCTCTAGAATGTCGTGCTTTACGATCAACAGACTCATGCGGTTTAAGTGATCCCACCTTTCAAAGTTCTTCCTAACATCAGAAGAACTTTCAGCCATTGGAGTGGTGGGGTCGTCCGTCCTGAGTGTAAGGTCTAGGTACATGCTGCCAAGAACAATCAATATGTTTTCTTTCCAACCTTAAAGTTGGTCCGAGTCAAAATGGGAATGTTGTTGAGCTTGACAGATACCGTAGTCACATTAGCTATAAATAGAACAAAAGAATTATCTAAATATGCTCATATCAAAAGCCAACCATAGTATTCAACAAATTCAAATAATTAGTTAGTCCCTTATCAAGATGCTTAACACAACATTAATATCAAGTCTTTGAACAGTAATATTAACTATAAGTGACACTCTTGTTATAATGATCAAACACTGACAATAATTCAAATCAAACTATATATCTATTTTTAGATCGATTTATTATTCACATATAAAACCTTATAATCTTCACATGTTTACCATCACACATGTGTATATAATTCGGCTAAATATTAACCTTCTTTTGAGCTGGTTAACATCCGTATGAATTTACACATACACACCCTCATGATCAATTTACACAATAGATATCACTTTAGTGACATCTTGCTTCAATTAGCTCATTGTGAATGTTCGATAACCATAATTAATCCATAAAGATATACCAAAATATTTAATTTAATTGAAACATAAATCATCTTAATTAAATTGAATCAAACAAATCAATTCAATTTTTTAATTAATTACTGTAGCAGTGCTACAGTACCGGCTGTGAAGGAGGGAATAAAATTTCATTTTTTCTGTTTGGTACCACAAAACGGACAAAAATATGTCCTTGTACGGTACCACGAAGAAGGGGAAAATTGCTGTACCGGTATGGTACCGCAATGTAATGAATAATTTCCTTGCACTGGTATTGTACCGCATAGCACCCAATAACTGCCCATTCCCCATCGTCTTTACAATTCTTAACTTACGGTAGTTTTCACTTAATCTTAATTTTACATCATAAATCTTCAAATTTCAGCGTCGATATGCAATTCATACAATATAATCACACTTAGCATATAAATTATTCATTATAAATATCATATGATCAAAATCTCTAATTTTTTAGATCGTAAGAACCCTAATTTTATATCATAAGATCAGCATGTACCTATGAAATTTCATCAAACTCTAATCTCAAATGTATATCTCATTTTGATTTCAATGAGAAAAAGATATGAAGAATTTGATTGCGGAAGATTTATATGGTTTCATGAATAATTAAATGACAAAACGATGGATCAGATCTTTCAAATTGATACAAATTTTTGAGTTATTTTTTAGGATTCTCTCTTGAATGGACAGAGATAACGGTTTAAAGAAAACTGGCTTGTTTGTGTAATCTGGGGATGTAACCCTTCTAAATAACTGTACAATTAATAACGATTGATATTTCTAATTTGATCATTCAACAAATTAAAAATATCATTCTAGTATCTACACATTAATTCAATGATAGTTATACCCATGAGCCTTGGAACTTTAATTTTTTAATTAGATCATTTTAATTAGACTTATTCAAAGATAACACAATACATTTAATTTTATATATGTGACCCACATGTTGAATTTTTCCAACAACAGGTTCCTACAAATCAGTTGGATTAGTTCGACTGATTGAGATGATCTAGTTAATGACATATGGTAGGATATAACATGACTCATCCCTTTTTGATATAACATGACTCTTCGTTAACCAGTTAAAGAGAAGCTGATGAATACAAAAAAGCCAATAAATATACTCATGGTTCACAAATCTATTAGGTAGGTGCTAGATGGTCGATTATGGGGATTGATGATGAAATAACTCAAATCTATACTCAATGATAGCTGGAAACATATGTGATTTCCACAAAATATAGTTATCTCTACCTAATTTTTTGGCATGGTTGATCTAGGGGTGTTTGTAAATGAGTTCAAATCACTAATTTTGCTTCCACAATTTTAGAGCCTTCTCTATTTTAAGTTTAGAGGTTGCAAAAGAGGTAGCCACCGATGGCTTTGAAAAACTTAGAAAATTGAATTAGAAGGGTCTCAGTAAAGTTTTCCAAGAATGATGTTTTTCATCAGTATATAGGGTCACTCTCCAATCCCGAGAAATTTTTTATGGCATTGATGCTGAGATTAATCCTGATCGTTAGATCTCGCCAGGATGATCCCAACCATTAGATGAGTTTAGGAGTAAAATCGCTTTGCAACCGGAGGAATAGGTAACCCATCATTCTTTCATTTTCCCTTTCTCCTTTCCTCCTCTCTCCTTCGATTTCCCCTTTCCCAAAACTCATACCCCCTCTCTCTCTCTAAGGTGGTCATCTCTCCTTCAGACCCTGTGAGTTCACCTTAGAGTTGCATCGCCAAGAAGTCACCGCTACCATGAAGGTCGTTGTTGCCTTGACTAAGCACTCAAAGCCCAAATTCGACCTCACCTCATCCGATCTACGGGTTTGCAGAGAGAATCAGGTGGGAAACACCATGAGTGAGATTGATAGATGGGTGCTGAGCATTTTTTTTAAGATTCTTTATTTGGTTTGGAGGTTGTAAGTATTTTCTTTTTTTCCTTTCTTTGGTGAAAGGTGGTTTACCTGCTTTTTTCCTCTTTGGTTTAACATAGATAGTGGATGGCCAGAAGATGGAGCTTTGACGGTTGATGGGGGATTTTGGTAAAGCTTTAACCTATAATTTATTCTTATTTATTTTATTTTAGAGATGAAACATTTGTTGAATATGGGGGGGGGGGTCTTGGTTCTAGTTCCAAAAAGGTTTTGATGGCCACAAAAATTACTTCTTAATAGAAGGACAGGTTCATGGTGTGCATACAAAAAATGGGCTTGTTTGTCCTTGTAAGTTACGCAATTCTTTGGTCTATACACCTTACAACGATCATGAAATGAATGAAAACTCAACCCTGTCTCTTCAAGATGGCCAAGTTAATACATTCAAGGAGTATTATAAACTTCGATGTGTGCTTATATTTCATTTACTTCTTGTCATAGTTGTTTTTTGTTCTTTTTGTGTTTTCGTTTGGTCTTCTTCTTTAATCTAAATACTCTGAAGAAGATTTGTTTTGTAGAAGTTTTTGGTATAGTAAAAGGCTCATTGAACATGAGTAACATTTTTTTTTCATTTCTTGCTCAGACATGGTATTGAACTAAATTCCAAACAAGAAATATTGCAATGGGAGAAAAAAAATTTTAAGGTTCAAAATTATCTTCGGCGTTGTAGGCAACAAAAGAAGAAATGTCTGATTTTGTGCTATTGAGTTGTAAATTTCTATCTTTTATTTTCGATATGAAGTAAAATCATGATTGAAATTATTATTTTCACTTAGAGCTGCGTCTGCTGCTTGATATATGCAATTGAACATTAAATCTAGAACGTTTTATGTTTATATAATGTTGTAGAGTTTCTTTAACACTTGCCAAGCCATTTGATTAGTTAAAACATATTGACTTACTCCTTTGTCTATTGTTTAAAGTCATATGAACTTGTGTACTTCCTTTAATATTTAGGTAATAATATATTATTAATGAGGATATAGACTTGTATATTGTGTGAGAGAAGGTCAATAATGTTTCTTAAATAGGCTTATTTGTTATTATTAGTTTATCTAAAAAAGACATTCCCAAAAGAATCATTTAAAGTTTATCCAACCTAATATCCTGTATCTATACTTTGAAGTGGCCCTCACACGTTCCAAACCTAAAAATATACCAAGAACTATGCTTGATTCTCTGAAAACAATGTACCTTGAAGCATAAGTGCAGTATGGAAGATGCATGTATGTCTACTGGTGATAAAGGTTATCCTTATTTGCTCACTTTAGTGAATCTGAATTAGAGTTTTGATGGTTTGGTTAATACAAGAAAAGATAAAGGTTATAATTATTTTCTCACTCTCGTGAATCAGAATTAGAGTTTTGATGGTTTTGTGATGAATAAGGTGAACACCAATAAGTCACAGTACCAAATTTCAAGGTGAACACCAATAAAGTCATTTTAGAACTTAGAATTTTCATATGATGGGGATTTGAGTGGAGATGTATCCCTCTATGTACTTTAATGTCAAATGTCAAATATATTGGGACACAAGAAATGCTTTTACCATTGATAGGTTAAGATGTATATAAAAATGGTCAGAAAGGTTAGTCCTATATATTACTTGTTAGTTTTCTTTTTTCTGTCAGTTTCTTTGTGCAATAAATAAAATTGGATAAATTGCTAAGCTTGTCATTGTTCATTGTGAGATTCAGAGTTTTTAACTTAAGGACTATTCCATGCTTTGACAATGAAGTCCCTAAAGAGAGCTTGTGGAAATGGAAGGACCTCCACGTAGAGTACATATTAGAGATGAGAAACTATTACAACTTGATCTCGAGGGTAAAAATGATGCAGCTGAAGCAGACATTTAAAAATCATCTCCGTCATCATTTCTTTACAAAACAATCTATAAACATTGTGAAAAGAATGTATATGAAATGTGTTTTTAGAATGTTTAGAAGGGATTTATAACAAAAAAAATATTTTTAATTTAATATGTAGTGATACTAATGAATGAGATACTTTTTTAAAGAAGTATCTAAATTACTTTTTCTTATATGTTGACAAGTTTATTTCATAAATATTTACATATGAGGTTTGTATTGGAAAATGACTAAGTATGTCCAATTTGCAAAGTATATAAAAAATGTCTATTGTGTAAACTCACTATTTATATGAAAATGACTAAACATATGAAAGTGTTTAAGCGTGTAAAAATGACTAAGCGTGTAAAAATGACTAACTATACATAAACGACTAAGTGTGTAAAAATCGTTAAATATGTGAAAATAACTAAATGTATGAAAATAACTAAGTGAGAAAAAGGCTAAGTGATTGGAAATTGGCAAGTGTGCGTATAGAAATCGGCAAGTGTGTGAAAAATGACTAACTGTGTGAAAATGGCTAAGGGTATGAAAATGATCAAGTGTGTGAAAATGACTAAATATATAAATAGTTAAGTGTATCAAAACCCTTGTGTGAAAAAAGCTACCTTGTGAAAATGATTAAGCACATGAAAATGGTTAAGTTCCATCAAAACAAGTACATTAAAATGGCAAAGTGGAGAAAATTTTCAAGTGCATGAAAATATGCCTAAGTAACCAAACAAGTATATAAAATGGCAAAATATTTATAATGACTAAGTATATGAAAATTATTAAGTGTGTGAAAATGGTAAAATGTGTGAAATGGCTAAGTGTAGAACCAAAACCACCTTTGTGTCAAGCATTCGGGGCACGTCTAGCAGGCCCTAAACGCCATTCATGACTAGCGATGGTCACGTTTGGTTTTCAAGCGCCATAGTAACAGGCATTTGAGGCGCTTAGCAGGCCCCAAACGCCATAGTAACATGCTTTTGGGGTACGCTCAGCAGGCCCCAAACGCCATTCATGAATGACGATTCGCTAGTCATGAATGGCGTTTGGGTCCTGCTGGTCGAATTTGGACCCCAAACGCCATTGTAATAGTCGTTTGGCCTGTGTCCATCGATACAAGACAAACGCTTTTATGTTAAGCGTTTGGGGTGCGATCATCAGGCTCCAAGTATCATTCGTGATTGGCGAATCGCCAGTAATGAATGGCGTCTAGTCTCAATACTCCCTATTAGATTATATTACGCACAATTTAATTTCTGGAAGGCATAACTTTTGACTCGGGTGAAACCACGTGGGCCATAAGATATCAAATCGAAGATTATTCAAAGATCTACCAGTCAGAGCCCAGTTTTAGGTAAAAAAAATATTATTTTAAGCACTTTCGGAGGCCTGGAAGCTGTTTCGGTCTTAAATTTAAGGTTTTTCATAATTTCCATCTCTTTTAATTCTTAAGGTTTTTTATATGCTTATAAATTAAAACGTAAATAGGTTATTTTTCAAATTTTATAGGGTTATAATTTATAAAATAAAAGGTTAAAATTTTAAATTTCAATATTCAATTTCAAAATTTTAACGGATATGTTCAATTTATAGATGGAATCCGATCTTACGGGTTATACGCATTCGTCAAACTGATAAATAGGATTCACCGACCATCATAATATCACGACCTATAATTATGTATGTTGAAAACCCGCCTCGCTCGATACTTGTCACAAAAACACAACAATATTATCAATGATAACTTTTAACAAGTTTATGAATAAATGTTCAATTATATCGAGAATCTTTAATTAATTCAATCTAATTTCACATAATCGGGGAGTATCATGAATGTTTGCATTGAAATAATAAGTTTTTTTTTATCAATGATTTTCCCGATGTACAATAAATAATTACAAAAATATCAACTTTACGATTGATTCTGAAGAATGGCGATTAGACCCAAAAAACCGGCGATTGGGAGAGAGACTGGCGATCACCTATTTAGACATGTCGCTTGGTGATGAAATAGGCGATTGTAGGCGTAAAACTAGTGCTTGGCTTTGAAGATGCGATTAGGACCTTCAGGATGACGCTTAGCGGCTACAAATAGACGATTCTCCTATTAAGTATGGCGATTAGGTTGTACGTATTTGGTGAACCCCTCCAAGAATTATTATTTTGTACGTATTTGATGAATCCTACTACGTAATTGGTGAACCCTAGTATGTACAAAATTAATCATTCTTCGAGGTGTTCTTCTAAAATGTAATTGGGAAAAATTATTTTACTTGTTACTTGCTGTGAAATGACAACAACTTAATCAAGAATACGTTCTAAAGCGTTTATGAATAAGTGTTCAATTATTTTAGTAATTCATTACTAAATTCAAATCTAATTTAAAATATAAGTGAAGATACTAATGCTCATTTAAAAAATCGAGAATTTTAATAACTTTGTTTGTGATTCATCTAGTATACCCCGATCAATTCTAAAAAAAATAAATTTGTTGAAAGACCGTCATAAAAAAGTTCTAAAAACCATTGTATTGATGCAAAATAGCCAAAAAAAACAAAACAAAACCGCCAAAAATGAAAAAATCACTAGGAATCGCCCGTATTAGGCCCAAAATCGCTGGTATTGGGCGAAAAACCGTCGATATTGGACGGAAAACCGCTGATATTGGTTAGAGAAACTGTTGAGATAGATTGGTGAACCTTAGTATGTAATTGGTGAACCCCTCTAAGAATTATTCTTTTGTACGTATTTGGTGAACCCCACTATGTAATTGGTGAACCCCATTACATAATTGGTGAACCTCAGTACGTAATTGGTGAATCCCTCTAAGAATTATTCTTTTGTACGTATTTGGTGAACCCCACTATGTAATTGGTGAACCTCAGCACGTAATTGGTGTCGAACCCCAGTAGGTAATTGGTGAACCCCTCCAAGAATTATTTTTTATACGTATTTGGTGAACCTCACTACATAATTGGTGAACCCTTCTAAGACTTATTCTTTTACGTATTTGGTGAACCCCAATACATAATTGGTGAACCCACTACATAATTGGTGAAACATAGTATGTATTTGGTGAACCCCTCCAAGAATTATTCTTTTGTATAAATTTGGTGAACCCCACTACGTAATTGGTGAACTCCAACACGTATTTGGTGAATCCCAGTATGTATTTGATGAACCCCTTCAAAAATTATTATTTTATAAGTATTTATAGAACTCCACTACGTAATTGATGAACTCTAATACGTATTTAGTGAATCTCAATATTTATTTAATAAATAAAAAAAATTATTTTTATTATTTTATGTGACTCAAATTACTTTAAAAACAATTTAAGTGTAAGAATGACCCACATACCGAGAATAATTCACCGGCGTTATAAAATTTTCTCAGTATGTAAGGCATACAAGAATCAAGGCAAGACTAATAAAAATCTTGGTTAGTTACAACTTAGCGAATTAATCTAGTTATACTGCACAATAATTGCTATTGTACGTGCATGGAAGTGCGTTAAGGTCTGTGATTTGCTGTCACATGGAGATGTTGTTATGGTGTGTAGGCTGCAGACTAGGGGTGACATAATCTGTCTCAAGGTGTCATGTAGAGAATGTTCATCCTCTCGTATCCACGTCTAATCCCCTTACAAGAAAAGAATTAAAAATAGCAAATAGAGGCAATCAAAGAGTAAGAATAAAAGATATAAATTATAAAGCTAGATAAAAAAGCAAAAAATAAAAGTAATGGAAGGAAAAAACGCAAGCATAAGAGTTGAGGGAGAAATTATAAGAGTTATCGGTCATAATATGATCAGTAATTATATATGTTGGATTAAAAATTAATGATTAAAATTTATTTTGATTTAGTTTAAAAATAAATAAAAATGAGTCTATATTTTTTTATTTTCATATTAAATAGATCAACATATCAAATTTAAAAGATATAAAATTTAGATCACATTGTAGTTGATAAATCTAATAATTTCTCGAGTTGAGTTGAGGTGGGTTACCCCTTTGCAGTCCTTAAGAGAAAGTACATGTCTCCTGGAAGATCAGCAAGCAGAGATATTTTAATTTTGAATCAGAAAATTAATGGAAGACATAAATGACTGCCAATGTGGGCTGAGATGTTCTTTTGGATAACTTGTCTTTTGTGCTGTCTGAGGAGCTTTAGCTTTGCTTCAATATAATTTGAATATAATTTCCTCGTAGTTGACTCTAGTGTTTTTTATATTCCTCTATGTGGGTCTGTAGTCGGTAACTACTGGACAAACAATATAAATTATATACAGCTTTACTTTAGCAAGTAGTCTTGTTCTTCATAATTGTATGTTCTGTCCTGACAAAATATTAATTAATTACATATATGCATACATGTTTTGATATGACCAAACTGTCTAGCTATATTTGTTATGCATGCGTGAGAGAGATAGAGTACTTAAGCTTGCTATTACCACGTCCTCTGATGTCAAATGATTAGGGTAAATGACACTAGACTTCTGTGTGACGATAGAGAAAAATTTCACATTACTTTATGACGTAAAATGGACGTGAATTAAAAAAAATAAACACACAGGTGTTTATTTGATTGATGCTTGAATTGGGCATAAATTCATATGAATCCATCAGAGAAAAGAAACCAAATTTTTTATTATGAAAAGCGGCCGAAAAATGGTTACAAGGTCCCTCATAATGGCAAACTAAACAGACCCTAATAGCAGAATTTTAAGAAATTATAAAAAGACACCTAAAATTATGAAAAACACAAAAATGCTAAAACAGATCCTAAACGATTGAATTTGTCTCCGAAAGTTTGACAGCCCCTAAATTCAATACCCGAATGAAAAATTATCATCGTTTCTGTGAATCCCCTTCCTTTAATTCTTTTCAAGCTGCTCCATAAATATTTCTGTCAGTTGTGACATCACTTTGAATCTTTGAAGTTGACACAATTTAATCTCTCATCTTAGTATCATGTGCGCCAAGCCAATTTATTCCCATTAGATTTTTTAACGAAAATGGGACCAGCTGATCACTGACTCCAACTAGTCTCATTTTAAGGAAAAGAGCCTGGCTAACCATTTCCTCAAATATGTATGCTCATGCGGGACATTGTGGAAGGAGGTTTTATTGTGCCGTTTTTGCCTTTAAGAAGATCCATAATTTCTCATCGCCAACATTATTAAAAAAATCTTAATTTTTTTATAATTATTCTTTTAATTTATTATTGAATAATTTATATAAATATCTGAAAATTTTATATTCATTAATGAGACTATGATCTTATATTAGTACGAGATGATTAATATCATCGTTAATGGATAAAATTATCAGCAACATATTAAAGTATTGTATCTTTAATCAATGGTTATTAGTACGGTTCACTAAATATTATGATTGCATGTGATCTAGATCTGAATCATTGATGTGGATAGATATCTTAGTGAAGATGCTCTATATAATGAGATTATATATGACTGGACCTATGTTAATTAATATATTTATCAACGTGCTGTTTATCATAAAGATTTAATCTGCATAAATTCGATGATCATATATAGATAAGTCTGAATCCTAAGTAGTCACGAACTTCTATGCATGTCTGCTGGATCTTTTGATTTACTCGTTGAGATTTATTTGAAAAATAGACTAGAAACTTTTATTTTGAAAATTTAATGATATGGATGGCTGAGAACACGATCTTGCAAGATTTCTAAGCTTTCCTAACGGATCGTATATTGGTTTCCTTAAGTGTTAATTCTGCAACTGAATTGTTATTGTGCTCAAATTTATAATAAGATTATAAATTAGCCATTTATTAGTGGATTAATGACACTTAAAGATCAATAGGTAATTAGAAGGGTAAAATGGTAATTTTAACTAGTTCTAATTTACAAATCAATAATTGGAGGACAAAACTACATAAAATAATTATATCAGTGGACTGCATGAGAATACTCTGTAAATACAATCTGTAATCTATAAGAGTGTAATTCCATATTTATATTAGAGTAATAATAGAATTAATAAATAATATTATTTAATTAAAGAGTTTAATTAGTAATATGATTTATTGAAGTTTAGGATTATAGGTCCATGGTATCTAAGACACCTCTATACTATGCAATCTAAGGTGTGAATATTTCAGAGCATGAGAAAATGACTTACTTTTAAAAGAATTTTTATTATGGAGAAAATACATAATTATGTGTGATTAATTAATTAAATTATTTATATATATTAATATAATTTTCGGAATTAATATATAAATAATTATTGATTTTTTTAATTATCGATAAGTAAGATAAAATATCTTATTTATGAAATTAGATGATTAATTATTACATAATAATTTGGATCAACTAAATCTGTTATTTATGAAATAATAGATAATTTAGTTGACAAGGATAATCAAATATATTAATTTTGAATTAACTGATATTTAGATATTTAATTTGATTAAAATAAATATATAATTTACAGTATTATCACGTGGCAATCACTGATTGAGTATCAGAGATTGACATAGACTACTATAATGCCACGTGGTACTACAGTAGTGGGTGTGCAACATTGTAGTGTCACATGACACAACAATAGTGTCGTGAGGCACAACGCCGTGCCCACTGCAATTGATAATTTTATAATTAAATATTATTTCAATTATCCTAAAAGATCTTATACGCCACTATAAAAAATATACATATATTATTCTGATGGCCTAAGATGATGAATGAATCAATCAGTTGAGTCACAAAATCAGTTCATCAATCAATAGTTGAGAGAAGAACACAATTCTCAAGGAGTGATTTTTCTACGATTAAGAATTAATCAAATCTCTAAAAGAATAATCGTCACGTTCTTTTAGAGAATCTTCTCACAAAAGTTTTTCTTAGTAAAATCTCAAGATCTCATGTGTCGAGTACATCTAAAGATAAAAAAGTGTATTCGTTATATTTTTTGTGCCCACACACGTCCTAGTACGTTGGAGACTGACTTGAAAGATTTTGGTGTGGATCTCAGAGTCTGCTGATTGTTGGAAAGATTTGTGGGAACAAAGAATCGATTGGTTTTGCGAGGACGTTTAATTTAAACTATAAGAGGTACATGATTCCTAATTTTGTATGTTGTTAATTTAATATATAAATATATAATAGATCCTGACTGATTGGAAAGAGTTTTTAATAAAAAAAATTTTGGTTATCGTAGCGTTGCGCGATTTTGTTTTATTAAAAGATTCGATTTTTATTAAAAATGAATTTTTAAAATGGTTACGCTCCACGCGCTTCCACCGCGCACGCGCCGCGATAACCAACAAGTGGTATCAGACCGGTCTTTTATATATTTATATGTTAAATGCTGTGTGGGTTTTTTGCATTGTTCATATAATATGAGATATGTATGAATGCATGGATGCTTATATTTTTTGAATGTATGGAACATAATGGATCTATAATTGTATGGTGATTATTGAGTTAGATTTTGATCTTTTCTTTTTTTCTCAGATTTTTTGTAAGCCGTTTTGAGCCGTATAAATTTTTATAATTTATTTGAATATTATTGTAATTATTCTAAACGTGAGAAGACGAAGAACGCACGAGACAAACGGGGAATTTTTTGTTCACGATGGGAATTACTGTTCACGGCAGAAATTTTTTGTTCACAGAAATTTTACTTTTCACGCCGGTAAAATTTTCCGACGGTGGTGCCCAGTGGCTACCGGCAGTGGGACTGGAGGCGACAGTGGTGGCCGGCGATGATGGGGTGACGATAGGAGAGTCATGTCATCGGTGGCAACTCACTTTTAAGGAAGTTTAGTACATACCCAAATACCAACCAATCATATCTTCATAGAGTTTGATGATAACCCTCAATCTATCAATTATCTTTCTAAATTTTAAAATTAATATAATTTTAAAATTAATTTTTAATTTTAATTTTGTGAAAATTAGAAATTAATAGGTTGATTGAGTTGGACCCAAGTTTGACCAAATCAAATACTGTGTTTATTTGATTAAGTCAAAATCAACTATTTTAAAAGAATAATTATAGAAATTAATATCGATTAAGAAAAAATATTTTTCTTAATTAAATAAAGTTTAGTTCAAAGCTTGGAGATTATGAAGATGGATATCAAGAGGAGAAGACAATATTTAGAAAATATGTATTCTTGAAGTATGCTTTGTGGTTTTATTTCTTAATTTCAAGAGTTGTAATTTAGAAATACTCAATAGTCACTCGATCCATTATTATTTTATTTAACTGTTAAATAATTACTTTAATTGTTATGTTTGATAACATGTCCATGCATCAGTTGATCACATACCATAAATGAATATCCCACACAGTTTTATTTAATAATGCATCTCATTTGAAGAAGCATGATTTATTAAGATTGTCCTAATATGTTTATATGTATTATTTTATGAAATCAATTACATGTAAAATGCTAGATTTTAATTAGTTAAAACTTGGTAATCACACTACAGTAAGGGCTATAGTAACCTTTAGGATAACCGACTTTTGTAAAAGAGTTTTATTAAAGTTTAATGAATATAATTAATTAGTTAGTCTAAGTTCACCTAATTATGACTTAGGCATTTTAGAAGGTTAAATGAGCTTAAACCAATGAAATTGACATAACTGATTATTAGATATTAATAGGGCTATTATTTTAACTAGTAATTAATTTGGAATTAATCAATTAGTTAAAATGGAAACACATAATTCTAAAATAGTGAGTGAGAGAATGTTGACATGTCAATGTAAACAACACTCTCTATTGTTAGTACAACACTGTGAGGTATAGTGAGGGCCTCGAGATGGCTTTGTTTGCATCCCCCTAAGGAAGGTTTCGAGCTGTACTAATACCAACGTTGGACTTCTTAAGAAGATAGGGGGAAGTGATGTAGTTTAATTTTGACCGATCCTAAGGTGACATATTCTAAATCATGTCATTGATTCTTAAATAATGGGATACACTCACAAAGTCACAATTAAACTTTCACGTGGGTAGTTGTGACTTCACTAAACAAACAATACTTTATTGTTAAAAGATAAAATATGTGATATTTTAAGTTTTAATTAATAAGGATGAGAATGTCTCATAGACAGTTTGAGATTAATCTGGTTGACCCTAAGGCAACACATCAATCATTGGGCTATTTTATCGTGATTAGTAAATGTTAAATTTTGTGTGTTTATTATGTTGCATTCATACATCATGTTTACTTTTCAAATTCTAGATATTTATTAATTATATTGAATCTTGTACGTTTTAAATTTTAGTTATCATTATTATGTCTACCATGGGCAACGTGTTACCGCTTTACTCACTCTTTAGCAATTGAATGGTGATAACTTCGTACATTGAAAATCTAATATGAATTTAATGCTGATTTGTGAGAACTATAAGTTCGTTCTTACTGAGGAATGTCCTGAGGAGCCCGCTGCTAATGCCCCTAAGAATGTTAGGAACAAATATGATGCTTAGATCATATCAAACAACAAGGTCAAGTGCTATATGCTTGTGAGCATGAATGATGTTCTGAGAATCAAGTATAAAAGTATGGAGACTGCTTATGAGATTATGGAATCTCTACAGGCTATGTTTGAGTAGCACTTTGATCAAAGTCATTATGAGACCACTAGTAGCTATATGATGACTAGGATGAGAATGGTACTTCTGTGCGAGAACAAGTTTTGAACATGATCAACAGAATGCACGGGGTGACCATTGATGAACGGACTTAAGTTAGGATTATACTTGAGTCGCTCACACTAGCTTTTTCTACATTCACGACTAACTATGTTATGAAAAAGTTACAATTCAACATGACCCAATTGTTGAATGAACCGCATATTTTTGAGTCACTCAACCTGAGAATGACCAAAGATGGTGAGGCAAATGTTGTTGAGCAAAAACCTTCTTCCACTGTTGAAAGTAACAAGAGGAAGAAGATCAATGAAAATGGAAAAAGTAATAACAAGAAATGGAAGAAAGCCAAGACATCACTAAAAACCAAGAAGAACAAGAAAGACAACAAGTCCAACGGAAAATGTTTCCACTGTGAGGTTGAAGGTCATTAAAAGAGAAATTGTAACAAGTATCTCTCTGAGCTGGAAAAGAAAGGTAAATATAAATTACTTGTTCTTGAAACTTGTTTAGTGGAATATGATTTGTCATCCTGAATACTGGATTTAGGAGTCACTAACCATGTATGTCATTCTTTCCAGATGCTTGATTCATCAAGGGAGCTGGCTAATGGCGATGTCGTTTTGAGAGTTGATAGTGGTGCACTCGTGTCAGCTAAAACATTATGGATAATCCGTTTACTTTTTAAATATAATTATTTGGTTTTGAATGATATTTATTATAATCTTGGATTTTCGAGAAATTTTATTTCTCTTTCGTTTTGCAACAATTTTTCGAAGTTTCTTTCATTAATAAAAAGTTTATTATTTCAAAAAATGGGCTCGATATTTGTCATGAAAAAGTTACAAATGGACTATATACGCTTAAACCGACTGAACGCACGTTAAATAATTTTATATTATTTAAAGTAGCAAAACTTAAAAGTAACAAATAACAGAGATTTTCTCACGATGTTGATAACACATATCTCTGGCAGCTTAGGTTAAGACATATTAATCTAGATATGTTAAACTAGTTAACAAAGCATGGTGCTTTGGGAGAACTAAATTTTGGAACTCTTCCTATTTGTGAGTCCTATCTAGAGGGTAAAATGACCAAGAGACCTTTCACAGGAAAGGGCCAAAGAACCAAAGAACCACTTAAGCTAATACATAGTGATGTCTGTGGACTGATCAATGTGCAAGCTAGAGTTGGGCATGAGTATTTCATCACTTTTATTGATGCGGTGAATACTTGGATTTAGAATTTAAGGATTATTTGCTGGAGTGTGGAATCCTATCCTAACTCAGAGCACCTGGAACACCACAGTAGAATGATGCTATAGAGAAGAGAAACCGAACCTTATTGGATATGGTTAGGTCGATGTTAAGCTACTCATCACTGTCATACATTTTAGGGATATACACTACACACGACAACTTATATTTTGAATGTAGCGCCCTCTAAGTTTGTAAGCAAGATGCCTTTAGAGTTATGAAATAACTTCAAACCTAATTTACATCATTTCTGTATATAGGGGTGTCCAGCTCACATTCTTAGTACCAAGACTGAAAAGTTAGATTCGATGTCTGAGGTATGCATATTCATAAGCTATGCTCTAAAGACTAGAGGTGGGTACTTTTATAGTCACAAGGATCAAAAGGTAGTTCTATCGAAAAATGCAACCTTCCTTGAGCATGGCTGTATGAAACATACAAACCTCGTAGCAAACTAGTTCCCGAGGAATTAGAGGCTGATGAGATCAGGCCACCTTCAATTTTTACTGATAAATGAGAAACCAGAGAAATCACAGTTCTTGCAAAGGAAACTCCAGTGCAACGTCGTAGTGGGAGGCTTGTGAGACAACCAGTTCGCTACAAACTAAAGGCACATGTTCTAGTGTCAGGCACTTATAAAGACGATCCATTACTTATGAAGAAGCAATGGATGATCCTGAAAAGGTTAAATGACAAGATACCATAAACTAGGAAATTGAATCTATGTATTCCAATTCCGTCTAGGAACTTGTAGATCCATTTGAAAATGTCAGGTCTATTGGATATAAATGGATCTTTAAGAAAAAAAATAGGTGCAGATGGGAAAGTAGAGACTTTCAAGGCACGGTTAATAGCCAATGGCTATACACAAAGGGAGTGAGTCGATTATGAAGATACATTCTCCCATGTGGCCATGTTGAAATCCATTCGGATCCTTTTATCAATAGCCACTAGTTTTGACTATGAGATATGGTAAATGGACGTCAAGACAACTTTTTTGAATGGTTCTCTTAAAGAACGTATTATATGATCCAACAAGAGGGGTTCGTACAAAAGGGGCAAGATCAAAAGTGTGCAAGTTGCTTAAATCTATTTATGAATTAAAGCAAACATATAGATCTTGGAATCTTACCTTTGATGAAATTATAAAGTCTTAAGGCTTCGAACAAAATGTTGATGGAGCTTGTGTTTATAAATACATCAAAGATAAGATAATAGTTTTCTTAGTTCTTTATGTTGATAATATTCAACTAATTGAGAATGATGTAGAAACTTTGTCAGAAGTAAAGAAATGGTTAGCAGAGAAATTCCAAATGAAAGATTTGGGAGAGGCGAGCTATGTTCTAGGCATCCAAATCTTAAGGGATAGAAAGAACATGCTCTTGACAGTTTCTCAGGCATCTTATATTGATAAGGTGCTGGAGCGATTCTCTATGGAGAATTCTAAAATAGGTCAACTACCGACCAGACATAGAACTGTCCTCTCAAAAGAACAATGTCCTAAGACACCTCATGAGACATATGATATAAGAAAGGTTCCCTATGCTTCAGCAGTTGAAAGTGTCATGTATGTCATGTTGTGTACGAGACCAGACATATGTTATGTAGTGGGAATTGTCAATCATTATCAATGAATTTAGGTTTAGAACAGTGGATTGTAGTAAATCACATTCTCAAGTATCTTAGGAGAACGAGAAACTATATGCTTGTTTATTTTGGTGGAGACCTGAACCGCACTGGATATACTGATTAAGAATCAGCTAAGAATAGTCGAAAGTCAACGTCTGGATCATACATCGAGTTGAACTAACTGTTACGAAGATAATGTTGGATCAGAACCTGACTGACCCATTTACCAAGACACTTCGTACTATATCGTTTAAGGGTCATTTGCGAAACATAGGATTAAGAGAGATGCCATATTTATTTTAGTGCAAGTGCGATATTGTTGGGGGTTATGCTCTCAAAGCATGTGTATTGACATTTTGATATGAAATTTAATAAGGATTATATTCTTTTTATAATTGTTATTTTAAATAATTGTTGAATAATTTATATAAATATCTGAAAATTCTATATCCATTAATGATACTATGATTTTGTATTAGCACAAGAGAATTAAGACCATAGATAATGAATAAATTGTCAGTAACATATTAAAGTATATAATTTTTAATGAATGGTTGCTAGTACGGTTCACTAAGTATTATGAAAATATGTGTTCTAGATCCAGATCATTGATGTAGATAGACATCTTAGTGAAACAACCCTAATGCCATCCCTTATACAATGATTACATAATTTACACATATACCCTTATATTGTAAATTGCTGAAAATCTCCTCCTACACTGCCTTCTGTGATTTTTTACATCTTCTCTAAAGCCAACACTATGTTCAAATAATCAATCTAAATTAATAAATTAAATTGAACCCTTATCAATTAACTAATTAATATTTTTATTTACTAATTATCTAATAATTAAAAAATAACTAATTAATTAATTTGAACATTAATTTTGCTCTTCACTATTTTAGTAATGACACCCATCACATATGAGTTCGGGAAGTGTACCTTAGTTCAAAACACATTTTTGGTCCAAGTAATATTATTTCTCGTTTTTGTCCTTACAAGCTACTTATAAGGCCGAATGACCCACAACAATAAAGCTATATTTTTTGTTCGTGCAAATAAATACTTTTTATTTCATGGTCCACAGAATATTTTGCTATGCTTCCATTCAAGATTATCAGTAGCAAGATCAAGATATAAAATTACCATTTTACCCCTCTAGTTATTATTTTCTTAATTCATTTATTGACTGTGAATGATAAAGACATAATTGTGAATTGTCTCACACAATTCACTATGTCTTATTCAATAATTCATTTCATCGAGTACCTGGCCAGATTTATTTATCCACACACCTATCAATAAATATAAGGTGATATTATTACATTTTACAATCTCGTCACTAATTTCATATTTGTGAATCATGTGACTCCAACATAGTTGAATCTTTATCCCAACAGTCGAGGTATTATTCGACATTTCGAACTCACTCCTTTGGCGTATCAAATACCGCAAGTAACAAAGTCAAGTTTATGTAAAATTATCATTTTACCCCTCAAGTTTTGTGATTAACAAAAATGAGAAACAATATTACTTGGACCAAAAATGTGTTTTGGACTAAGGTACACTTCCTGAACACATATGTGATGGGTGTCATTACTAAAATAGTGAAGAGCAAAATCAATGTTCAAATTAATTAATTAGTTATTTTTTAATTATTAGATAATTAGTAAATAAAAATATTAATTAGTTAATTGATAAGGGTTCAATTTAATTTTATTAATTTAGATTGATGATTTGAACATAGTTTTGGCTTTAGGGAAGATGTAAAAAATCACAGAAGGCAGTGTAGGGAGGAGATTTTCAGCAATTTATAATATAAGGGTATATGTGTAAATTATGTAATCATTGTATAAGGGATGGCATTATGATTGGTTCCTAGACTTCTGTGACCATTGAGGAAAATTTCACATTACTTTGTGACGTAAAATGGAACGTGAATTAAAAAAAAATAAACACACAGGTGTTTACTTGAATGAAAAATTATCATCGTTTCTGTGAATACCAGTTGATCACCGACTCCAACTAGTCTCATTTCAAGGAAAAGAGCCTAGCTAACCATTTCCTCAAATATGTATGCTCATGCCGAACATTGTGGAAGGAGGTTTTATTGTGCCGTTTTTTCCTTTAGGAAGATCCATAATTTCTCATCGCCAACACTATTAAAAAATCTTAATTTTCTTATAATTATTCTTTTAACTTATTATTGAATAATTTATACAAATATCTGTAAAATTTATATTCATTAATGAAACTATGATCTTATATTAGTACGAGATGATTAATATCATCGTTAATGAATAAAATTATCAGCAACATATTAAAATATTATATCTTTAATCAATGGTTGTTAGTACGGTTCACTTAAGTATTATGATTGCATGTGATCTAGATCTGAATCATTGATGTGGATAGACTTCTTAGTGAAGATACTCTATATAATGAGATTATATATGACTGGATCGATGTGAAGTAATATATTTATCAACGTGCTGTTTATCATAAAAATTTAAAATACATCAATTCGATGATCATATGTAGATCAGTCTGAATCCTGAGTAGTCATGAACTCCTATTCATGTCTATTGGATCTTTTGATTCACTCGTTAAGGTTTGTTTGGAAAACAGGCTAGTGACTTTTGTTTTGGAGATTCAGTGATATAGATAGCTGAGAACATGATCTTACAAGATTTAGAATCCAAGATTTTCTAACGGATCGTATATTGGTCTCATTAAGTGTTAATTCTAGAATTGAATGGTTATGGAGCTCAAATTTATAATAAGATTATAAATTAGTCATTCACTAGTGAATTAATGGTACTTAAAGATCAATAGGTAATTAGAAGAATAATACAGTAATTTTGACTAGTTCTAATTTATGAACCAATAATTAAAGGACAGAACTACATGAAATGATTATATCAGTGGACTACATGAGAATACTCTATAAATACAATCTCTAATCTCTAAGAGTGCAATTTCATATTTATAGTGGATTAATAATCGTATTAATAAATAAGATTATTTAATTATAGAGTTTAATTAATAATCTGATTTATTGAAGCTTAGGATTATAGGTCCATAGTTCCCAGGTCACCTCTATAATCGTGATTTTGTTTTATTAATAGCTTCAATTTTTATTAAAAATTTAATTTTTAAAATGGCCTCGCGTCTCATGCTTGCACCGCGCACGTGCCGTGACAACCAACAGTTCGCTATCAATCAAATTGGACATGAACAATTATGTGATTTGGAAATCACAAGTAATAACAACAATCATTGGGCATGAACTCGATGATATTGTCTTTGGAGATTCAAGAAAATCAAATAAGAAGCTGGTAAATGGGGGTGAAAATCTAAAATACAGAATCTAAATTAGGAAAGATTAGCTGGTACTAAGCTGGTTAAAGGCTCATTGACTAAGAATTCTGGCAAAGGTTGCACATATGATTCTTCAGCAGATGTTTGGAAAAGATTGGACAAACTTTTGCAAGTCACTCCAGAGCAATGATAATGAAGCTAAGAAATTCTTTACAAAACACCACTAAAGGCAGTGATTCAATATTTGAAATCTGTGAGAAAACATGTGGTTTAATGATGCTTTAGGTGCACAAGAACATGCTATTACTGACCAAATTTTAATGATGTGATGAATAAATTGGGATCAGAGTTTGATCCTGTAGTGATAAACATAACTTTAAGAGTAGATAACATTTCTATGGAGGAAATGAAAACTCTACTTCTCTATCATGAGAGTAGGATTGAGAACAGTTGGCTATGAGGGAGAATACCTTAAAGATGAGTGTTAACACGGTCTCCAACACTAACTCCAAGAGTAACTTTAAAGGAGGGTCTGGCTACTCAGAATATAACAAGAATCAGAGAAGAAATTCTTAGAATAGAAATTACACTCAAGGATTCGAGGAAGAAAGGGAGGAAGATCAGGTAGATGATTAAAGATTATCTACCAGTTTATGGTAAGCATGGACATTCTGTAAAGGTTTTTCACAAAATCCTTCAACATACATGGTGTCACCCTCAGCATACTTTGCTTCACCTAACTCAGGTTGTGATCCAGTCCAATATGCATATAGTTCTGCCATAAACCATGTGACCACTGACCTAAGGAACCTAAGCTCTGCTCTCGTATACAATGGGTCGAAGAAGTTGATAATAGGTAATGGTAAGTGCTTAGTCATTTCAAATAGAGGTTCAACCCTCTTACCTTCTGAACTTTTTTCCTTTGGAACTTGATTCCCTTTTGAGAGTGCAAGATATTAAGAAATATCTAATTAGCATATCCAAATTAACTCATGATATCATTTGTATGTTGAATTTCATGTTGATTTCTATGTTATTAAGTACAAGGCCTCTGGAGCACCATTTTTGCAAGGGACTCTTAAAGATGGGCCCTACCTTCTCACTTATCCGAATGCAAAAGGACTTTCAGCTAACAATTGTTATGTTCAAACTATTATTCCTTGTATCAGAAATACTAGTAGTTCTGTGTACAATACTTCTTCAAGTAGTGTTTCCTAATCTATTGTTCGTATGTTAGCATCAAATAAGTGTGGACCTTGTAACTCAATTTTTGAGAATTTTAATTCAAATAAAATTTCATCTTCTTCTATGCCTTGTACTTTTCTTTGAAAAATCTATGGTGATTCCAACTAAGAATGGAAAAGTACAACTTGCAATACATATAATGTATCAGATTTTGAAACATAGAATAAGAGGCTAGGTCATCCTGCACGAAATATTTTTTTTAAAAGTATTAGATTATGGTCATATCAAACACGTCATAACTGGCAATTCCTTGTGTGTTTCACATGAAAAAGGCAAAAGCCATGTCTTACCCTTTATTGCTTTAAAAACTACTACAACTCAATTTGGCAAGAAAGTAAAAACTCTCCAATTTGACTGGGGTGAGTTCAGAGTCTTTGTTAGTTATCTTAAGCCCAATGGCATAAGATTTATACATCCTTGTCCTCATATTCACTAACAAAATGATAAAATTGAAACGAAGCACATGCACATTGTAGAAACAGACCTAACCCTACTTGCACAAGCTTAAATGCTAGTAAGCTATTGGAGAGATGCCTTCTAAACTGCTATCTTTCTTATAATAGAATGCCAACACTTGTTCTGAATCTAATTTCTCTTTTTCAAAAACTGTTATCAATGTACTAGAATCTAATACTTTAAAAATCTTTGGTTGTGCATGTCTTCCTCATCTTAAGCCTTACAATAAGCATAAAGTTAACTTTCATTATGTTATGTGTCTTCCTTGATTACTCACTAAATCATAAAGGGTACAAATGATCTCTCCAGCGCCATTTCCCAATAAGTCCTTGTTTGATAAGTCTCTGATAACATCTTCTCATAAAACACCTCTTATCACACACTTTCCAACTCTTACCTTAATTATTCCTTTTGATATGAAAATTTGTTCTCAAAATCCTATTTAAGCTAAACCTAAATAAATAATGTGAGGGATAGAACTTCGAGAGTTCTGTGTACTAGTACTACCAGGCATAGTCATTCTTCTCAACTTCAATTAACATCAACATAATCATACGCCATTATCATTAGCTAACTCTCTTTTTGCTATACACTTCACATAAATTACACGTCCTGAACATGACACTCTTTCAATATCTAATAATATTATCATTGATCTCCCCATCTCTTCTACCTTATCACCACCACATCAATCAGTCACCCCACAAATGCAACCTGGACCTATCTAACTTCATCCAATGATCACAAGATCAAAAAATGGCATCACCGAGCCTGAAGCCTACACATCTATTAGGGGTGTGCAGCCGCTCCGAAATACCCGTCTCTTCCTGAGAAACCAGGCATATTAGGCCTCGTTTGGTAATTATGATTGTACTGTACTAAATCTATCAGATTGGATTGTACTGTACTAGTACTACCAGGCATAGTCATTCTTCTCAACTTCAATTAACATCAGCATAATCATACTCCATTATCATTAGCTAACTCTCTTTTTGCTATACACTTCACATAAATTACACGTCCTGAACATGACACTCCTTCAATATCTAATAATATTATCATTGATCTCCCCATCTCTTCTACCTTATCACCACCACATCAATCAGTCACCCCACAAATGCAACCTGGACCTATCTAACTTCATCCAATGATCACAAGATAAAAAAATGGCATCATCGAGCCTGAAGCCTACACATCTATTAGGGGTGTGCAGCCGCTCCGAAATACCCGTCTCGTCCTGAGAAACCGTCTTGAACCAAGCGGGATGGGATGAGACAGATTTTGTTTGTCCTGTTCGGGACGAGACGAGACATGGGACAAAATTTTTGTCCACACTTGTTCCGTCAGTTCTGATTTATTTATAAGTAACGTAATTTTTTTTTAAATTTGACCAATTTTAACCCTTATTTTTTAATTTTTAACCTTTTAATCTTTTTAACTTTAAATCAATTTTAATTTTTAACCCTTAAATTTGTTACCCAAATTACACGTCACGTCCCATCCCACTCGATTTTTCTCCTCAACATGGGATTGGACAGGACCGGATGAAATTATCCTCTTCGGATCGGGACGGGACAAAAAGCCCAAAACCATTCCATCCTGTCAGTGCACACCCCTAACAGCTATCAAACATCCATTACCAACCTCAAACTTACCTACTAAACCTAGTAATATTAAACAAGCACTTATTAGTACCGACTAGAAGAAAACAATGATAGATGAATATAATGCATTGTTAAGGAATGATGCCTCAGAGTTAGCGCCATGACTTGGTATGTCTCTCATAGAAAATAAATGGGTGTTCAAACTCAAACTGAATCCAGATGTCATTATACGGAGACACAAAGCCAAATTGGTCATCAATGAGTTCCATAAAACTCCTAGCATGGACTTCACTGAAACATTCTGTCTAGATTGAAACCACCTATAATTAGAGTTATTCTTCATCTTCCACTATTTCTTGGTTGAGATGTAAAGGAGTTGGATGATGATTTTCTCAATGGTTATCTGACAGAAACTATTTCATGCCTTAACTAGATGGTTTTATAGACTTTTTTAGGCTAAAGCATGTATGTAAGCTTAAGATATCATTATATTGACTGAAATAAGCTCTAATGAATTTGGTATGATAGGATTAAATTGTCACTTATTAATGGGACTTCATCAATGCTAAATATGATACATTCTTATTTATGCTTAAGTTTGTGAAATATGTGATGTATCTATTAGTTTATGTGGATGATATACTTCTCATTGAAAATAGTCTAACACTGATATAACAAATTATGTTTGATTTGTCCTTTGCTCTAAAGGATTTAGGCTCAGTGCATTTCTCCCTTGGCATAGAAGTTCACACAAATGGAAATGACATGTACCTTACTTAGTCTAAGCATATTAGGCCTCGTTTGGTAATTATGATTGTACTGTACTAAATCTATCAGATTGGATTGTACTGTACTGTACTGGATTAAATAATACTGAATAGTATTTAGTATTGTATTAGTTAAAAAAATTTATCACTTGTACAATGTTTGACACATCATAATACTAGATTATAATATTGTTTGTCATAATTTGATCTATATAAGACTATTTGGAACTCATTAACATATTATTTTACATTTTCAACTAAAAAATAAATTATCTCATTTATGCTACTAGAAAAATATAATAGGTAGATTTAAACTTATCCAAACAGTATAATAATACACTCAAAAAATAATCCAGAAACATCATCTTTCATTTTCATCATTTACGATAATATCCATACAAAAACTATTTCATAACATCCTCTAATTTCAAGTTCATATGCAGCAATGCATCAGAAAATAAACAACTATAATATTCTCTCATTTCCATGTTCATGATATAAATATCATATATGCTCATCCACTAAGGCATCACAAAATAAGTAAACAATAAAGCCCATATTCATCTCTGATGAAGAACGATTCTATACATTTTTTTTTCATTTTCTTAACTTGGACTCAATATATGAGCTAGCCTTTAACCCATAGTCGTGATACTTTTCTTAGTGAGCGTTAGAGTACCAGATTTAAAAGAACCATTATCATAACAAAGGTATCTCGCAACTACATCATCAAGTATGTCCAATAACGCATCTTCCTCCATTTTGGTCCAAGAACGCCCAATGATTCTCCGTGTAGTATGCTCATTATTTTGGTTATGATCTTCATCCATCTCTAATAAAGAATATCTCAATCAATAATAAAGAAAAATACCTCAAGACAAATATCAAATACTTCATTCAATAATAAAAGTATACTCCAACTCCAACTCCAACAATAAATCCAGATCTAGAATATGAGAGGAATGGCTATTTAGGAAAAACATTTAGACAGAGGACTCATAATTACAATAATATAAGCATGTCAAATTAGAGATTTTTTATCTAAAGTGAATCAAGAAAACACAATAGCAATAACTATACCAAATTAGAGAGTTTTCTCTTAAGTAAAAAGCAATAACTATACTAATTTTCCTTTTCAGAAGTCAATCTTACAACATTATAACCCTCCTGCGCAAGACACCGATTCAAATTTTGAAAACTATACAAGTACCAATTTCTATTTATATCAACATAATAAACCCCCTTATCTTCTATAGATCTCATTTTGGTAAACAAACCTATCTTCTTAACCTTACAACACGAAGGTATAAAAAAAGATATAAAGATGAATACTTGTCTTAAATCTCTAATTTAGCACTTAGAAAAAAAGATCTAAGTAATAAGAACACAATGGCTAAGAGGAAAGAACCCACGATTGTTGTTTGAGACAAAGGTCGAACAATGAGAACTAAAAAATATCTGAAACTTCACTGAAGAAAGGGACCCAAATGAAATATGCCCGTGAAGATATTAAAAACTCATACTCAAGATGAGCAACAATAATAAATGAAATGAAATAAAAAAGAGAGTGCAGAGTCTGCAGAAAATCTATGTTAGGAGGAGAAAACAAAAAGATGCCTTAAAAATTAAATCCATGGAGTTTGAGACACAAGATGAAGTTTCGGATCTGTTGTAGGGCAAAGAGATGAAGAAGAAGAGGAAGAGGAAGAAGCGTACCGGATTTATTGGAGGAATCTGCGTGAAGAAGAAGAAGAGATCGTGAACGACAGATCTAGTGTAAAGAAGACGAAGCTACATGATGAAATGAAGCTTTATGTGATCAACAGATTTGGTCTCCAGGTGAGCTTCGAGTCTTTAGTTTAGTCCCATTTAGTCCCCCCTTTTAGGATCAGACTAAATTATCCTCTGTTGGTGGGACTAAAGAGTCTCACTTTATTAGTTAGTACGGGCTAAATTTTTTAGCCAAACGTCGGACATTATTAAAATATTACTGTCATATCTTTAATAATGTCTAATATTGGCAGCCAGACAAGACCTTAGTGACTTACTTAGGAGGACAAAGATGGAAGGTGCTCAACTTGCTCCATCTCTAACTGCCTCTGTTGTGATGCTCTCTTTATCTAATGGTCAGCCAATGGAAGATATTACACTATTCAGAAGTAGCTCAGGGGCTTTGCAGTACATGGCTATCACCATACCTAAACAGATTAAGTCAGTTTATTCATAAACCTTATGTCACTCACCGACAGGCTTGCAAGAGGCTTCTTAGGTAACTGGAAGGTTCAATTCATGAAGGACTACTCATTGAACCCTCAACAATCTTGGCATACAAGCATTCTCTGATATATATTAGGCTGGTGAGAATGATGATAGAAGGTCAACAACAGGTTAATAGATTTTTCTTGGGAGAAAACCTTGTATCTTGGTCATCTAAGAAACATCTATTATGTCTAGATCAATTATAAAGAGTGAATATATAGCACTAGCCAATACTGCCTCGGAGATACATTGGTTGAAATGCTTATTATTTGAGTTGGGTATACATTGCCCACAACCTCATATTTTGTGGTGTGATAACATTAGTTCCTTAGCACTTGATTCTAATCATGTCTTTCATACCAAGACTGAACATGTGGAGTTAGATATGCATTTCATCAAAGAAAAGGTTCAACTCAGACAGTTGTTCCCTCCATTAATCAACTTGCATATGTACTAACAAGGACTCTTTCTACTCCAAGGTTTTTCTACCAAGACAAAAATCAGCTGAAAACATCACCATTCAACTTGAGAAGGGATGTTAAGGAATCAATTTAAGTACAACTAGTATTTTTCACCGTTTACCTTCTAGTTAACATGTTGAAATCAGTTTAACAATTTATGACAGTTAGCTAAATTGTTAATCTAATTCCCTTTAGCTTCCTATCCGTTAGTGAATTTTAAAGCACATGATCTTTATCGTTTTGTATTAACTTACACCACTACAAAAATGAGCTACAATGAGACCCATAAATTTTTTTATGACAGCTTTGTTAAACCTGTCAAGGAAAAAAGGTGTTAGGGTGAGAAATTTTATTTTATGACAATGTTTACATAAACTGTCATAAAATATTTACCTATTATGATAGTCATTTGTTTTAACTGTCATAAAAAGTTGTTACCCTTTTCAGGGGACATACTCGCATAATTATATATACCCAAAGTTAATGTTAATTACAAAAATACTATCTATATATTTCTTATAACTCTAATTGTCAAATCTCTCAACTCAATGCCCTCTTTCGAATGAACTCACTCTCAGCTTTATCTCTCGCTCTCAGCCTGCGCTCTCTCCCTCTCGAGTTCGCCTCTGCACTGCTCTCTATTTCTTTCTCTAGCTAGTCTCTACACTCCTCTCTCTGTCTCTATCTATGTCTCTCACTCTCTCTCTTTCCCTCTCTTTCCCTCTCTCTCTTATTACTCCTTTCTCAACCTCTATCTCTTCTACTGCTCATCTCTGACATGTTCTCTCTTTTAAATCTCAGCCTCCAGTAATGGTTCTCGCACTCTCGCAGTGAGTTTGTAGTTTTTGTTTCAAATTTATTTAGTATTATTTGTAAAGATTTAGTTTTATTGAGATCTAGGGTTTAGATTTTCCTGATTTATTTAAAGTTTAGATTTGGTGTTAGATTTTAAATATTTGGTACATCATTTATATTTTTCACCGAGGAAACTTCATTCTTCAGTGTTTATGATGGTCATGGAGGTAAGAACTAGCAGACTTCTGGTCTTTCCAACTGAGGAAACTTCGTTCTTAGTTTTGAGTCATGTACAATATGACTAATTCACATCTCTCATGCCGATTCCTTTTCACTTTTTTCAATATATACTATTGTGTCATATCTTCTTGTTAAGTTGAATAAGTCCTTTCACATGAGACCTTATTTTTTTACTTTTATATCTATATTGCAGTTGATAGCTACTGCTGCTCTTTTTCTTGCTAGAAAATCTGAGGAGACACCACGTCCATTGAATAATGTCCTAAGAACTTCTTGTGAAATTTTGCATTAACAAGATGGTACTTTCTTGTCCTTTATGCTCCCTCTGGTAAGTATCTTTCATCTTAAAAAAAGGATAATGATAACGACAGATGCAATTTGAGTGTGAATATGGAAGGATTTTGGTGTTCCAAAGTCTTATTTAGTTTTTTTTCTATAAAATTCATTTTCTTTTAAATTGCCAATATATGTATTAGAGTTGAATTCATTTTTTAAGTTTCAACTTTCAATATGTTAATTGTGAAGTTAGTCTCGATTTATAAGTGTATTTCATGACTCAAATTATGCCACAAAAGGTTTAGAACTTTTTTCTTCTCCTCTTCACTCTTTAGAAATTATATATGATGATAATGTGGTTTTTATAGTAAAGCAGTGAAACGATGTACTTGTTTCCTACATTGTTTTTTTTTAAGTTTCCTTTAACTGATATAATGCTGGACATTTGAACAGGATTGGTTTGAGCGCTACAAGGAAATAATAACTAAGGCTGAGCAAATGATATTGACTACTCTAAACTTTGAACTTAATGTACAACATCCATATGATCCTCTTACATCTGTTCTTAACAAAATAGGTCTTTCTCAGTCAGTTTTGGTGAATCTGGCTTTAAACTTGGTTAGTGAAAGGTAAGTTTATCTCTTTGCCTGATTTCACTTATGTCATATAAATAATTTGGTTATTTACTTGCTCCGTTTTTAATTTAGCTTGGCACAATTTACAATGAGATTGCCATCCTATGTTTGTTCTATATTTTTTTACCATGCAACTACTTTAGAAATTCATTTTGGACAGCGTTGCTTGTTTAGTTTATTGTTATAACAATGAATGAGAGGTACTCTGAGGTTTAGGGTCTAGCAGTTGGTCGCAAGAATAACGGGGTGGAAGTTTTCTATAATTTTGGACAGTAGTTATCGTAGGGGAGGATGTTATAGTGGTCTTCCTCCTCTCTGTTGGTTATAAACTGTGTATTACTTGTGTCAATTTTGATCCTTTATAGAGAAACTACATTGAAAACTTATTTTTTATGGGATATTGATGCTTTTAGCATGCATATAATTGCATGATTACACAAGATTAGCATGTTCATCTCTATGATACTCTTAGCTGGTGGATTGATATGTTGTTCGTCCAAAGTTTTATTTTACATCTGAAGTTGAATTGTTGATTTATGTGGGTCACATTACTATGAACTAACCCAATCAAATTTATCCTCAACTATAGAAATAGTTAAGGAAACTCCTAGACTTGAGTTTTCTACCTTAAGGTGAGTCTTTTTTTTTTTTAATTCCTCTTCTCCTGGGTAAATCTCTAGAGGCCATCCCCAAACTAATAAAAACATGGCATCACTTCTTCTAGGAGTTGTCTACTTGACAATGACCAGTGTATGGTGTTGGTCCTTAGTTCCGTATATCTTTTATTGTGGTCCACTATATTGGCCTTCTACTGATGGTCTGTTATGGATAGTGAGGTAGCTGGGGAATTTTCTCGTGTCTACAAAACTTTGCCGGTATTTTCCATCTACCTTAAAATGTTGCCTTTCCACCCCCAATTCATTTTCCATTTTGGAACTGCTAGTATCTTTTGCAATCAACTTTTTTTGCTGTTATGGATGGCTAAAACTTTCAGAGTTTCTACATTGGTGAATAGTTTCTATTTGGTGTAGAAGTGTAGCAATCTTATGTTGTGCGCAGAATTGTCTAGTTGCCCATTCAGATTGGAGGTTTAGACTTGAGACCTTATGAATAAATGTCACATAAATTAAATAGATGCATGAAAAACTAAAAGAATATTGTTTCAAGTAAAATGAAAATTTGAAAGAATTGAGTTTTCAACCATCTCAACTTCCCTGAGATTTTGGGGAGGGGGGGGGGGTTGTAGTGCAATGTTCTAACTTGGGTTAGTCCACAACCATTGAGTCAATTCTAATTGTAAATCTTTTTTGTTCTTTCAACTCTCTCTGATGTGTTGTTTCAACTTTTGTTTTTTTTCCTGAAAATGATGAGTTTCTACTCATTTACTCTTTCTATTATATTTGTTCTCTTCGGTTTATTAATGTTGAGTTTTAATCTATTTTGTTTAAGTATATTCATGATTTTTATTTTGATTAAATTGATACAAGTTAGGATTTTATCTTATTTATGTTTCTAAGACAATTGAAGCTGTTTTGCTGACTTTTCAACAGTATTTTGTGATGCTTGGCTCTATCGTAATCATTGCCACTATCCATATGCCTAGAATGGGAGGGAACAATATAAGAGATCTCTACTCCATTTCAATTTTTAATCTCAAACCCCAAGTTGTTGGATTAAACTTCATGGGTTGTCTTTGTGTCAGTCTATTTGATATTTGATTCTTCACATATGTGAGCAGGGCGGGCCCATGTGATTCAAACATTGCTTTTCATGGCTGGAGTGAACACATTCCTTGAGAAATTATTGGTTCAAGGATTCCTGTTATGATGAGAGGTTAGTTTGCTTTTCAGTGCATCCGGCTCTAAAGCTGGATTCTCTGGTACTTTTCAACTCAAATTCCTCTACTTTTTCATTAAAATCATCTTCAATTCAATTAAATAAGTTCTTACAGTATCTGTTGGTTGAAAACCATAGTCCTTAGCATTGACTTCAAGACTAAATCTCTGTCGTGAAACTTATGCTTAAACAAAAAGTATATGCTAAAAGGCAGTTTATAAGTTATTACTACTGTTATGCTATTCCCGAGGGATCAAGTATTAATAACTTGGATATAATTTATATTTTCTTTTAACCTTCCATTAGTTAAAGCTGATTAGAATCTTACTATGTCTTGCTGCATTTTTTAAGAAACAAGTTAAATTGCCAGTGGTACAGTTAAAGCACTTTGCACTGCTATAGCTAAGTAATGTCTCAATGTGAGTGTCAACCATTTTGATAATGAGATTTCAGTAATAATTTAATCTTTTTGTGCGGGGTTTAGATACTGCATGGTATGGTTTTCCAAGCACTTATTAACATGATTAGCAACCTAGTGAACTCTACCGTCCCAATTGTTGCTGAGCTTTTCAAGAAAGATGGAACATATGATGAGAAGAGATTGTTTGGTGTCACCACCCTTGACGTTGTTAGAGCTAAGACCTTTTATGCTGGAAAGGTAAAACTCCCAATTGCCGATAATCCCACTTTCTGAATATTGTTTATGATGTTCCATAGATATAGAACAAAATGAAACAAATAATTTTTTGTTTAAAGATAGTTGCCTGAAAGATTATTTTATTAGTTTTCTTACACCTCTCTAGGAATCACTAGTTAAGAAAAATGGTAGACTTCAATGCATTGGTCTCAAGTGTGTGTTTTCTTGCAGAGGTTAATGTACCAGTTATTGGTGGCCATACTGGCATAACTTTTCTCCCACTGTTCTCTCAAGTAATTTATCTTCCCTTTACCTCCCTCTTCTTTGGTTTCCTCATTTGCAATAGCTTTTTCTCTCCATTTCTATGCATTCGTCATTATTTATAAAATACTCTTTACATGAATCTTATAATATTAATGAAAAACTGTCTTGGAAAGGCAGATTTTTGCCTTTCCATATGATAATTTTTTTTAAAATGATCGTTAAACGTGTTTTTATGGCACCTATAATGATTAGGATTCCTCGTCATTAAAAATATTTTTACTGCACCTATAATGACGGGAATTCTCTGTCATTAAAGGTATTTTTACGGCACATTTAATGACGGGATTCCCAGTCATCAAAAGTGTTTTGGCGGCACCTTTTGATAACGGTTTTTGAGAAAATGAGTTTAGATGACAGTCGCATCCCCGTCATTAAAGGGTTTTGATGACGGTTTTCATCATCAACTAAGCCTCATTTTGTAGTAGTGTTAAGAAAAATTGTAGTTGATTCACTTTGTAACTTTCACTTATAAATAATACACCAGCCTAGAACTCAATTATCAAGATACGGAGTTCAGTTTCTCATCTCGTCTTTAAACTATTTCAGCATGACTATATATGATAAAATTTATTTTTAATGGCAGGGATAACATGTATATTGACTAGAGTAAATATCAAACAGTTCACATTAACTATAGATAATTACAGACAAATAAGGTTTAAATATGATTTACTCCTTCCAAATTATTATAACCACTTCACATATTTTCTCACTTTAAGCTTTCAATTAAATAAATAGGTTTCAAACAACATTGTACTCTTAAATAATAAATCACGTTGCAGGCATGTGAGAGTCATTAGATTTATTTTCACATTATGTATATTCTTTTACAGTATATTTCGTCAAGGGGTGTGTGCCCTTGAAATGGTTATTTCCTCTTTTAGTTTTAATATATTTCTTTACCATAAAAAAATTGAGAACAAAAACACATTGTAGATTGAAAACATGTTCTGCAATGTTTGTTTTTTGTCTTTGTAATATTTGTTTTGGCTTTTAGTTTTCCTTTACAAGTATGTTTGTTCAACGAGTGAGAAGTGATTTATTATTCGTGTGGTTAGAAAGTGATTCCTAACCACACGAAATTTTGTGTTACATCTTAGTTTAAAATTCTGATATTAATATTAACAATTATTAGACTAGACTCTAGCAAAATATTTTAGCTAGACCACGGCCTAGCAGTCATCAAGTTGAATATATAAATTATAAATTAAATGAGCAACTTAATATTTATTCTGCAAAACTGTCAAATTTTATTAAAAAAATCTAAGTTACCCGTGCGCTAGATCATGGTCTAGCAAAAATTTTGTGTTACATCATGGTTTAAAATTTTGATATTAATATTAACAATTATTAGACTGGACTCCAGCAAAATATTTTAACTAGACCACGGCCTAGTAGTCATCAAGTTGATATAAATTTTAGATCAAATGAGCAACTTAATCTTTATTCTGCAAAATTGTCAAATTTTATTAAAAAAATCTAGGATCCTAATTTTTTTTTCTGTTCTCACGATCTCTTTTTACATTTTTCTCTTTAATGCTCAAGGTCTAATGGGTAAAAAGAGGTATAATGAAAACCCTAACTTTTACCCTCCACCATTTACAGTGCTGTCATTTCGAATTAAGAGAAAATTAATGATGCTAATGGGTAATTAAGTAAAGTGGGGTTAAAGTATTTCACACATAATTACAAATTAAAGAGATCTCAAAGACTGATGATTAGCTGTTGGCAAAAAAAAAAAGACTGATGATTAGCCGAAAAGAAATACTTAAAAAGCAATTCAAGTGAAGATAATGCACTCTTTTGGCTGTGTAATACTTCCCCAAACAAAAAGAGAGTGCACAATTTCCCCTCTTTACAAAGAACAAGAAAAGTTTTACCATATTGATGTTGATAATTTTCAGGCCAAACCTCTTGAAAATTCACTGTGGTCCTAGTTCTTACCCTCATTGGTTCCCTAATCAAAGCTATCAATAATTCTCTTAATTAATTAAGACAGTGAGATAAACCATTTGGAGGAGAAATTAGAAACCTCGAGAGGCCAACTTTGTTGCCAGTTTCATTGACATCTTTTTTAATTTGTTGTCTATACTCTCCAAAACTGAAGTGCCTGTAAACTCGTGGCTCACTGCAGCTCCCAATAATGGCAATGTTAGAGGGACAATAGAAGAATGCAAGTGAAAATCTTTCCACTTCTTCTGCAGCTTTCACTCTGTGTTTCAGACTCTTGTAAACATCATTGCTCATTGCCTGCATCAAACATCACATTCATCTCTCTCTCATTGATAATTGGGTACTTATCTCTCTCTCTCTCTAGCTTCTTATTTTCTTTGTGTTGTTTGAAATTATATTAAAGCCTTTTCATTTGCTGAGATATGAGAACAATCAGTTGCGATCTTGTTTTTTGAGAATCAAAAGGAGCAAATCAAAAGGGTGGGCTTAGATATATAAGTAATTGATTAATTCAAACGACTCCATATTTTACATATTAATTTAAATTACAATAAATGAAAAAAACCATTATTTTATTAATTTTTCTAGATTATATTAGATTTAATTTAGAGAAACAAAATAGTGTGTGTACCTGAAATAAGTCACCAATATTAACAAGTAGAGCTTCAGGATTAGGTTCAACACCAAACCATTTACCATCTTTCAGCAATTGTAATCCAGCAACTTGGTCTTGATGTAAAATGGTGAGAAAACCACTATCTGTGTGAGGGATTAAGCCATACACCTCAGAAGCAAATGGGCATGGTGGATATCTGTTTAACCTAAGATAACTGTAGGCTATTGGGCAGTTTTCTTCAAAATAACTAGACCTTATTCCCAGATTTTGCCCTAAAATTTCAGCCAACATTTGAGCCAAACTGGAAAGTGTTGCCACCATTGCTTCAACAGCTGGCCTGTGAAAAAAAAGTAATGATCTAGGTAAGGAAAAAAAGGACAGGTGAAAACAATAAAAAACTAAATACTTTTCACTCTTCAAACCTCGATTTGAAAACAATCTTTTTGACAAGCAATTTGTATAAATGTCTTTATTTGAAATATTGTTATGCACTTTTTTGTTATAATAGAATTTACATGATCGAACCGGAATCATATGAAGATAAAATTATACTATGACCAACTAGACAAATAACACTGGTCAAAATATTTTATATATACACTTCAAAATATTTTCTAGTACCGGAGGCACTTGGAAGCAATTTGTAGAAAGTATTTTTTTTACACAAACTTATCATATACGTGCGATTTGACATAGTATTTTCAAATGCATAAAAACGCTTTAAAAAGAAAAAGATTTCTCAAATCCCCCCAGCTTAGCTGGAATTTAAAACTTTCAAATGAAGGGTGTGTTTTGGATTTTTTTGAATAATATTTTAGCTAAAAATTATTCTATAATTATCTTTGTCTGAAGCACTTCAGTACGTAGGTGTACATAATTTATATTTTGAAGCAATGTAGGAAACACTTGAATATTGACTTCTTGTATAAGTGTTCTTCAATAACAATAAATATGTTTCAAATAATAATGTTTGTCAAATAAATGTGATTTAAACTAATATTTTTTTACACATTTAGGTGTTTTCAAACAAAACACTCTCTAACTCACTCTATAAATATTTTTAGGGGACTGTAATATTTTCTGAATTACCTTCAGATAATTTACCTATAAATGAAAAATGGCTGTTTGAAATCATAACAACACTTGAACATATTCACATCTATATCTATATTATAAATAGCTTAAAAGGAAGAAATTTTTCATCAACTCCCTTTTTAAGCTCCCTCATAATATTGTACAAACTAGGTTTTCCACATGCGTTTTCATTTAATTCATTAGATAATGAAATTTATAAATAGTTTGCAAAAATTAAATATATATTTTTATAATATTTTGTAATTAACAATGTGAATATTCATAAAGATGAATTTCGAGATCAACTTCATACAAAAACATCTAATTTTAATTCAATAGTAATTTGTTCATTTTGTTGAATAATAACTTTCTTAATAATTTTTAATTGACGTTATGTACTACTAGTAATATGAAAACTCATGCTAAGAATTTGGACAAAAAATAATATATTTTTAATATTACAAATCATTTCTTAATGATATAATCATTTTTTAAGATTAATGTGACAAGTTGATAAAATTAAAATCATTTCTTATATTAAAACGTTTAATATAAAATAGCATAAATTTATATTATTAATTTTCTTATTGTCATTATATAATTGATTCTATATATGACATGGTTATTTCAATCTTCTTACTATATATTTGAAGAATACTTTTCATAAATTAAAGCACTTCAGAAGGCACAAAATCCCTAGAAGCAAACAAAATGTTCAAAATATGACCTTTATTACTAAGAATAAAAAATATATGTAGGTTTATTAGAAACTCAAATAAAATGTATTCAGCAACGGTTGGAAATCTATGCAGCTTTAATAAAAAAATGAAAATGCCCCACACAACAAACAAAATTCAGGTGAAAGACATGTGATGGGGGGTGGGTGTTTGTAAAGGGATGCCCAATAAGCCATGCACATAGACTGTTGTTGGCGTGGAAGAACCACCTTGGACCTTGCTTTCTTCACGTGTCTCTCAGTTTCTAGTGGGGTCATTTTATTGTCTCGATTTGTGAATATAGTAATGAAATATCTATGTCGATTGAGTTAATTTAATATCTTACAAGGGATTTACAGTCAACTTGTAGATTGTTTATATATATATATATATGTATTGCTAAAGTGTTAGAGTCTAAATCAACCCAAAAATTAACTTAAGAGTTGAAAGTTGTTCTAAACTTATGTTTTTAACCCAATACTTCTGCTCAGTTGATATGATATCATGTTAAAGTTTTAGAATCTAACTCAACTCAAAAGCTAACTTGAGAGTTGCGAGTTACTCTAAACTTATATTTTTAGCTCAATACTTTTACTCAACCGATGTAATATTATCTCCTTAATAAGTATGCCTTCACATTCATACGCACATAGTCTTTTGAACGACAACATTTTTGCTCTCTATGGGTTTTCTGTTAAAGGTAAATGTACAAAAGAAAACATGTATATAAGCGGAATTTCCCAAGTACAATATAGCTCTATTATTTTGCTTGTTTAGGAAATTTAGTTTTTTTATCATGAGGGTCTATATTACTTGTTAAGTGTAATAATCAATTGACATGTGATTATAAGTCATTGACTTAACTAACTAAGTCCAGTTAGTTAGTTATAATTCTCTTACTATTCAATAGACTTTGTAATCACTATTATTTTCATACAAGATAATGATACTACATCTTCCTGCTGCTCTCGATATCTACTTCTCTCTCCTCTTCTTCTTCTTCATCTCTCCTTCATCCTCTTCTCATTAGTGTCTTTACATTCATTCATACTTCATCATATTATTTGTCATAGACAGGGTCCTTCACCTAGTTCAATAACTTCACATGGTATTAGAGCTTAAAGTAGACAAATGTCTATGGCTGCAGCAAATTCAGATAATGTGCCTCAGAATCATTCACCCAGTTTCTTACTATCTAACATATGCAACCTGATCTTAATAAGACTGGATTTAGGCAATTTTATCCTTTGGAAATACCATATTACCTCAATCTTGAAGGCTCGTTTGGTCTTTGGTTATGTGGATGGTTCTTTAACATGTCCAAGAAAGTTTCTTTGTAATGAAAAAGGAGAGGCTACAACATCAATAAACCTGAGATATGAACAATGGTTGACACAGGATAAAGCTTTCATGACATGAATCAATGCCACTCTCTCACCATGGCATTGCCATATGTGGTAGGTTGCAAGAGTTCAAAGGAGGTACGGGACTCATTGAAAGAAGATTCTCTTCATTTTTAGAACTAATATTCTTCAGCCAAAATATGATATCCAATCTGTCTCAAAGAAATTTGATGAGCCCATAGATGACTACATACAAAGGATTAAGGAATTAAGGACAAACTTAATGTTGTATCAGTCTATTTAGAAGATAATGATGTCCAAATATACACCATAAATAGATTACCTTGAGAGTATAACACTCCACATAGCTCTATTAGAATAAGGGCAGAACCCTTAACTTGGTAAGAATTGCATGTATCGTGAAGTCAGTGGAGAAGTTTTTAGAGTCGCACAAGTATAATGTTTATTTGTTCTAAAACACTACTTTCTTGGCCTCACTGAGTGTAACCTACATGGCTATAAATGGAGACAACTTTCATAGAGGAGGTTTCTGTAGAACAAAGGGTGGAAGAGGCTATAATAAAGGAGGAAGGTCACAATTTTTTAGTAGAGGTGGTATTAATTAGAAATGGAGAAGTGTTCAATTTCAATCAATCTCCATTAAATCTTGGAGCACCTCTAGGCAATTTGCATAGAATACCAAAGGAAGTTATTGTGAAATGAACCAAGAGAACAGAGTATACTGCCATATCTGTCACAAACCTGGGTATAGTGCACTAGATTGTTACCGTAGAATGAATTTTTCATTCCAAGGCAAGAATCCACCTTCACACTTAGCAGGAATGGCTGCCATGATGCAATCACCATCCTCTACATCATAATCATAATTCTGGTTAAGTGATACAAGATGTAACACTAATGTTACATCTGATGTGCACAACATTAATTCTACAAACAATGAGTAAAATGGTGAAGAGAGCATAGTTGTTGGAAGATGTCAGCATCTACCAATCACTGATATAGGTTCAAGTTCATTAATTGTTCCCTGTCACACCTTTTCTTTAAATAAGATCTTCTGTCTCCAACAAATCTCTTATACTCTGTCATCAGTTTATCAGTCCTATCTAGAAAATAACTACCTATTTATCTTTGATTCTGATTATTTTACCATTCAGGACAAACCCATAAGCATAATCTTATTTCAGAGCCCTAGTAAAAATGGCATCTATCCACTCCCATCTACTATGTCTCATTCATCTTCTCCTGCATCAGATTCTTCACCTACATTAGTAGCATATTATAGAACTAGAGTCATTGGCACTACATGGTATGACAAGATTTGTCACGCCTCAACTGCAGTAGTCAAACAAATTTCTTTACTAGGTAAAGCACAAAAATATTGTACTTTTAATACAAAGTCATGTATCTGTCAAAGTTGTGTGTTTAGCAAAATTGCAAAGTTACCTTTTGATTGTCCAATACTGTATCTTCTTCTTTAATTGACTTGATCCATAGTGATATATGGGGTCATTTTCCCACTGTTTCTCTTAATGTATATAGATACTATGTGTCCTTTATATATGAAAAATCTAGACATAAATGGATCTTCCCATTCATTCAGAAATCAGATGTACCTACTATTTTTTAAATATTTAAACCTTATGCAGAAAACCTCCTAGCAACTCATATTAAAACACTAAAAAGTGATGGAGGTGGTGAGTATACTAGTATATTATTTAGAAATTATCTCTAAGAAAATGGTTTATTTCATAAAAAATCTTGCCCATAAATACCTTAATAAAAAGGAATTGCATAAAAAAAAAAAAAGTATGGGCATCTTGTAGAGATCGCCGTAGCCATGATGCATAAGGCATCACTTCTTCTAAAATTCTTGTTTTATGCCTTCCCTATTGTAATTTATATTATAAATTGATTGTCTTCTCCCACTACCAATAACATCTCACAATATGAAATTCTTCGGTCACCCACCTAATTACACACACCTTAAAATATTTGGGTGTGCTTGTTATCCTCTGTTAAAGTCATATGCTTCACATAAACTTCAACCTAAGACTAAACAATTCTAGGCTGTGCATTAGAATACAAGGGATATTTGTGCTTTTGACCTTTTAACTGAGAAGTTTATACATCAAGATGAGCTTGTGTTTCCATATGCTACTAATTCACATGCTAACTCTAAATCTGATAAACATACATCATCTTATGTACACATACTCCTAAATTGTCTCCTCTTATCACATCCTTCCTGCATGCACAAATATCATAAAAAATCCACACTTATACTAATATTGATAATATCATCAAAATAGATTCTAATCATAATTCTGATATTGTAGCACTGTTTGAATCTGAATCTAGGACTTTAACTAATTGCGCTCCTCAATCATATTATCCACATGATATTTCTTCAAATCTATATATTGATCTATCCATTCCTTCTTTGTATATCCCTTGAACAACAACTAAATTCCATATTTCTAATAATAATAGGATAGCAAATCCTCCCAGTCATAATCGACATCCTATGCAACAAGAGCTAAAGGAGGTATCTCTAAGAAGAAGGTACTTCTAGCATATTATTCTAATATCAGTTATGTGAGCCTGCAACCTTTTATGTTGCTTCTAATAGTCCATCATGGACTAGAGCTATAGCTGGGGAGCTTGATGCATTATAGGCCCAACAGACATGGTCCTTGGTTCCATTTCCTTATATGCACAATTTAGTTAAAGTTTAGGCAGTTAGATGTTAAAAATGTCTTTTTGTATGATGTACTGAAGGAAGAGGTGTATATGATACATCCACTTGGTTTTGAACATCCTTATTTACTAAATTATGTATGCAAATTGCGTAAGTCCCTTTATGGACTGAAACAAGCTCCCAAAGCTTAATTTGATAGATTCACCCCTCATCTTGCAACCTTGGATTCCATTGCTTCTCATGATGACTCACCTCTTTTTGTCAAGAAAGTTCGGAGCTCCTTAACATACTTACTTCTTCCTATTGATGACATAGTGTTTACTGGAGTGAATTCCGATTATGTGGAGCATCATATCAAGATTCTGCAGCAGGACTTTATGATGACAGATCTTGGACCTCTTAAGTACTTCCTAGACCTCGAAGTCAAGTACACTTCTTCAGGTATCTTTGTTAACCAACTGAAAAATGCTAAAGATCTTATTCTCAGTTGGCATGTCTGAAGCTAAACCCTCTAATTCACTATACTCAACCAAATCACCTTTATACAGTCATATTAATTCTTTCATATTTGATATATCATTCCATATAGGAGCATTGCTTTCAATTTCTAACTTTCACAAGGCCAGATATTATTTATGAGTAAACAAGGTTTGTCGGGTTATGCATGCACCAACCACTGCTCACTTTGTTGTTGTCGAAATAATTCTCATATGTCTTTCAGGAACCTTGGAGCATGACATCTTGTTTAAGACATGTCCATTGCAACATCATGCATTCAGTGATACAGATTGGGCTAGCGTCCATCTGATAAGAGGTCAACTACAGACTTTATAATCTTTTTTATCCCTAATCCAATCTCTTGTAGTGCCAAAAAGTAACCTACCACGTCAAGATCTGCTACTAAGGTAGAATAGAAAGCACTTACAATTACTGCAGCAGAACTCTCTTAGATAAGACAGATGCTTTCTGACCTAGAAGTTTAATTGCTTCACTCTCGTACTTTGTGGTCTGATAGTACTTATGCAATTGCACTCTCATCTAATCCTATTTTCCATGCATGCACAAAGCATGTGTAAATGGATTATCATTTTATAAGAGAAAGAGTTGTTAGAAAGGACCTTACTATCAAAATATAGAATCACACTTGCAGCTTGCTAATCTCCTCACTAAGGCATTTTCACACTTTGTTACTCATTATTTAGAGACAAACTCATGCTCCTATTGGTGACATGAGTTTGAGGGGGTGTTAAGTGTAACAATTGACATGTGATTATAAGTCATTGATTTAACTAACTAAGTTTAGTTAGTTAGTTAGTTAGTTATAATTCTCTTACTATTTAATATATTTTGTAATTAGTATTATTTTCATGCAAGATAATGACACTACATCTTCTCTCTCTCTAGCTCTAGCTCTCTATCGGGCACTTCTCTCTTCTCCTCTTTATCTATCCTTCATCCTCTTCTCATAACTATCTTTACACTCATTCACACTTCATCATATTATCTATGATAGACAAATTTCTTCACCTAGTTCAATAACTTCACATTATTTAATACAACTTATAATTATTGATGATATTACAGAGTTCTGTTTTGAATGATTGACGAATTAATCATCTTATTACTATTTACTAAAATATGGTATGTGGCTTAAGATCATTATAAATATAGATGTCAATTGTTTAACTCAGTGACAATTAGCTCAAGAAAATCAAAGTATATCTTCTAGCTAAAATAGAAAAAGTTTTATATGCATTGGAAAAAACCAATAGCAATTTAATTCATTATAAAGTTATTCTTAATTAAATATAGAGCAGTACTTTAGTTGTACCTTAATATATGTTATGTTTTAGTTTTGTATAGAAACACTCAGCTGCAACTTTTATTCATAAATGATTCAATTACTAAGGAATCAAATAGAAGTACAATGTACTTCTTAATAGAATGAACTTATTTAGAATAATGTTTTCTTTGGTATACTTTTGAAGATATTTGTATACTTTTTACTTGATGGACTAACTAAATCCCTTCCTATTTAACACCATTTTTTAATATCACCTTGGATTTTTTGGTATGTTGAGCATTCCTCATTGTCAAATCCAGGAAACCGTAGAATTATTCATTTGTCCTAATCTTCCTCTTTTCATTTGCTTACTTCACCTTTTATTAGCCTGAAGAGAAAGGTTCTATGCAAAATTTCAGTACTTAAACAAGCATCTACAACTACAAGAGCCTTTTTGATCTAGTGAACTATGAAAATCACTCTTCTGATTTTGCTAGAAAATGTACACTGGTTACAAAATAAATTGCGCTATATTTGGCAAGTGATAGTAATTGACTAGAGAATAATGAGAAGAAAACTAAAATGAATGAAAAGGCAAGAAATCGAATATCTAGTATTTATTTTGATTTCCTATTTATATTCTAACGAAATCAAACGAAAAGAATAACAGTTTTGTATAACCTTCATTTTATTTTCCTTCATAAATTGGAAATTCAAGACATGGTGAAAACAAATTTAAAAAAAATATGGATTAAGAGAAAAGTAAATTAAGGATAAGGGAAATACCTGAGACTAGTGTTTTGATCCAATTTTAAAATCTCTATAGCAGCTATATGAAAGGCTTCAGACCACGAGATTTGACTTGGAGAACTGGCAACTGGATTTCCCCAACGGTAACTTCCACTTAAATTCAGAAAGTTTACTTCACTTTTGTTATTATATGGTTGCTTGAAAAGCTTCTTCTGCTCATGTTCCATCACCTTGAATACCTCTTTTGGCATCCCATGATTCACAATTTGAAAGAAACCCCATTCACTTGCAGCCTTGACAATCTCTTTTATGCACTTTTCTCTCTCCAACTGACCGACTTTTAGACGTCTAAGGTCTATCATCGGTAGCTCACAGCTTTCGTCTACCATTGATAGTTCACCTTCTATTGCTTCACCAACAAGGCCTTCTTCCATGAGGGCATAGTAGCACACATGTAATGGAGGATCAATACACTCCATGTCCATTTTGAGAGGGAATGTGAATTTTTTGTTTTTGTACTGCAATTACAAGCCTGCGTTAATTTATAACCATGTAAGCATATAGAGAAAGTAGCTGAATCAAATATATAAGTATTTTTTTTATGTAGAATAGGAATGAATAAATGATTGATTCGCTATGTCATATACACCTTCCTAATTGAACAAATATACATTACATTTGACAAAATGATGATGATTGATTATCTGTATGTCACTGCTTACATACTGTGTGCAGATGTATAGTCACCCAACAATGGATCTAAACAACTCTTAGAACCAAATTTCGGAAAAACCAACCTTTTTGTCAAAAGCTAAATTAACCTAATATTACTAAATTAGGTAACTGTATCAATTTTATATTCACATATTACTCTACATAACACACTTCTTCCCCTTTTCTTCATTCAAATCAAATTGCTTTCTAAGAATACGACTACAAACGTATGCAAATAAACAATAATCGAGTTTTCTTTGGTCTATCATGAAAACCCTATTGCTCTTTCTTTCTTTCCTTATTTTTCCTATCCAAAGATAGCACACGCAATCTGCAAGTTCATCAGGAAATATATAGAAAGACTGGAAAATAGAAATCAACCCCTATATTAATTAAATTGTGCCATATGATTTGTATTTGCCATTTACTAGTTCCTGATAGGCGCTATGATTAGAGTTAGTATCATATGAAAATGCTTAGAATTTTCATGAACAAAAGTCTTATATGAAACAAATATACTGATGAGCTTTTAATCCCTCACCTCTGATTAGTCCATAGAAATGTTTTCTTGCTCAACAAAAGATCAAAGCTTCCAAGGGTAAAAAATGTTCAGTCGATCACAATATAGTCTTGAATTAGCTTGGCTGCAAGAAGTTAGAGAAACTTGGACAGAATAATGAAGAGAGAGGAGGCATGCATGAAATCAATGTAAAATAATGCAGATTCTTCAACAAAACTCATGAAAGCTATTATGGTAAGAAAAGAAGAGATATATAATCAACTTGAGAAAATAAAAAAAATAATAATAATATAACATATATAGAGAGGTTTTTTAGAGCTCTAGTAAGTACTAGTAGTTTCCCAAAGAGTTCGGAACCCTATTTATAATCTCATGGAAATAGGTTATAAGTTTCCTAAACTGATCAAGAATCTATGGCTCAAGTGTAGTACACGCGTTTGAGAATGTTATCAGAGAAATGTGAGAGAGAGAGAGAGAGAGAGAGAGAGAGAGAGAGAGAGAGAGAGACTTGATTTTGTATAGATAAAAAGAAAAATAAAACCTTGAAAAAGTACATAGAAATTGGTAAACATATGCATCTCCAGGAAGTCTTCAAACGTTGGTTGAGATCTTTTCAATTGGGGGCTCCTAATATGCATATTTATTGGTTCTCATTCCTCCAAGTCTCATATTCTTTGCTCTTTCTCTATCACAGGCCTCATGTATATTCAACCCCCGGATTTTTCTTTCATTTTTTATTTTTTGTTCAAGCTAAAATATATATGTATTGTTGTGCTTCTTGATTAAGCTTTATTAAGCAAATTAATTAAGCTTATCTCTATAATCTACTACAACAAGTGAGATTTGGATAATTGATTCAAGTTCTTTCATCTATTTTTCTAGAAAATGGGTCCATGTCACTCCACCTCATCTTTGATTTGTAATGTATCTTTAATTAAAAAACTAAATTACACAAACACCCCTACATTATGATCCTTGTGACACAGACAACTGCTAGAGAGCTTTTTTTAGCCGATTCTTACCTTGCTCTTTCTAACTCATTATGAATGAGCCCTTTCATCCTTTAAGACTAACATCTATTAGCTATTCGGCAAGCACGTATTTGTATAAAAGACCAAAATCCCCAAATTCCCAATTCCTAGAGCTAATTTTCTAGGGGATCTCTGTTTATTCGCATTAATCTCACGAATTCGTAGGGCTACGTCGTGTTAATCTCACGAATTTCAACATCCCATCCAAGATATCTTTGTTTATTCAGTAATCTGAGTATTTCCTTAAACTCTAGTGTTGTATCGACAACTTCAACTCTCAAAGCCACTACAAAAAATATATTTTTTAGTCACCAACATTTTCGTCGCTAAAAGTCTCTTTTTTCGTCAGTAAAAGATTAGGTGTCGAAAAAAACTTTGTCGTTAAGTTTATCGTTAAACCCGCATCACGAAAGAGGTTTGGCGATCAAAAACTAATTTTATCACCAAAGTATTTTGTCGACGAAAGAATTATTGTCGTCGCTAAAACCATTTAGTGACCAGAAACTAATTTCGTCGTAATTGGGCTTTTCCAACAACAATTTGCATTACAATTTTAATTCTTTTTACTTGTGCATCTATCTATTAAGCTAGCACTTGAATTTCATAAATGAAATTAAATAACAACAAATGAATGACGTTCATTATTAAATCAATATGTAAACGGTAACAACAAAATTTCTAAACCACTATCCTGCCATCAAGTATTAAAAAAAATTACAAACATTCATTCTCCCAATTTAATTATTTTAGAGAGGAATGAGAATTATTATTAAACCTAAAATACAAATGTTGCAAGGCAATCTAGGCGGCTTTGTTGCTACCAAATTATTACTTGTAATTCGGCTTCAACGCGTGAAAGTGGTGCTTCACGGNGGGGGGGTAAGTAGTTTCCTTAACATAGATCATGACTTATTTTCTATTTCTAGAATTAAGGCAATTGTACAAGATAGGGGGCTCAAGTATGCAAAGTTATAGTTTTAAGTTTCCTGGTGAGTATATGGCAATGTTAAAACCCTTGAATTATGATCAAAAGGATTAATGTTGATTGATTTATTGCACTGTTATGGGCATAGGGTAGTTGAATTTTACATTGACAAAGGGGAAGATGAGTCACAACCACTTGTTGAATCAAAGCTTGTTGACTCAAAGCTTGTTAATGAAGAAAATGATGAGGATTCATCATCAAGTGATGAAGAGTTTCAGTATGTCAGATAAATGGTTTAAATGAGATTGAAGACTTAGCTAATGATGAGGTTAACATTAGTGCATATTGGAGAGATGTGGAAGGTTGGCTCGGTTGGGGTTTCAAAGGTAAGAAAATTGTGCATTACGCTATCACTCCTGGTGAGTATATGGCAATGTTAAAACCCTTGAATTATGATCAAAAGGATTAATGTTGATTGATTTATTGCACTGTTATGGGCATAGGGTAGTTGAATTTTACATTGACAAAGGGGAAGATGAGTCACAACCACTTGTTGAATCAAAGCTTGTTGACTCAAAGCTTGTTAATGAAGAAAATGATGAGGATTCATCATCAAGTGATGAAGAGTTTCAGTATGTCAGATAAATGGTTTAAATGAGATTGAAGACTTAGCTAATGATGAGGTTAACATTAGTGCATATTGGAGAGATGTGGAAGGTTGGCTTGGTTGGGGTTTCAAAGGTAAGAAAATTGTGCATTACGCTATCACTCTTTTAGAAATATTACTACAATGTTGAGAGTTTAACATTTTTAGGGCTTGCTACAGATTAAAGCTTCTTTGTTAAAGTGAACATGACAGTACCTTGAGAAGGAATATTCAAGGCTTACTCAGCAGTCTTAAAGAAACCTACAATTTCAATCCAGAAACTAAAGAATTTGAAAGAGCTTTTCCTTCTAAGAATATTTGGTAAGAGCATGATGATAGCAGGGCAACGATCAGAAAGGCCAGGGTCTATAAAATAAGTTACATCTATGCTAAAATAATTTTGTCAGGTCTCATTCACCATAACACTCTCAATCTTAGACATGATAGTGCCCTCACCCGGTTGATGGTTCCACCAAGTGAGAAGTAAACCAATGTAAGGTAGATCCAAAACCTCTATATCAGTAACACATGTAACAAACTCCTTCATACCCTCATCTCTAGCAGTGACACCACCCCTTTTTTCATTTCATTAAGGATTACATGAAAATCATTAGACAATGCCCAAGGAAATGATTATGTCTGCTTTTATATTTCTCAACTTATTCCAAAGTCTTCTCCTATTGGAAGCCTCATTGGAAGCATGAATGAAAGAGAACAGAAACTCAGCACAAGGATGAAGCATGTTAACATAACAATGAATTAATTGGTTAGTACTCAAAATTACTGAGATGTTAAAAATACTAGGATCAAAAGCTACTTAAATCCTCCCTAAAGGATCCTCATTATAATTATTAAAGACTATCAATTGGGAAAAATAGAATTCATAATTTTACTGAAATTCTTGACTTTTTCTTTAGTCTCAACCAAGCTACACTAACTAATATGAAATTCCCTACAAAGTCTACTAACTTCAGCATACTTTCTAGGCTTGTTAAAGCCTTTAACATTCCAAGTTACAATATTATTCATAATGGGGTTTAGGTAGCGGAGAATTACCCACCAACTTCACACCAGCAACTTTAAGTTTAGTAGTAAGCTGCCTTTTTTTTTTGTTCTGTCTAGATCTTAGTTGTGAACTATTTGAGCTTGTAACTTCATTGACTGTCTTGTTGTCATGAGTGTTTTTTATATTTAGATATTTCCAGCTCAATGCTCACATTTTCAACTATTTCGATATTGGGAGGTAAAACTTCTAATTTTATTTCAGCAAGCTGATTATCTTCATCTTCTAAGCTCTCAGGGAGAGGTAATGGAATACCTTTTGGCTCAGTTGGAGAATCTGCATCAATTTCCTTCCCTTTCCTCACAACTTGAATTCATTCTTATTTTACTGGTTTTTTATCATTCTGTTGTGGTTTACTTGGTTGCTTGTGTTGTTGGACCTATTTAATTTGACAGTCATGGCCAAAACTCTCATAGATTTTACACTTTTTAGGGTTACCTAGATATTCCACTTCAATTTGAACATTTTTCAATCCATAATCATCTAAGTCAACCTCCAGTATTTTAGGAAAATCAGGGAAAACATCAATTTCAACATAAACTCTTGCAAAAGAGAGTTTAAACCCACTAATTGTAATTGCATCTGCTAGGAGAGGTCTATTTATAATACTTGAATGCTGCTAATACCTACAGGGGTCCATAGGATGGAAGGGACATTCTAGAGCTTGACTCAAATAGGGATTTTGTGCATTTTTTTAAGTTTAAAATCTGGGTCCAAGTTTTGAATTTAAGAGGTCTACCCAATAAATACCAGCGGCCCCCACATTTCATCTTTGTCTTCGCCATTATGGAAGCTAAATAAAAAAATCGAGACTCTATCTCTGCAACCTCCTTAAGACCCTTCTTTCCCTATAAACGAAATGTAGCCTGATTTACAAGATGGAAAGCATGTTTTTTGTCCAAGAAGTGCCAAACCAATGTGTCCTCCCACTACTTTAATACCTTTTGAAGTGCATTATCTTGGATCTTATATTTACCATTGCTGACATCTTTAACTGGTTTACATCATGTACAAGTAAAGGAATCCTTGGTTGTCTAACTTTGTCCACCCATGTTTGTTTCTTGATTTCCTTAGTATTATGTTTTACTAGAACTGGTAACTTTGAAATTAGGATTTTGTAAACAATATTTTCTTTCACATTATCAACAACTAATTTGAAGAAGATGGCACTAAGAGTTCTCCAGTAACACCTCCACTTAGTAGAATAAGACTTTTTAGGTTACTATTAGCCTCATTCACATTATCTGTACGTACATCTTTCAATGTTGAGGGCAAATTAGGAATCTCTATTTGACCATTAGTGTCATCCCTAGACTAGTCATAATTCTTAGTGGTCTATGACACTATTATCCCCAATGGCATCTAAATGCCCTTTCAAAAGAAAGATCAATGAAGGAAATTCCTACTCACCATTGATATCATCACGTAAAAGCAAAGCATTGTTTATCTTTAAGCTAACAATGCAGTATCCTCATAAATATCTTTATGATTATCCTTATCAACATAGAGACAATTGTGGCTATTGTCCATAGGATTTTTATATTGAAATCACAATTTAGGCGGCCTAGCACAAACTCTTTTTATTACTCCAACGTTCACATGAGATTTTTCCATAGGTTTTTGGACATACCAGTATTCGAGCCAGCTGCCATGAAATTTGAGACCTCTCCAAAAATCTTGGAGGATTTACCTATTCCATGCAACTCATCTATAGAGGTCTAATAGCTAAAAAATTCTCCATATCTTCTCCAACTTCCATAAAGTAGTCTCAGACACAATGGTCCTTTACTCAGGTTCAGAAATCAAAAAAGAAAATTCACCATCAATTCACATGATCTAAGAAACCTTAGGAGCTCAGAGAAAGAGAAGCTCTAGGGAAAGAGAGAAACAAATAGTAGAAATGTTTTTATAAGTTTAATATAATATGATTTAACGTTCTTGACTTGGAGGCTTTTAACCCCACCCTCACGTCCACCCCCACCCCCGCCTACGGGTAAGAATATAAGATGCATCATAGTTAACTCTATAACCAAAATTGTAACACTAAACTTTTATCACCAAACAAAATACTAAATGAAACATTTTTTATCTTATACCTAACATTTCTTATGACTAGCATTTTTTACCACACCCCACCCCACCTAACCCAACCCAAGCCCCACTCCCACCTAGAAGCAAGAATACAATATGCATAACAATTAGTTCTATCACCAAAACTGCAACAACACTAAACTTCTATCACAAAACAAAGTATCAAACGAAGTACAAATGAATATTATAGTAGAAAGCCAAAAGTTTGTTAATGTCCTTTGGTAAAGATATAACACAAATGAATCTAGAAGTATAGTCAGTTTGTGTTTGTTATGAGTTTAGCTTTAGACTTAACACAAAGAGACTCATTTCTATAACTTGACTTAACACAAATTCTGAGCAATGTGTAATAATTAGTAAAATTGATGGAAAATTAGTATATGAAAGTTTATATAACAGCAAGGAAGTCATGTATTCTCAAACACTAAGGTCAGTTTGAAATATTACTTGCATAACGACTTTGAGCCACCTCATTGATCTAAATATTCATCTTTGAGGTATGTATTTTCTGAAATAGCTCACTTGAAGTTAGCGCTTTTCGAGTTTGATGTCTCTATCCAAACAAAATAAACATAAAAATATTATTAATATTATAAACATTATTAAATAATACAAATCAACTTAGTTCATACATTTTTCTCTCGATGCCGAGTAAAATGTTCAAAGCCTTTTTATGATATATAGCAGTTTTTCTCTATTCTATTAATTGGTTAGCTATATTTTCTACAATTAAATTATAAGTCAATAAATTTCAGATCATTAGATATTCATTAAATTATTAAATTACCTTAAATTTTGGTGTAGCCCAAAGATCAACATTGGTATGCAAAGTAGATGCAATAGATGTATCAATAGCAGTATTATGGTGAGATGCATATGAAAAAAAGCTTGATCAAACACTACATGTCTTGATATATACATTTTTTCATTGGATGGATCAAAGTGCAAAAAACCCTTATATTCTAGAGCATAACCTAAGAAAATACACATAGTAGTTTTAGGTTGAAGTTTATGAGTATTGTAGGGTTTAAGGAGAGGATAACATGCACATCCAAAGATTATGAGATGTGTATAGTCTGGTACATGACCAAATGAAGACTCAAATGGGGAAATATTATTTGTTGTAGGTGAAGACAGTATATTTATATGAAAACAACTGTTGCAAAGGCATGATACCAGAATTTAAGAGGAATAGATGCCCTATGCATCATTGCTAGAGCTATTTCTACTAAATGCCTATGTTTTCTCTTTATAATGTCATTTTTATTCAGGTGTATATGGACATGATTTTTTATGGAAAATACCATGATTTTCAGAGAAATTTTTGAACTTATTATTGGTGTATTCATCATCACCATCACTCTGAAGAGTTGATCAAATTCTCAACATAAGGCTCGAATTTCTTAAAGATTGAACATACTTCAAATTTATGCACCAAATGAAAGATCCATGTGTCTTTAGAGAGATTATCTATGAAAGAAATATAGAACATATAGCCATTCAGAGATACAATAGGAGAGGGCCCCCAAACATTACTATGTACTAATTATAATGGTACAAGAGGGAGAATTTGATAATGGAAAAGGTAACTTTGTCATTTTACTAACAAGACAACTTTGACATATACATTGTTCAGAAGAAGAGTTACAAGAAATTTGTGCTTTGGTAAGAATTTTCTTTATTAAGAATTAGAGGCATGTCCAAGTCTATCATGCCATGTAGTGTCATATATTTTTGTACCAAAATATGCTACTGATGTAGATGATTCAGCTGATCTAGAAGAAGATGTTGGTATTGCAGAGGGAAGAGGGTATAAGCCATTATTACTATGACCTTTGTATATAGGTTTTCCTGATCCTTTATCCTGGATTTCAAAGTAATAAGCATCAAAGATGACGAGATGCATTATTTTCTAAATGGAATGGATGAACAAAAAGGAGATTGGAGGAAATCTGAGGAACGAAGAGAATTTTGTTTATAAAAAATGTGTGAGAGGGAACAAAGATTGAACTTGAACCTATGTGTCTAATTGCAAGTTGTTGTCCATTACCAACCGTTATATGAACATCACTATTGTACTCTATAGGAAAAGAGATGTTATTCACATCAGAAGTGACATGAGAATTGCATAATTATTCTGTTAGCCACATTGATTACACATAGCAGCCATTGCAGATAATAATGCTGGTGGGTTTTTTCCTTGCAATGAATAATTCATTCTGCGGTAGCAGTCAAGGGCTTCATAGATTAGTTTGTGACATATTTGACAGTAAAATCTTGCCACTTTGAGCTTGATGGTTCATATCAGGTGCGTAGCTGTGCTACCTTTTATTCTGAGAAGGTTGTTGAGAAGATTTCTATGATGGTGGAGCACCAAGGACATTGAAAATGACCGAATTAAAAGCATTTCTATCTTTCTGGTTTGGACCTCTTCTAAAACCTGTTCTTCCACCTCTATAATAAGACCTACCTCATCTGCCTCTAGTATTACCTCCTCAATTGAAGTGTGAATTGTGTGTGACCATAAAAGTAGTGGTATGAAATAAAGATTCATGTTGTTTATTTTGTGTGTCAATGAATTTTTCTTCCACTTTTAATATCACATGTAATTCTTCTAAAGTCATGATAGGTCCATCCCTAATCCTTATAGAAGTTCTAAGAGTGTTGACTGTAGATGGCATGCCATTTATTGTGTAGATTAGTATATCTTCATCCTCTAGGTTAACAAAAACAGCAGAGAGTTTATTTTAATTTTATCCTTTTAATCATCTTTGAATGTATTTAAGTTGAATTATATTTTACATAGAGAGGGAAGTAAATCTTCTTTCAATTGAGTTCCATACCTCAATAGAAGTTGAGCAACCAACCACATAAGAAAATGTCGCGGATGAGAGAGTCGCATAGAGTCATGAGTACTTGATCTTGAGTAATCCACTACTCATACTTTGAATTAATCACTGTTGTACTTTCCCCTTTCTCATTGTGAAACTAATTTGGACAAGTTAAAGATCCATCTAGGTAGCCAAAAATCGAATGCACCCTCAAGATTGATGTAATTTAGTATTTTCACAGCATAAAATTAGTGGGATCCAATCTAATTAAGACCAGATTGCAGATATTTGAGAGTAGGAATATTGGAGAGTTAGTTTCAGAATATGTGTTCTCATTTCTAGAGGAAGTTGTAGAAGCATTGGCAGCCATTGATGACGCTTGTCTTAATCGAGGCTCTGATACCATGTAGAAGTATATGGTAAAATGATAAACTAATGAGAAGAAGAAAGATTGAAGATGAGAAGTGCCAGAGAAGGAGAAGAAGAAGCTACAAGAAAGTAAATTGATTCTTACTACATAATTATTCCATTACAATATCTAAGTATATATAGGACAAGAGTGCACGATCACTAAGCAACCATATTACTGAACAACTAACTAAACTATTCGCTAGTTAATAGATTAGCTAATGCCAAACAGACTGATATAGTTGGTGAGTTCTTATCAGACACCATTGATAAAATGGTTGGCACATATATTGAGTTTTCACACTAATTCTAAGATATCATGAATTTCAATCCACATCACCATGTCGATATCGTTATCATTTAAGCCAGATATAGATGGGAGAATTGAGTGGTTTTTCACGAAAGGAGAAGAGTGGGTCCAAAGTTACGATCTTTTCCTCCATCACAAAACCATGGCCGTTGGCATTTAATTCTGGATCGGCATGTCAGCTTGACTTCCTTTTATGGTTTTTTTTATGTTCATGTATCTTTAGATTCTTGATAGGTTTAGGTTGATAAACGTGGAACACTTCTTCTCTACCACATGACTGTGACCTTCCACTCCTTGAAAAATCTCATTTCCTTCTTCGTTAAAAACCTTTGAAATTAAATTGAATCCTTGAATTTTTTTTAAAGCATGCATTTATGATTCATGTGATGATATTTCTATTCAATTGTTTCCCTCGTCCGGCTCCACTACTTCTATGCTTATTAAGTTTTAGGTTGGCTTCTATCTTTCACACTACGATTTTAATAAATAATACGAGCTAGATTTTTCATCTATTAATGATACACACTGATCTTTAAGATCTTCCATTAATTTACTCATTCTAACCCACGACCTCATACTACATTGTTGGGGATTAATCAATATAGCAACACATATTGTCAAAGTATATCGATAGTAACTATTATAATTGGCGATGAAAAGTAATTAGTCAAGAAGCTAGTAGAAGATGTGAAACAAACACTTTATCATGTTAGACGAAGATCTTTCCTCACTATTGACATGACCCACTCATTAATGTTCTATAAGTTATTTTTAATTAAACTTTACTCAATTTAATGGGGTCTTAGGTCCTACTACATGGCATTAATTACTAAAAGTTTCTTAAAAGTACACAATTTATCATACTATTTACCCATGTATTTTATCATCACATCATGTTCGGAAAAAAGTAATTTTTGATTAAATTAGAGACTAAATATTAATTGTTCATGTGTCAATTATTCATGTATTGATTCTTATCACTCATTAAAATAATTTTTTAAATAAATTTATAAATAATTAACACATCATTTAATTGATAAAAATTAGTCTATAATCTAAGATGAAGAATTTACTCTAAAAATTAAAACTTCTTCTTGCAAGCATCTTTCACCAAAAAAGGATAGTGAAGGGAAGAGAATAATCAAAATTGAAGATAGTTCAGTCGGCAAGACCCACAAGGTATTAAAGAGCTTAAACCCCCTGCCGACTGCTATAAAGGGAAAAAGGAAGAAGAGATCATGAAATGTGAATGATTATACTTTTGAACTAACTTTATTATTTAATTAATTACAACAAATAGTAACTAACTATGTGGAAAGGAGCACATAGTGACTGTGAGCACATATCAATCTCTCTCTCTCTATATATATTTTTAAGTTTTGACTTGTGGATTTAACTGATTTGATTTTGATTTGCTCAGTTTACCAAAACCATTATTATTTCTTTTAAATCAATACACAAATTCGATTTTTTCAATTAGGTCGCTTGAATTCATTAGCAGAAAAAAATATATTCGTAAAGCAGTTTAATTCTTAATTTTTTGTTTGTCTAGAATTATTTTTTTTAAAATGCAGTGGGAGTTATTACTTAATTAAGTAATTTTTACGGTTTATCAAGTTTATTTTGATAAAAATGAAATATCATTCATTTTCTAATTTTGTTTAACTACAATCATTCATTTTCTAATTAGAAATAATTAAACAGTGTAAGAAAAATGAGCTTTAGCAACGCGTATTTTGCAACCAAAATATTGTTAAGTAGCTATATGGCTAGCTATGGCGACGAAACAATTTATGTCGCTATAGGCTATGGGAACAAAACAAGTCTTTTTTTACATGTGGTATATGGTGACGAATCTTTTTCGGTCACTAGAAGTCATATAGGATGAAGAATCCATTTCTTAATTAGAGATAATATTTCAATCTATGCATAATTGGCATCTCAATTTTGGTTAAATATATTTGAACATACTAGAATATTACTCTTATTATTTAGGGATAACACATAACTTGGGGAAAATGAGACCTTAACTCAATGAATTGATGGGAGTTTGATTAAGTAGAATCAGATTCTGTAGAATGTAGTTACAATGCATGAGATGTACATAATTATCGAGAATATAAAATAATTGTACCCGCCACTCCTACTTTTAAAATACCCTTCTACGGAATGACTCTTAAATGGTAAATTGATCTTGAGGGTAACTAGAACCTCAAGAGTTTTAGGGGCTGTTTGATTGAGGCAATCCAGAATGATCATTACAATTCAATTAATGACAATTTAATTACTGGCAAAATAGGAATGTAACGTTTGGTTGTGCGATGTAATCTATAAAATGATAGGTGACAATTTAAGATTGTTATGTTTGATATAGATTAAATTTTGTTGTAAATTTGTGTGAATAATAAGAAGTTACATAAATACCATTTCAATTATACTATGCAAAAAAAACACTTTGACGTGTAATTTTAATATTAATTTTAATTATATTTGATTAATATCTATATTAATTAATAATGCTAGACTGAAATTATAAAGTTAATTTTAATTAATTTAATAAAATGACAGAGACTGTGAAAGAAAGATGTGATATTTGTTTTGTTTCATTTACTAAAGTAATATTGTTTGATATTAAAATTACAATTGCATTATAAATTAAGATTACTGACATTTTCTGCTGCAATTCAATTACCCCAAAAGATTATAAACTAAGATTACATCCTAATTTAGAGATTACTTCAAACAAACGTAATAATTCAATCACAAGAGGATGAAATAAGATTACAAAAGAGATAGCATGAACTAAATGGAGTCTTAGTATTATAGACTTGATCATAGGTCACAATCAATCTCAGTCATTAAATCATGTATATCAATTGTTACTTGTCAGGGAAACATTTTATTTTAAAAAAATTGCACCTAATAGATAAGTCTCAGCAAATTTAAGAAATAATAGTTTTTTTTCAAACTTTAGGTAAATAGACAATTTTTCTTGTCACGTCATCAATAATTTATTGACAAAATTATAGTTTTATGATTTTAACCTTAAATATACAGATTTCGTAATCTGATTTGGTTGAACTTTTTAATTAATTAAAAATCTGATAATTAATGATTTCAAATTCAAATGTTATTTCATTAATTTTTCTTTTCAATTAAATTATAGGATAATGAATGGTTGATATATTTTTCTTAATAACAGGTAAAGTTTATTAAGAAAATCTTCTTTTAAATTAATGACATAATCGGTATCTCTTATTACTTGAAAAATCATCAGTATATCAAATTTCAAATTTGAACGGTTATCGTAAATCAGTATGTTTCTTGTTGAATGATTATGTTAGATCAAATTTAAAATTTTGAGCATTAATTACATCTTTAATTCTAGCATCTTTCAAATCAGTCTATCATCTATATACCTTTGATATACCCGAAAAATCATCAAACACACTAATATGGACAATCCCTAACTACCAACCACAGGGCCCCATGTGGCGTTCCACATGGAAGGTTTTCTACATTAGGAAAGGGAGGTCTAAGGCTCGAACCCTCGAAGGGGAGGAAGCTGGCTTAGCCAGGTCGGTCTACCAAGAGCTCGGGCCACATTGACCATTGCAGACTAAAAATAAGGTAAAGGAAGCATGATTCAAGGGCGCAACTAGTCCTATAATAGGCGCCATCATTACTCGCCAAAAGTAGCGTTCCACACGGAATCTTCTTTTGAGATAAGCACCGGTCAGGGTCAATCGTCATGATGAAGGTCGAGTTAGTCTTTCAGCAGTCACATCAACCACGTCCGGCATGACTGGGGCATATCAACATTAAATACATGCTCCTTTATGAGAGGTCGAGGGTCAAAGGCATTAAAGGCCGCCCCCAACTTATCAAATCGAAAGAAGTTCATCATTTCACCGAAGCTTCCTTGACAGACATTCTTCTCCAAGGTTTCAGGTATAAATACCCCATCAACAATAGTGCAAAATAAGCAACTCTATCTTAAGGAAAACTCTGTAAAAAACACTCTACGATACTAACTTAGAAATCAAAGGCTCTTAAGGGAGGAAATCACTCACATGGTTCTATTTGTCTTGAGAGTTCTTTGTCTGTGTTTAAAAGATTCCCAGGTAGAGACAGTTAACGCAAAAAAAGGAGATTGCACCAGGCCTCATTGCAGCACTTTTTAGTACAAACATTTGGCGTGGTCTGTGGAAATGATAGCTAAACCACTTTTTCCTCCAAAACACTTGAGATCGTTTAATCCCCATAAAAGCATGATGAGTCTAGCATCCTCGTCCCCCTTCGATGAAGTCCAAGACGAAAGGGAAAACCTGCCTTCCTCATCACCGAGAGAAGAACCTCATGCTGTCGCACTCGTCACTTAGCTGAAGAAGAAAGATACGGAGAGCTCACTCTCCAGGGTGGTAAAAAATTAAGGAAGGAAATGATAACCCTCACCCACGCTTTAGTGGCCTCTTACCAGCAAGGGCCTTCCCGGATGCCCACATATACGACCCCCCAGAAGTGGAAGGAATCATCAGTCGGGTCAACTAATGATCGGCGAAAAATGAGGATGACCACCTGGAAAAATGCAAGGTGGTCCCCGACGAGGAAGAACAAACTAAAGGGGGAGAGGACTACTCTACCAAAACAGTCAGGACCACCGAATTGATGAATCACACTAGTGAAAGCTCGAGACAATGAAATGAGATACAGAAGCTCCAATCATAGATAAAAGAGCTATGGAAGGAACGGAGGCAAATGGTGTTGGATCTAGTTTTAGATTCTGTAGAAAATTAATTAATAATGACAAATTTATGCGCGGAATATACAAAAAATTTCATGCAAACTTTTAATCGAATTAAATGTAAAATCAACCAATGAACATGCATAATTATATAAATTATTGAGAATAGATAAAAGCTATTTATACTTTTTCTTATAATGGAGAAATTCTTATTTGGCTGGATCCAATTCTCTATCTCGCATTCCTCGTTCATGAGATTTGCAAAACTTGTAATTGATCTTCGAACTGACAACCACTCATTAGAGTCAGTAGTATATCTCTCAAGGATATTAGCAGGAATTGAGTGTGGACTCTCAAAATAACTGTGAAAGAGAAATCAAAATGTTTCTCTCCTATATAGATTTCGGCGATAACAATAGCAAGAGGGAGAGAAATTTTTTTTCTGCTTTGATCAACACACTTAAGTTAGGTTAGGTTAGGTTAGGTTAGAGATGCAATCCTAATGTAATCCCTTATATATGAATTAGGGAATCTACCCATATACCCTTATATGATAAAAATGAAAAATCACCTTCTCTTTGCACTGTGATATGCGATTTTTACATCTCCTGTAGAGCTAAAATTGTGTCTAAATTCATCAGTCCAAATTGATGAATTAAATATGATCCATATCAATTAATTAATTAATTTTTTTATTTGTTAATTATCCAATAATTAGAAAATAATAAAATAATTAATTTAAACATTAATTTTTCTCTTCATTAATATAATGATGACACTCATCTCATATAGGTTCAGGAAGTCTACGTTGGTCCAAAACACATTTTTGGTCTAATTGTTGTGGTTTCTCATTCCTTTCTTTATGAGATACTTCTGAGATCGAATGGACTCACATGAATAAAGTTATGTGATTCAAATACCCGGCTAAGTTATCTCTATAAAACCTGACTTATTTAATCCCAACATCGTACGACTCCAGTATAGGTTCGTGCCAAAGAACTCTTGATTCATGCTCGCTACAATTTCTATTGGTGCAAATAAATATTTATATTGCATGGTCCACAGAATGTTTAATAATATTACCCTTCATGAATATCAGTAATAAGAGTAGGATATAAGTTTACCGTATTACCCCTCTAGTTATTATTTCTTTAACTCCTTTATTGACTGAGAATAAGAAAGGCATATCAATGAAGTGTCTCATACAGGTAACCATGTCTTATTTAATGAATCATATCATCGAGTATCATGACCGATTTATTTATTCACACACTTATTAATAAAGCATAAGGTGATCTTGTTACTTTTACAATATTATCATGAATTTCATATATGTGAATCATGCAACTCCAATATAGTTGAATCATGGTCCCAACAGCCGAACTATTATCCGGCAATTCAAACTCACTCCTTTGGGGTATCAAAGATCACCAGTAGCTAAGTCAAGTTTCTTATTCACCTCATGATTAAGGTAATTATAAAAATACCTTTAATGTGTAACAATTAGATTTATAGTTAGATAAACGACTTTACTCTAAACTAATTGGTTAGTAGTTTATTCAACATGTTCCATAATATGTCTAGGTCAACCGTTAGAGTCTCTATTCTCATGTTCCGAGACCGCATCCTTTGGTTCAACCAAACAGTTATAATTGGATTCAATTGTCAGACGTTCCTAAGAATACGAATAACATTCTAAACTATCTCAGAAGAGTTTGTCTTAAAGACCGCTCAGTCTTTACTCTTCTTACGTTGATAATAGTTCTAGGACTTAAGTAAATTACAAACACACTTTAATTAAAGGAAACTTTCAATTTATTCATAAAATTTAGTAGTACATAAGTGTCAATGAAATACTTGTTTACTCATAAATAGTTATTAAACCCTACTTTATGAACATAATTCGAACAATCTTCGACTTGAACTAAAGTAGGCGTGTACAATCTCATATTCTCATGCCCTCTAGATGACCATAAAAAACTTTACTGCTTAAGTATTCGTGAATGGATGTGCCAAATTATTAACCGTCGATATGTGTGTTACTTGAACATCTCCTCGTTGAACTATCTCTCTGATGAGGTAGTACTTCTGCTATATGTGTTTGGATCTTTTTTGGTTTCTCAATTCCTTTGAGTTTACACATCCCCATGTTATCATAATAAAGTGTCATGGGTTTATCAACATCAGAAATGACTTCCAGAGTCTTTAGGAACTTTCTAACCCAGACAGCCTATTTTGCAGCTTCACAAATAGCCACACACTCAAATTTCATGGTAGAATCTAGCACAAGTGTGCTTCTCGGCTTCACACTTCTTATGTAGTCTTCTTCAAGAAAATGCGCATTTTTGCTCATGAATGTTTTCTTGTCGCTCGGACTATAACAGACGTATCTCTTCGTTCCCTTGGGATATCCTACAAACATGCATACTTTTAATTGACTGGCCAACTTTCATGTCTTCAGTCTTAGTACGTGTGCCAGGAATCCCCATATCTTAAGGTGACTTACGGATGACTTTCGTTCACTCCATCTTTCATATAGTGTACTAGGTATCGTCTTTGACTGAAGTTGGTTCAGAATATATGTTAGTGTTTCCAAGGCATATCCCCAGAACGAATCTGGGAGAGATGAGTAACTCATCATGGATCTAACCATATCCAACAGAGTTCGATTCATTTTCTTTGGCACACCATTCTGTTATGGAGTGCCAGGTGCTGTAAGTTGAGAAATAATATCTTTTTCTTAAAGATATTCTTCGAACTCTCCTAGCAAGTACTTTACACCCCGATCGGATCGTAGCGCTTTGATTTATTTCTCTGATTGCTTCTCAACCGTTTACTATCCTATTGTAAATCAATATTTACCTCAGTGTCAAATATCATTGGAACTTTTGGTTTTACATAGAAAATGTTGTTTATCATGCGTTTATTAGTAATTAAGCAATCATTTCTAAAAATATCAATATTATTATAAATGAAATTTAAAGAAAATCTTTGCCCAATTAAACTAGCTACTGAACTGAGGATTTTCCAAAAACCGGACAAAACCAAATAATTGTTCTCAAATAACAACTTAATAGTTTCAACTGATACTGTCGATACTAGTTCTCCATTCTCCCAACGGAAGATGAACTCACTCGCGTTAAGCCTTTTGCTTTCCCTGAACCCATACAGAGAACAACAAATATGATTAGTGGCTGTAGAGTCTACAATCCACAAAAAATTAGAGTCACCCACATAACAGGGTTGGGTAACAAGTAATGTACCTTTAAATTTCAACACCTTGAGATAATCCAGGCAGTTGTGTTTCCAATAACCAATGACTCTACAATGATGACACTTGTCTTTTGACTTGTCCACTTTCGTAGGGCCCTTGCCTTTCACAGCTCTTGAGTTCGCCTTCTTAGTTTTCTTCGAACATCTTTTGTGTTTCTTTTTAGTGCCAGAGGTGGAAAGCTCCAGTAAAGTTTTTCTATCCATTCTTCCTCTTGCTCTTCAGAAACAAGGTCTCAGCAGCTTGTAACACTTTCATGAGTTTTGGAAGAGAGTACCTCAACTTATTCATCGAATAATTAAGTTTGAAATTCTCAAAAATGTCTGACAGGGTCTCAAGGATCATATCAACTTGAATCTCATCATCTACCTTAGTTCTCATGATCTGCATCTCATTCAGATAACTAATGATCAACATCATATGTTCTCTGATAGGAGTTTCAGGTTTCATCCGACAATTTATGAAGTTTCACACAGCAGCTTATTTGGCTTGACGACCCTGATCCCCGAACATTTCGGTGATGTTCAATAACATATCAGAGGCGCTCTCCATGTTCTTTTTGCTGCAACACATTGCTAACTGATGCTAAGATTTAACATATAGAGATCTCAACGGAAACGCAGCCAAGAAGCATAGATACCATTTTTCTCTTGAGTTGATTCAATAATAGGCTCAAGGGGACAATGGGAAGTGAGCATGAACTTGTACTTTTCTACCATCACTACGTTATCAAGATTACATTTCCAATCCACGTAATTTTCATCAGTGAGTTTGTTTGCATTCAAGATTGTTGAGAGTGGAGATACTGACATGACTACTGAAAAGAATAAATAAAGTGGTGTAAATAAAGACTTAATCATTTAGGAAAGTATGATGCTAGATGCAAATACTTAAATATTAAAAATTTGATAAAAACATATTTCTTTTATGATGTTACGATCAACCTCTTATCTAGAGACAACGCCTGAGCTACCTCCTATAATATTGAGACATTTCTCGCTTGGTTAACGCTTCTCAAGATGTCACTACATCCAGCTCAACCAATCACCAATAGTTTTGGTCACCTTAGCCCCATTGACTAGCTCATATGAAAGATTCTAATGTGATTCAGTCTAAATGTTTAACCAACGCATCGACTTTAAAGGTTGCTATGAACTAACAATTCGTCTAGGGATGGTCCTACTTCACCACTTCTTTTACAAGCATTAGTTTCGTGTCTCGATCAAGTTTATGTTGGGGACCTTGAGAACGTTTAAACGTAAACGACACTCTCACTTAGTTTTTGGAAAAATTAGATTTTTTCTTTTCTTTTTTCAAAAAACATAACTCTTTATAAATTTGAAAAGCAAGTTTCAAAAATTATAAACTTTTACATTTAAAATTATAACTCATTATGAATTTAAACTACAATTATGCATGTACATGTTGCATGATAATTTGATATTGACATATCCCTATTCCTATATGGCATGTTATATGAGGATGCGAGATTAATAATAAAGACATACATTCAAAACAAACCTGTATATGACTCATTTCTAATTACAACCCAGAAAAAATAATAATTAAATTATAATAATTTAAATACTAGTCATCGTGGCGTCTATAATGATCTCATTCTCCTTTAGGAAGTCTCGCCCTCTTATAACTATTTACCAAGGTTCAGTCCCATTTTTAAAACTCAAAATTTAATTTAAATTAGTACTTTGATAAATAATTACCAAGAAAACTAATCAATTGATTTATTTTTAAAATAAATTCTTATTAATTAGTGTTGAAAATTTACTAAATTAAATAAATTTAATTTTAGGGACTTAATTGGATTTGGAATCGAATCCCAAGTCTCTGCGAATCATTTAGGCTAAGCAACATGTGCTCAGTCCAAAACTTCAACATGGTTTGTGGGTCCACGCCAGTCCAAGGCTCAACATGGTCTTAGGCACGCAAGGGTTTCCAAAACCCTAGACACGGCACGATACAGCATAGGGTGTGGCAGATGGCAAAGGCAAGTGGCAGCGCACAGTAGCGGGCAGTGGCGCGTGGCAAATGGCGGCTACGGACAATGGCTTATCAGGATTCTTGCGATGATGGATTTACATGAAATTTAACGATGCATAAAATCATATACCATAATTTTGACGTACATCAATTCTAAAATTGAAAAATAACACTTAGAGCCAATCGATCGTGATTCATTCATAAAACACATTCAAACATACTTTGAATCTACCATACAAAATATAAGTCAATATCATCATATGCATCCATTCATATGCTTAGATACAAAATATGCATATTCAAAAACCATAGGCTCTGATACCAGTTGTTGGATCTAGTTTTAGATTTTGTAAAAAATTAATGAACCATGACAAATTCATGGGCGGAATATCAAAACATTTCATGCAAACTTTTAATCGAATTAAATACAAAATCAACCAATGAACATGTATAACTGTATAAATGTATCGAGGAGAGATAAAAACTATTTATACTTTTTCTTGTAATGGAGAAATTTTAATTTGGCAGGATCAAATTCTCTATCTGGCGTTCCTCGTTCCTGAGATTCACAGAGTTTGTAATCGATCTTCGCACCGATAATCACTTGTTAGAGTCAGAAGTATATCTCTCGAGCATATTAGCAGGAATTGAGTGTGGGCTCTCAAAAAACTGTGGAAGAGAAAATACAATTTTTCTATTCCCCGATAGATTCCGGCGGCAATAGTAGAGAGAGGGAGAGAGGAACTTTTTCTGCTCTAATTAACTCACTTAAGTTAAGTTATGTAAGGTTAGAGATGAAATCCTAATGCAATCCCTTATATACCCATATATCATTATACGATGAAAATTTAAAATCACCTTCTGCTTGCCCTATGGTCCCGACATCATACAACTCCACTATAAGTCTAATGTTGAATGAACTCACGATTCATGAACGCTATATTTTCTGTTGGTGCAAATAAACAGTTATATATCATGGTCCACAGAATATTTAACGATATTACTTTTAGTGAATACCAGTAACAATTGTGAGATATAAAATTACCATTTTATCCATCTAGTTATTATTTTTTTAACTCCTTTATTGAATGTGAATAAGAAAGACATATTAATGAAGTTTCTTGTACATATCACCATGTCTTACTCACTGACTCATGTCATCAAGTATCAGGCCCGATTTATTTCTTCACACACTCATCAATAAAGCATAAGGTGGTATTATTGCTTTTTCAATCTTACCACGAATTTCATATCTGTGAATCATGCAACTCCAATATAGTTGAATCACAATCCCAACAGCTGAGGTACTGTCCAAAAATTTGAACTCACTCCTTTGGCGTATCAAAAATTGCAAGTAACTAAGTCAAGTTTCGAATTCAGTTCAAGGTAAAGGGTAATTACAAAAACACCTTTAATGTGTAACAATTAGATTTATAGCTGGATAAATGGCTTTGCTATAAACTAATTGGTTATTGGCCGATTCAACATGTTCTATAACATGTCTAAGTCAACCGTTAGAGTCTCCACTTTCATGCCCCGAGACCGGCATCCTTTGGTTCAACCTAACAGTTATAATTGGATTTGGTTACTCATTTGATCATAAGACTGTGAATAACATTCTGAACTATCTCAGAATAGTTTGTCTGAAAGACTGCTCGGTCTTTACTCTTCTTACGTTGATAATAGTTTCAAGACTTAAGTATATTACAAACGCACTGTAATTAAAGAAAACCTTTTAATTTATTCATAAAATTCAGTAATACATAAAATGTTAAAGAAATAATTGTATACTCATAACTAGTTATTACACCCTACCTTACAGACATAATTCCAACAAATGGTTAGGGCCTTTGTTGAGTCTCTCCTGGAACAAACCGAGTCCCCCTTTACCATGGAAATCCAACGGGTAGAGCTCCCCCAAAGTTCAAAATGCCCTCGATCACATCCTATGATGGGACCAAAGACCCATTCCAGCACTTGGAGACCTTCAAGGTCTGGATGAATTTGCATCACATCCCAGAGCCCTTAATGTGTAAGATGTTCTGCTTAACGCTCAATGGAGCCGCCCAAAAGTGGATATTGTAGCTAAATCCCAACTCCATTCATTCATTGAGCTTTCAAAACTGTTTGTTAGGTAATTGATAGGACGAAGGGAGAAGAGGAGGCCAGCCTCCTACCTGATGATGGTAAAGCAACAGCCTGATGAGTCGCTGAGAAGTTGGATCACCCACTCTAAAAGGAAGTGGTCGATGGCCAAGCACGACCGCGTCTCCTCACTGAGCTCAAATGTAAGATCCAAAAATATGTAAGCGTTGAAGTGGTGATCCGGGCTAAGAGGGAGATAGAAAGGTCGAGCGCTAGAAACTCCCAAAAAGGGAAAGAACAGCGAGAGGACAAAAAAAGTCGCCCCACCAGACCGTATGACCCGGTGCCTGCCTCATCTGAAACCTGCCTGCACCCTCCAAATCAGAGTAAAGGGAGGATCCCCCACTTGGCCAGTCAGTTCAACACCTACACCCCTCTCACAGCCAGGTGAGAGGAGATTTTCAACATCATCAGGGACAAAAGCCTGATAAAGTAGCCCCGGGATCATAAAGACACCTGATGAAAAAAAGGATACCATAAAGTATTGTAGGTATCATAGGGATTCCGGGCACAACACCAAGGGGTGTTTTGTTCTCTGTGAACAAATTGAGGCCATGATTCAGAAAGGGTACCTCAAGGAGTTTGTAGCCAGTCGTAGGAATCACGGAGATTGCATCCCCCCAGGTAAGAAAGAAGGGTGGAGAGACAGTCTGAGCCAAGGAATGTCTTGCCATGAAGCCTTGCAAGTGAGATTAAGATGATATTTCGGGGGCCCAGCAAATCGGACTTTAATCAGAAATGGAAAGCAGTGGCTCGAAAGGTAAGACAGATAGTGGTCTTCAGCGTCCTCCCACGACCACCCCAAGCCAAAGTAGAAGAGGCGATAGAGTTCATTAAGGGAGAGTCACATCAAATTCATCAGCCACACACCGATGCAATAGTCATCTCCCCCTAATTACAAATATCAAGGTTTGGTGAACCCTGATCGACGATAGGAGCTCGGTCGACATACTAAACTATTTTTTCTTCTTGCAAATGGAATTAGATCCCAAACAGCTCCGCCATTTTGTTCTCCCTTGGTAGGATTCAGGGGAAATGAGATCGTCCCGAAAGGTGTGATGGAGCTCCCTGTGACCCTAGGCACAGCTCCGTGACTAGCCACCAAGTTGGTGGAATTCATGATAGTAAGATGTAGTGAGGTGTATAAATCCATTCTCGGTAGACCCTCCATCCCCAAATTCAAGGTTGTGCCCTCCACATATAACAGGATCATGAAGTTCCTTACCTCTGTGGGCGTGGGACTAGTAAGGGGGGATCAAAGGATGTCCAAGGAATTTTACGCGATGGCCCTCAGGCTTGTCTTGGCCCGCCCGAGCAAGAACGCCCAATTAAGAATTGAAAGAAAGGAACCTCAACTAAAGCAGAGGTATCCAAATAAGCGCCGAGAGGAGTTTGAAGCAGGTTCACTCGAACAGACCGCCCGTAGGGGGCAACACGAATCCCCAAGAATACAACAAAGCTATTTGACCCGACCTACTCCAAAGAGGACGACCCACCAGGAGGAAAAATCATAAGAAAAATCACGTAAGGCAAAAGAAAGCCTAAAGATTAGGACAACCCCGCCACTCAGGTTAGACATGCATTAATAAAGGCGCATGAGATTGCATCAAAGGCAGTAAAACTACAAGGCAAAGGAAGTAAGCCAATAAGGTTGAAGGACTCTAGGTTCATACGGCTCAAGGCAAAAGGGGAGGCAATCATTTAACAAAGACACTTTCTTGATTCCGAAAAAGGAAAGTAAGTAAGAGTAAGGAGGGGAGAATTACAAGCAAACCAGAAGCTCCAATCTATTCTTGCGATGGTGGAAGACCCCCTCATCAGGTTGACTTGGAGGTAAAGAAGGAGATACCTCCGCATCCATCTTGATGAGACAGAGGGACCCGATGGACTAGGGAGCCCATGAGAGATAAGTGGAAACCTAGGACCATCCGGCGAGCAAGAGAAGAACACAACATCCCAACAGCTTTCTAAGCATCACAAGCACCAGGGACCATCACCTGCTCATTGTCCAACTCCATAGGAGTAGGTCGAGGGTCTGGAGGATAAATGAGGAAACTCACGTCCCATTTGGGGTGGTTATTGATGACCTCATCGTGGCAGCTCCCATAACCCATGGTGAATTCTAGCACTTTATCTTCACGGTAATCGAGATGTGCTAGCATTACCGCATTAAAGGTCATGATCTGTAAAAGAAAAAGAGAAGAAGAAAATTAGGTCAAGAACTAGATGGGGACGAAGGAATATAGTATTAAGCATGAGTCAAAACTTACATCAAGGGTGTGCTCCATGAAACCATTAGAGAACCCCACCCTAGACCATTCAAGAAGGGGACTCCTCTCTCAGGATTGACGTGTTTAAACAACCAGCCCAACACCCTGACCGCTTAGTTCCGAGCTTGGTTCTGAACATCAGGCTTGTCTGCCCCCTCTAAAGATATCGAGACCTTGGGTTTCTGGACGACATAAGACCCTTACTGGCTGGGGCCTGGCGTAACGGAATCTCAGACCTTGGGAGAAGACATCTCAGCACCCCGAATATTCACCGCCCGAGGTGGAGTAAGAGGCTGGGAAGATTGGGAGGAGCTCTTGGAAGTTCCCTAGACATCGCCAAGCTACGACAGACTATGCCCAGGAGAGGGAGGACAAGCAGAGCCGGTGGTAGTGCCCTCGGTGCTTTAGGCTGGAGAAGGGAAGGATGAGCTGTAGAGGGAACCGTTTTTCCTTTTGACCGCTCCAACTTCTTGGCTCAGAGCTCCTCAATTTTATAAATCTTAGAGGCATCAAGTTCCTTCATCTGCTTCTTGGGAGAAGGATCGTCTCCAGCAATTTCTACAAAGGTGGAATCATGATTACAAGAGGTAAGATAATAGTAATGACAAAAATATGGGAAATGGGGAACGACTGAGGATCATACTTGCATGGTCAGAAGAATCCTCTAAATAGTCTCTGACAGGAAGATTGATTGAAACGTCCTCCAGAGGATCCAAATATAAGTTCGCCTGAAACAAAAACTCAAGCCTGAGAGGGACGTTGTAAGCATGGGCTTCAACAGGGAGCTCGACCAAGTAGGAAATTCAGGATAGAAGGTAGACATGAAGTTCTTCAAGCCTCCTCTCAGTGACTACAAGAGAAACAAGGAAGATTAGTGATCAAGGTAAGCAACATGAAGACTTCCTACCCTGTAAAAGGTGTGAGTTCACTTATCATCTTGAAGATCTGAGGGACTGGGGGCATAGACTTCGAATCCCTAGGAAGGTCATCCCAGAACCCAGAAATTACGAGCCATCTATGCTTCTAGTCCTTATACTAGGATGGGATCCCACTCACGATACCATTTGCTTCTCCAATACGACTATTGAGATTGTACCAGCCCAGACCACGAGGGGGCACCCCTACTATCTTATTCTTGGGAGGAGACTTCAACAGAAACATAAAGTTGAGCTCATCAAAAGTAAGGTCCTCACCGAGATGCAAACTCTAGAGTACCCAGTAACCAATCAAAGTCCTCCATGAGTTCAGCAAGAGTTGGGCCAGAGTAACACCCGTCAAGGAGAACCACTCTATCAGGAAGGGGTGTAAAGGAAATCTCAATCCACACTCTAATGAGGCCAACTAAAATCTAGTTCCCCTATGTCGCGGAGCACTTATCTTCTCACCCACCTTAGACAGCCGCATTTGAACATTATCTAGGATGTGGTAAGCCCTTTGAATCTTGCTCAAGTCATTTTGAACAAGGAGGAAGGAATCTCATCGGCCCCTCGTCGGTCAACATCTTCATGCAGGCCATCATAGGCCCCCTAAGTCAGCACGAAAGTCGACAGCATCATTCGACGTAACGACACAGTACATTCAGCCTACACCACCCCTTGGAACCCTCAAGCACGACAAAAATTCGAAGGAAAGGCAAAAAGGAAGGATAAAGGGAAAATCTTGAAAGGAAGACAACTTATCGCGGTAAATCGGCGGAGAGAAGCGAACGTTGACGCATGAACAAGCAAACACCGAAATGTCTCCCAAAACAACGGAATGAGAGAATGCGAGAACCAACCAGCGGGCGACACGGCCAAACTCTGAATGAGACCAGGGAGGTGGTAGAAGCAGAAGAAAGAAAGGGAAAAGCGACACCGAGTGAAGAAGATGATCTCTGCTCCTGGAAAGTGATGGGATTTTTTGGCGAAGGGTTTTAGAATCCTTCAAAAAGTAGGAATGCTGAAGAGAATGGGGGGACCACCTATTTACAAGCCCCAACTCATACGACTATCAGGACCATTGCGTCGATCTGATGGTCTAGGTAACATCCACTCGTGGGCAAATAAAATGAGCTCAGACGCTCAAATATCACATATTTAAGGGAACAACGGGTGACACGTCGGAGCGTCAGGCGTCGCGTCACTCACCCTCCCCTTCACGCACCCGTACGTCGCCATCACTGCTACTTCAAAGAATAATTCAATAAAGATTCAAGAAAGGCGAGGTCACACATGTACACACGGCACATGACTACCAAAGGGTAATTCCAATAAATCCTAGGCAAAGGAGTCTTCTAAACTCGGTGTTAGGACTCACCAAATCTTCGACTGTGGGCAACTGACATGGGCATTCCCTAACTACCAACCACAGGCCTCCATGTGGCATGCCACATGGAAGGTTTTTTACATTAGGAAAAGGAGGTCTGAGACCCGAGCCCTCCAAGGGGAGGAAGCTGATTTAGCCAGGTCGGTCTACTAAGAGCTCAGGCCACATTGACTAGTGCAGACTAAAAACAAGGTGAATGAGGCCTGACGCAAGGGTGCAGCTAGTCCTATGATTGGCACCATCATTACTAGCTGAAAATAGCGTTCTGCATGGCATCTTTCTATTTGAGATAAGCGTCAGTCAGGGTTAATCGCCAAAATGAAGCGTCAAGTCAGCCCCCAAGCGGTGGCATCAACCACGTCTGGCATGATTGGGATTATATCGACATTAAATGCATGCTCCTTTATGTTAGCTTAGGGGGAAAGGCATTAAAGGCCTCCCCCAACTTGTCAAATCAAAAAAAGGTCATCACTTCACTGAAGCTTCCTCGACGCGCATCATTCTCCAAGGTTTCAGGTATAAATACCCTTATCTACCATAGTGCAAGGTAAGCAACACTCTCTTAAGGAAAACTCTACCAACATCACTCCAGATACTGACTTAGGCAACGGAGGCACTTAGGCAAGGAAATCACCCCCTGATTCTTTTTCGTCTTGAGAGTTCTTTATCGGTGTTTTGCTGATTATCAAGCTGAGAGAGTTTACGCGAAAGAAGGAGATTGCACCAGGCCTCACTGCAGCACTTTTCGGTACAAACACATACCATATATATATTATGTATTTCAAATTTTAAATTTTGAGCAGTAATTACATATTTAATTCTAGTATCTTTCAAATCGGTGTATCATCTATATACCTCTTATATACCTAAAAACCCATCAAAGACACCATATATAGATTAGTATTTCAAAATTTAAATTTTGAACATTAATTCTAACATCTTTCAAATATATATATTATTTATATACCTCTGATATACCCGAAAAATAATCAAACATACTATATATAGATTAGGGTCATTTTAATATAAAAATTATTGACGAATTAAGAAATCTGTTATTTAAAAATATTAGAAACTGATATTTCTTAAAGAAGACCCCAAAAACCTTTCTATTCTGTAAAATTTTTCTTTATTTTATTCATGATTAACATATATTTTGGAGTAACCAATGGGAGATTATGTTATCAATGGTGTGTTTACTTTGTCAGATTCAAAAACAAAATCCAGATTTAATTAGACGCTGGATTCTAATCTGAGTGAGGCGTACTGTTACTATATGGATTACGGATGGATATTATAAGTCTAGAGAGGGAGTTCTGATTTCAAATCTTGGATTTGGATGAAATCCAAATAGGGATCAAAATGACTGAAATGCCCCTTCATTGAGAAGCAATCTAGTAAAATCATATATTTAAGCTAATACAAATGCTGAAACTACAAATTAATAAACAAACTTCTAAATCGAAATCACCAATCCTGACAATAACAGTTAGTAAACACAAAATTTTGAATATTGAATCCAAATGGTTAACATGCCATTAATATCACTCCATACCATGTGATTGTTTTTTTTAACTACACTACATACTATATCCCAATTTTTTTTAACTACACTCCATACTATTGTCCCAAATTTTTGAAGCACATTTTGTATTTGCTATTATGATTTTTACAAGAAACGTATATTTAAATGTTTCTTAAAATATTTTAAAAATATAAATAAATATTTACTCATGAGTTTCATGGCAAGATGAATATAAAATAATTTTGGCACCATTGAAAACTTTTTCTATTCACAAGCAATCCCAAACGCACTTCAACTTGTTCTTTTTGTCTAATTGTCTATATAATTACACATTTGATACAAAATCAATCTATGAATAAAAATCAATATTTTTAAGAAACTACACCTAATCGATATTTTGTATTTGGATATGTAAATTTCCTTAAACATGTACTAAGTTTACATTGATTTTGTCAATATAAAATCTATAATACAATGTTCGAAAACTTACTGCTAATTAACCCAAAAAACTGTTTAACTCGGGTAAATGAAAATTTTTTAGAAATGACGGTTACAATATGATTGCTCTTTTATTATGGATCAATCAACGATAGTTTGAGTTAACTGGACCTATTATTTTTAAAAAAATTAGTTCGATTACTTATTTGGCACCATTGAGATGCATAACAAATTGTGGTGGTATTTCTTAGAAATTATTTTGATAGACTCTCCGAAAGAGAATATTTTTAGTACTCTCGAAGCACTAAAAACACAATACTCATTCATATCATTTAATGTCATGTATGGATCTTTTTTTAAATTTCTAGAGTCTACTACTCATTCTCTCTTTTAAATATGAATTAATAAATGTATCATGTGTCAGTCAATCAATGGAAGGAATACTGAGATTTTTAGTACCCAAGAGTACTAGAAATCCCCCCCCCCCC